>OZ024742.1:26489936-26499936 GCA_964016885.1 Eledone cirrhosa
GAATTTAATGACCAACTATGGACCAGAGCAGATAGAGATAACAATTTCGACATTACTATGGAATCATCCGACTCAGCTCAGGTAACTGACCTTGTGAGCCTATTTTTAATCAATTCGCTGCATAGGAAAATACCCGGTGCTACCGGAGGTTTATATAGAGATGACATGCTTTTACTTATTGAAAATAATAACTCTGAACTAAATAGAAAAAGAAAACAAATTACACAATTTTTTAATTACTTTAATCTAAAATTAGAAATTGAGAATAACCATAGAATAGTCAATTTCCTAGATGTAACATTAAATCTCAACACATGTCTTCACTATCCATTTCACAAGTTGAATGAAAACTTAAACTATGTCAGCTTTAACTCTAACCACCCCAGATCTGTTAAAAATACTATAGTAAACTCTGTTCAAAAACGTATCTCTAGAATCTCATCTAATAAAAAGATTTTCGACGAAAAAGCCCAGTATTACAATGAAGCGTTAGCTAGAGCAGGATATAGTGATAAAAGTATGTACATAGATAATAATAGACAAACTAACCAAAAAAACAACAATTTTAATTACGGCAACAACTTTAACAACTATAATAGAAAGCATTACAATAATTGCAAAAGCCAAAAAAGAAATAGAACTAGGAATATAATATGGTTTGCCCCCCCCCCCCTTTCTCACTAAACATTAAAACCCACATCGCTAAACTATTTGTTAATGCTCTTGAAAATCGCTTCCCTAGAACACATAGGTATCACTCAATTTTCAATAGACATACTATAAAATTAACCTACTCATCCACCAAAAATTTAGCACAAAATATTAATAGAATAAATAATAGGAATTTAAAACCTAGCCAAAATACCGATAATAGCATAAATAATATCCAAGTAAACAAATGTAACTGTAGAGTTAGATCTAAATGTCCGTTAAATAACAATTGCTTAGTTAAAAATATAATATACAACTGTAATGTTAAAACGGACTTAAATTCATTTAACTATGTTGGTTCCACCTCGACAGAATTTAAACTTCGCTATAATAACCACAAGAATTCTTTCACAGATCCAAGCAAAAAATCTTCAACATCACTATCAGGCTTACTCTGGCAACTTAAGCATGATAACGTTGGATATTCGACGGCTTGGAATATAGTCTCAAGAGGGATTCCTTTTAATTCATCCTCTGAGACATGTGACCTCTGCGCGGAGGAGATATTCTTTATACTAAAATCTAAAAATTCCCTTAATTTACGGACAAATTTATTCAGTTGCTGCAGACATAGATTGAACTCAACTTTTAAATATAAATATAAATTTAAAATGTAGTATATTTAATTTGATTTATAATTATTTATGAAACTCGCCGATAAATCTTTCGATTTCTTTTTTATTTTAAACATTCTTCATGAATAATTAAACTACCCTAAAAGCTGATGCTCCAAATATACCGAATACATTTTACACTAGATAAACTTCTATATTAAATATAAGACCATCTGTAGATCAAATGGGTATCCTAAACTTTTGGAATGATTTCTGCTAGACAGGATTTGGTAAATAATTTTGGTTTTGTTTGCTTTTAATTCTGATGCTTATAACGAACTTGGCAATATATTGTCAATTAACTTTGAAGGGTTGATCTCTGTGGTTGATTTGCGGGGCATACTATGTTTTATTTTTATTTTTAATTTTTATTTTTATTTTTAATATTTTTAATATTTTTATTTTTAATATTTTTTGTTTTTTTTTGTTTTTTTATTTTTTTATTTCTGATATTTTTATTGATATATTGATATCTGTTCTCTATTTATACTTGAACGATAATCATGTAGAGTAAAGACAAGAATAGTATTGTTAAAATTAATGTAGACTCTATATATATTTGTGTGTATGTACACATATATGTATACTAGAATTTTTATAGCACAATGAGAATGTTTTCGTGTGAAATAGGAATTTGCAGAGTTGATCACGTAAATTCACATAGATATCTATAGTATCGAATCTGGGATAACCTTCTATTTTATCTCAACTCTGATATAAACCTAGGAATTTTAAACTAGACATATGATCATTATTTTTCACACATTATCGATACGTGTCTCATTCATGAATACTGATATTTACATTATAATGCCTGATTTATACGAATTGATATTTTTACATTGATGAAACATAATGTTTTAAATCTGCCTCGTTTATGTCTGGATATTTTTCTTTTCTCTCTATGTAACGGCTGTTTTCTCTCCTAACCACATATATCTCTCTCTACATTAATACTAGAGCTAAATAAATAAATAAATAAATAAATATATCATTGATACGTCATTCAACTGGTGCCCAACTACCTATTTTCTTTCTCTCTATCTCTATCTATATCTATCTCTCTATATTTTCTCTCTCTCTCTCTCTCTCTTCTCTCTCTCTCTCTCTCTCTATCTATCCCCCTCTGTGTTTTTTCCTCTCTCTATATATCTCTCTCTGTTTCTTTACATGAATTTCTTCTCTCTATCTATCTCTCTATATCTATCTCTCTCTATTTAGTTGCATGCATTTCTTCTTTTTCTTCGTTTTTTCTTTATTTCTTTTTATAACTGTCCCTAATATTTTTCACTACCAAATCAACTTTTTAAATGGATGTTGAAGTTGAAAGGTATGTCAAATCTATCTATTTATAAGACTATTTATATTGTATTTTGTCTGAGGAAGGCATAACATATTTTTAATATGATATCCCTGAAATATATATAATGAAATAAATATGGTTTTATAGATATAGTTTCCATTTATTTAATATCGTAAATATACTCCAAATACTTGTTGAGTGCTTTTATATCAGTTATAAATATTTACTCGTTGTAACCCAACAATTTAAATAAAACTTTGCATATATATATATATATATATATATATATATATAAATATATATATATATATATATATAAATATATACAGTATTTTCCGTTGTGTTGTAATATAAATATTACACACAGTAGATTATCAGCTCACGTAGAGTTTGCTCGACGGTTCCAGTTGTAGTTCCAAAAGTAATCCGGAGAAAAATAGAAAGATTTGAATGGATACAGTTTAGTTGAAAGGAATTTATTGACACGTGTCAATAAATTCCTTTCAACTAAACTGTATCCATTCAAATCTTTCTATATATAAATATATATATATATATATATATATATATATATATATGTATATCATTATAAATATATTACATATACATATATATATAGTTATGTAATAAACAACATAAGGCAATTATTTCATTTACCAGTGGTTTCTTAAAAGCAAAACATTTTGCTTTCAATCAACAGAATGAAAAAATCCTGGCGTATTTATTGACATTGGATTTTAAAATCCAATGTCAATAAATACGCCAGGATTTTTTCATTCTGATGATTGAAAGCAAAATTTTTTGCTTTTAAAAAACCACTGGTAAATGAAATAATTGCCTTATGTTGTTTATTACATAACTATTAAGCTCTGTTACCTACATAGAGCACTCTTTTTTCCTGGACTTTTCCGACGGAATTACTTCATTCACACACACACACACACACACACACATATATATATATATATATATATATATATACTATTAATTGTACTATTTATGGTTATGAAAATACAAAAACCTTTTGCACTTATATGTATTTTTTATACAAACCCTAAATAGGGGTAGGCAGTAATGTATTACTACCTTATTACCAGTAAGTTAAGTAGCTCAATGTAAAAACATCACATGATTTACAGAGCAGTTATATGAAATATAAAAATCAAAGACCTGTTCAAAACATTATTGTGCTTACACCTGTTTCCTCCAAACCGAGGTTTGGATTCTTCGGACCAATTTATTAATGAATGGACATTTATATGACCTCCTTTTCAGCCAAGAGACATACCGATACATATGCAAATATTGTGAGTCAACATTTATTACAGCATTTAGAGTGGCAGTACACACTTCGAGATTACATTCATAATAAAAGGAACAATCAAAAATCAAAAATACAGGTTAAAATACAACATGAAGATAAGCGGTTATATAGTGCAAATGTTATATGTGTGGCAAGCTCGTGCGTCTTGTTTATATAGTGTGGCAGAGAGATATGTGTGGTAGGAGCACTTAGGTAGGTAAAGAAGAGTGTTAGGTTGGTTGATCTGGTGGCAAATTCTTTATATGATTGTTATAGTCTGTGTGTGGAGAAATGATATAAGCATTAAAAATAGTGCAAGCATTAAAAATATTAAACGTATTGGAGATGCACAGCGAAGGGATGACAAGGACCTCATGTACTTCGACATTTTCATGGTCAGGGGAGTGTATTCTTCGATTATATGCCCCTCACATAATCCACTGCAATTCTATATTGAGCGTTTGACAATCCAGTTAGAGAATCGTAGTCCGATGTTCTTTAGTTCAATACAGGAGGCTGTTACGTTTCGCGAAACGACATTGAATACTACCCGGAAGTGTGTGTGTGGCTAAGGGGAGTTAATGCATGAGGGGAGGTAACTCCGGGGTTTCTATACCTAGCTATTGAAATGTCTCAATATAGACCCTAATTTCTATGGTTATGCGTAACTTCCAAAAAATTTCTAAAGCATAAAGTGTTTTAACTATAGAGTAGTTTATTAAGTTGTGCTGAAGGTGTTCGTATTATTATGGTGAATTAACCCCCATCTTAGGGTACCACAAATGAATATTATAGACGATGAGCGAGGATTCTAAATTAATGATCTCTGTGGTTGTAGTCTACCGATAGGACCAGGCGCGGTGATTGCAGGATCACTTCAAGACACAATGATCTCTGGTAAGTTCTGGGTCATCGCTTGCTACATTGGATGTCGAAAGATAATCATCATCAGGGCCGGCCAGAGGTCATTCCGCAGTCCTCATGACCCCACTCTGACCACCAAATCATCCATATATGTACAACCCGCACGCCAGTTGCAATACATTCATTCTCTGCACTCAGTGTCCTGGTCCTACTGCTCAACAGCGTTACTAGATTAAATCGTTTTTCATCTGTCTAAGGAAGGCACTTCCTCCGCACAACACCACCACACTAATCAATTCATGCTTAAATTACCTATAGAGTGGTGTAGTGCAGTTCAAGTGGGTGGATGTTGTCACTCCTAACGTAGAGGTATAAATGGGTATTCTCCCAGCGAAGGGTTCCGGAGGGATGTCGTAGTTTGTGTTATATTAGATCAGTTAGTGTTGTGTATGTGGTATAAGGTGTGCCCCTGGTGTTTGATGCTAGATGTGGTGTTTGGTTCAAGACCAACACTTTATGCTTTAGAAATTTTTTGGAAGTTGCGCATAACCATAGAAATTAGGGTCTATATTGAGACATTTCAATAGCTAGGTATAGAAACCCCGGAGATACCTCCCCTCATGCATTATCTCCCCTTAACCACACACACACTTCCGGGTAGTATTCAATGTCGTTTCGCGAAACGTAACAGCCTCCTGTATTGAACTAAAGAACATCGGACTACGATTCTCTAACTGGATTGTCAAACGCTCAATATCGAATTGCCGTGGATTATGTGAGGCGCATATAATCGAAGAATACACTCCCCTGACCATGAAAATGTCGAAGTACATGAGGTCCTTGTCATCCCTTCGCTGTGCATCTCCAATACGTTTAATATTTTTAATGCTTGCACTATTTTTAATGCTTATATCATTTCTCCACACACAGACTATAACAATCATATAAAGAATTTGCCACCAGATCAACCAACCTAACACTCTTCTTTACCTACCTAAGTGCTCCTACCACACATATCTCTCTGCCACACTATATAAACAAGACGCACGTGCTTGCCACACATATAACATTTGCACTATATAACCGCTTATCTTCATGTTGTATTTTAACCTGTATTTTTGATTTTTGATTGTACCTTTTATTATGAATGTAATCTCGAAGTGTGTACTGCCACTCTAAATGCTGTAATGAATGTTGACACACAATATTTGCATATGTATCGGTATGTCTCTTGGCTGAAAAGGAGGTCATATAACTGTCCATTCATTAATAAATTGGTCCGAAGAATCCAAACCTCGGTTTGGAAGAAACAGGTGTAAGCACAATAATGTTTTGAACAGTTCTTTGATTCTTATATTTCATATATATATATATATATATATATATATATATATATATATATATATATATATGTAATATATTTATAATGATATATATATATATATATATATATATATATATATATATATATATATATATATATATATATATATATATATATATATATATATATATATATATATATATAATATAAAGAAATACACAAACACATGCGAATACATACATAGACATGAATATACCCACATATATCCCTGAATGTGTGTGGTGCCAACCTTAACCGTTGTTGCTCTATGAATAATCGGGCAAAATAATCCCAATAGATTAGATTGATTCAATATCAGAGCTATATAATGCATTATAAAGAAAGAAGAAACATTAGATATAATTAATAAGATATACCATACCCAAATTTCTACACTATTCTCGACTACGTAGTTTCGTGGCTTATTATGCAAAAACATTACATCACAGAGATGCAATATTTTTGTGAGGTTTGCCGACTTATCAAGAGGGTACCTCATTTGGAGTTTCAAAACACGTCCGTAGGACGCGAGATAGAATCCCGAAAGGCGGGGGGGGGGGAAGTCCATCACGTGATACAGCGGTCAAGAAACAGAGCTAAGCCTCTCATGTCAAGGCCGTAGAAGCGATAGCTAGGGGGCGAGAAGTTTGAGTAATGTAAGCTATACAGCAGTCACTACACTTCAGTGGTTACTCTACCATAGGGAGTTATAAACAATATAAAGAAATACACAGACAAATGCGAATACATACATATACATGAATATACCCACACATATCCCTGAATGTGTGTGGTGCCAAACTTAACCGTTGTTGCTCTATGAATAAACGGGACAAAATAATCCGAATGGATTAGATTTATTCAATATCAGAGCTATATAATACATTATAAAGAAAGAAGAACCATTAGATATAATGTATCACGTGATGGAAAGAAGAAACCTTAGATATAATGTATCACGTGATGGACTCCGCCTCCGCCTTTCGGGATTGTATCTCGCGTCCTGCGGACGTGTTTTGAAACTCTAAATGAGGTATCCTCTTGATAAGTCGGCAAACCTCACAAGAATACTGCATCTCTGTGATGTAGTGTTTTTGAATAATAAGCCACGAAACTACGTAGTCGAGGATAATGGAGAAATTTGGGTATGGTATATCTTATTAATTATATCTAATGTTTCTTCTTTGTTTGCTTTTCATCTTGAGTCATGCCTCCATCACCGGTACGCATTCACAAAATTACTGTTCCCTACTTCCCGATCTCTCATCAAGATCTCGTCCAGTGAGGTCCGTGTCCCTCATCAGCAGTGTCTTAAATGTTATGTCCAGACGTCTTACTCGGCGTTTTGTATCTGGTGACCAGAGAAGTAGTTTCGCTGCAGGTTTATCGTGGAAGGGAAACATGACCAGCAAGAGCCAAGTGACAGCAGCGAAAGTTCGCTGAAACTTGTTTCTGATCACCATAAATAATATTATAATAGTTTGTGCTTTTGGCACAAGGCCAGTAATTATCCAGTGGATCACTGGTACTTTATTTTATCGATCTCGTAAGGATGAAAGGCAAAGGTAACCTCGGCGGATTTGAACTCAGAACGCAAATGGCCATAACTATGCTGCACATCATGGTGTCTGGCGCTCTACAGATACCGCCAAACCACCGCGATTTATAATGCGATTTGCCAAGGAATGTTGAAAGCCACACGTAACACCATGGTTTAGGAACCATCAAATCCCCTTGAGCGAGCGAAGCTGACACTCCAGGATTCTGAACTATGTAGTAAAATGAATATCTATGCCAGATTAATCCAACTATGTTTTGGTAAATTACGAATCTTAATCGTGCGATATAGTTAAAATGGTGTCATGGGAGTATACAATATACATGTTGGCACTCGCCACATGACTTGGAAATGGGAGACTATATGGAACTGTGATCCAAATCAAAATATAAATGGGTAAACCTTGTTAAAATTCAGTTCTAATAATGGGCACTCTATGTTGAACAGTTTCTTCTAACAAAGACGTCCACAACAGTCCATTTTATACGTGAAATTGAGAAAAGGAAACAGAACTTGATATTGTTATTACCTCTGATCTCTCACTTTTATGCTGGATGTCCGTGTTCAGAGGCGGACTGACCTATTACTTTCTCGACGTATACTTATGTGCAGACTGAGAATACTTAAAACAAAGAAAGTCGCCAAAACTGGCAGGTTCAGCTCGAACTTCAAGAGAATTTGGGAAACGATGATTAAAACGGGTGTTAGGACAAGGTATATGGATACTATTGCATCCAAATTCAGAGAACTCTCTGAACAAACTGGGGACGTTGAAATGGAGTGGTGATTGTTCAGACTGTGCTTCTACTAATGAATGCTGGGAGCGAAAGCGATTTGGTGTTGTGTCGGGTTTAGATGTAGGTTTACAAAATTTGTCGGGGAAATAAGCCCTCATTCTTGCATTTGCGGTGTGTATGTATGTGTGCGTGTATATATGTGTGTATGTATGTATTTTGTCAGTGAGTATAGGTGTACTTATGTATTTATGTGTATGAGTGTATATATGGGTCTGTATAGTATTATGTATGAAAGTATTGTATGTATAGGTGTGTATAATTGCTTATGTAAAGTTAGATGAAGACATGAAACACACAATGTTGAATAAACTCTTTCGACGATCAAAACTTCAACCAAAGCTCATTTTACTGATGAACACTTAAGAAAATAGTCAAACCTTTATTATATAAATATTTTGTTTTATGTCGGCCACACACATACTTATTTAGTAATTTATCTCATTCTTTTTTATTTAATTGCCATCACTTAGTGGGCTGGTATTGGATAATGACGACAATTCTGTTGATTTTAAACAAAGATAATTGATACATCTTTATAATATTGTACGCATTACAGATCGTTATCAATAGTTTTCTGTTTCAATATATCGAAAGCTCACTTATTCTGAAAATTCGTTTGTCTTTTGGTATTTTTTTCTCACTTCTAAAATGAAGTTATCCTTTGCTTTATTTTCTTCCTCTTAATCTTTACACAATAACTTAAGTATATATAGAAGAAAGTTTGAAATATCGATATTGATGATAACACGTATTGAATGAGAAACAAACAACACGCTGGGTTTTATTTTAGAACCTAATCTGGCTAATACACGTCTAAAGATTCTGCAATAAGTTTTGTGATATGGATTTCTCTCTCATTTTAACTGCCACTCTTCAATTATCTCACATATTAAAACATCTAGTAGCGCAATAACATCAAAATGAAACAAAAAAAAAAACACATAGAGAGAAAAAATCACTACTATGATATTAATCAAATTCTTCAGAGATAAATATAAAACATGATAAGGTTTGACAAATATATCCCCATATTTGAAAATGAAAATATGAATGTCCTGTTCTTCTTTTTGTTTTTATATTGCTATATATTTCCATATTTTTAGAATAAATGGTAATATATAAAATTCGATAAGAGAATATGAATTTTGTAGAATCAGAAACGCGTTCGGTGTTAATTCGTGATAATGCCTCTCAGAATACAATATGAAATTTAGTATGAGATTTTTATTATTTTTTATGAAATAATCGTATATTTATAGTGGGTCCTATGGTTGCCTGTTGAAATAAGATATATTAAAGTTTCATAATCATTCCTAGAATTGCATTGTTTATTTTTAAATATATTATTTCAGGTATTTTATTTTTTACTAAACAATTTCGAAATGTAGAATTTTTTTTTTTTCCTTCGTACACTATTATTTTTTCAGATTAAATAACGTAAAAAGAAAAAGAAATTAAAAACATAAAAAAGTTTTAACAACTAAAAT
>OZ024742.1:26502436-26517436 GCA_964016885.1 Eledone cirrhosa
TTATATATATATATATATATATATATATATATATATATATATATATATATATATATATATATATATATATATATATATATATATATATATATATATATTATATATATACAATATATTAATAAATGGAAACTATATTTATAAAACCATATTTATTTTATTATACATATTTCAAGGGCAACCAAGGCAAATTATGGTGCGCTTTTATCAGATAAAATACAGATTTGTTTTATAAATAAATATTGACATACCCGGAATCCCAACAAGTTAAATATAACCTCTTCACACACACACACATATATATATATATATATATATATATGTGTGTGTGTGTAGATAAATCTACCAAAATATTCCATAGTGTCCAATCCGTATGAAGAACTCAATGTAATCCAAATATCATGAAAATAGAAGATGTATTCAACATGTTTTCGATTAAAGACACAGGAATACAGAGTCAAGATAAATTAATAAAAATAATGAATAAAAACAAAGAAACAGTTCCTTATATTAAAAATTCATCATTTTACGATCGTTTCTAGGATATATATGTGTGTGTTGGTATGTATATCATATAGATCTATGTAAAAATTTTACAAACTATCAGAGGGAATATACATACCTACACATATATATGCTGTCTTCAGAAATAATGATATTTGTTTATTGAAAAAAACCAACAAAGATTTAATATAACATGTCTGTTTGCGAACAGGTTTTGAATTGACCAATAGAAAAATAGTAAGTGGTCAAGTTGATAGAATAGTAGTAATAGAAATTTAATTTAGGGGTAGAGGAATGCAGACTTCAGTTTTGAATGGAAAGAGTATTTTGAATGAAAAGATTACTTTGGGATGAAAATAGGTCAAGCCGGTGAAAGGTACACGAAAATTTGATGTTATTAATGAATAATGCTAATGTTAAAATCTAAGGAGAATAAAATGTTACGATAAATGTGTTAGTGAAAAATATCAATCTTATTTAAAACATAAGGAATTTAGATCTATAAAAAGAAATTAAATTAATATAATTGATAGGTATATTTATAGGGATAAATTTATATTAATTCGTATAGATATGATAAATAAGAGTTAGGTGTTATTAAAGAATGTTGTTAATAACGAAAGAAACACATTTTCTTTTTTTTTTTGGGGGGGGGGGGATAAATGTATTTGTGAGAAATAACAAACTTATATAGATTACAAGGAATTTAGATTCATAACAGGAAATTAAAATAGTTTATATGTATAATTATTGGTATAAATTTTAGGAAAAGATAGCTGTAAAGGGGAAATAAAATTATGCAGTTCTTAGTAGTAGAATATTAATTATAGGTTAACTAATTTTTAAAAATGAATTATAATAATTTGTAAAATATAAGTGTATATTAATTAGGTTTATAATATTTGAAAGTAATTCTAATTCTATGATTGCACGATATAATTAATTCTTGTCGCTTATTTAATAGGATATTCTTAGATTTCATTATTTCAAAAAATTCCTGGGAACATAATCTACATTCATATCTATTATTGTGATGAGGGGTGGCCCTTTTGAGCACACTCCAGGTCAGATTATAATCGATATTCTTTTTTCTATAATTATAATTATTTCAGCTAAGGATGTTGTATTAGCTAATGCGGCATTTTTAAAACTGTGTTTGTGGGTATTAAATCTTATTAATGAGGCAATTTATTTTAATGGGCAATTGAAAGGAAATTGCCTTATTAGTATATAAATTATTAGTATATAAATTTAAAATTAGCACTGAGGACTCAACTTATTCATATATAGGAGCTACTTCTAACCAATTTAAAGTAAGATTTAATACCCACAAACACAGTTTTAAAAATGCCGCATTAGCTAATGCAACATCCTTGGAGAAAAAGCTAGACGGGGCATACACACGGATGCTCCTTGCTGCTTTAAACGTGTCTTGGAGGGAACACCCAACAAATAAGGATCTCTATGGCAATACACCACCTATCAGCACTTCAATACGGAGACAGAGACACAGATTTTCTGGCCACTGTTGGCGCAGCAAGGTAGAAATAGCAGGCGTTGTATTGTTATGGAGTCCATCTTATGGAGCAAGAAACGCTGGTCGTCCCAAGAAGACATACGTCAAGCAACTTGAGGACGATACTGGATGCATTGCGAAAGAAATGGCAAACGCTGTGAGAGACAGAGATGGATGGAGGAAACGTGTCGTAGAAAGGCGAGCAAGCTCGACCTGATGATGATGATGATGATATATATATTGTATATAGGAAAATGATTGACTCCGCCGGCAGAGCTCAAGCCGTTTCGACTGTTATTTCTGAAATAGGCGTCGAAACGACTTGAGCTCTGCCGTCGGGCCAAACATTTTCCTATTACCCACTCTACTACTCTAAGTATTGAGTACTCTGGTGCGTTATTGTCCATCTGGTTCCTTACCACACCTCCTTCGTTATATATTGTATATATATATAGATGATTGTGTTCGTGTTTATTTATTGATGTATATAACGAAAACTTTTGATCTTCTATTTGCCTTATATTATGGCAAAAAATATAATTTGTTTCTTTATTGATACTTCTGCTACTTTGGGAGATTATTCCAAGGGTTTGCAGACGGTAGCTCACTTTGATGATAGTGACTTGGGGGAGGTATAAATTAAATTGTTTTGAAATTAAACGCTGAATATTATCTAATCCTTTTTTTTTTTTTGTTTGTTCATAGTAGAAATATTTTAGCCCTAGATCCCGAGAAATGATTAATTGCTTGCAAGTCGTGATCACCCAGCACATTTCGAGTAAATTGTGTACCCAATTCTATATGAAAACCTTCGTACTTCTTCTCTAAAGTGGCATGGATGGATTTAAGTGATTTGGCTAATATGTCTTCAAAGTAATGGGTTCAGTGCCTTCCCTTCCTTTTCAAAATTCCTATGCTTTCCATATCATGATTTGTATCATATCTATTTCATAACACGTATTCACTATTATCCATTTCCTATTATGATGTGACTGCTGTATATCTCAGTTTAATGGAACATGCATTGTTAATTTGTTTACATCTTGAGGATTAGCCTTATATCTAGGAGAAATGAATCTTGAAACATTCTCTCTGACATAGTTCTCGTTATATTTGTAAATACCATTTACAGAACGTGGGCAAGTTATGTATTCACTATATACACAAATGAGAATTGAGACAATTTCCAACATTGTCCCCGGCCACATGGCATCAATATATTTAATCACACAATACAGAGGTACTTATTTAATTAAAGAAACTAGCATAAATGAAGGTAACAACACCCACAATGTGTAATCAGCAGCTAGTATTTACGTTACTAAGAGATATACTCAGAAATGTATCATCTTTTCATAGGTTCATCTTTTCATCCACAATTTCTATATCTTGTTGTAATCACTAGAGAGAATAATATAGGCACTTGTGCGTTCCAAATTCCGTGAATCTCTCGTAATATATCTTTGTCGATATGTCATGTCTTAGTTCCTATAGAAGATTTAACAAAAATATATAATTTACTGGGGACAAATTACATCTGCCGAATATTTTGGCATTACCTAAGCCAATGTTTGAATCTCTACTATAACATTCTCACTCAAATTAAACCATAAACTCCCAAGTGTAAAATAAAAACAACAAGATATTCCCTAGAAAGGCCGAATGTCAATGAGAGTTACAGTGCCATACATACTTACGTATGTTACAAACATCCACTAACAGGCCAGCTGGATAAGACTAGAATGTCCTATGTTCATTGTTTAGTTAGGAGAAGGGTGAATTGGGGTTAAAATAAGCTACAAATATAACCAATTCCAAGGAGAAAATAATATGAACTCTTCCTTCCTAAGGGGAAATATTGCAATAAGTGACAGGCAATATATTTACCATTGATTAGTTAGGCTAGCGATATTAAATTTACGGGGGATAAGGTGGGGAGTTCAGATATTGGAAATTTCCAGTTAAACCGTACCCAACAATAAAAGTTGTCTTTAAGACTAAAGAATCGACCGAAGTTTGACACTTAGTCAATGTATTTTATCGGAATGACATCTTCAACTTCACCGCTACAACCACCATAAAAAAAACGATGATAATAACAATAAAAGAAATAACAACAACAACAACAATAATAAAAATAATAATAATAAAATAATGATGCGTTTTGTTTGCTGGAAAAATCAATGAAGACTGTTCAAAGGACGGGATACGACACACTTTTTACATATAACGTACTATAAACGTATGACGAAAACAAACTGTTAACAAATGACCAACATAGACATTTCCCCAGTAGAAGGCAAAGGTAACCCTGGCATATCAATGAACTACGCAGTTCCAGTGTTACCATTACCATAAAAGGAGAGAGTCCGTCGTCAGATTTCAAAAGCATGCACAGCTTGAATCAATTTATTTGCGGCATTGTCACAACTTTTCAAAGATTTACATGGAGTTCCTCGGCCTGGTCTTCATGTAATTCATATATATACATATATGTAGATATAGATATAAAGAGAGAGGGAAAGAATGACACACATACTTACTCGCATTCACACACACACAGACCCACGTATACACATTGTATACGTATGTTAGGTGTGTAACTACAGTTACAGGCTGCGCGTATTTCAAAATACTCAATGACGTTACGAGGTCCGACTCATGTTGGGTCGTATTACAGAGTGAGGGCAGCTGTAGTGTATATATATATATATATATAATTTTATATATATATATATGAACACAATGACTTATATGGTTTGGTGATTATTCAACAAAGTTAATTTTACAACAGCTTAGAAGTACTCTACAGTATTTATCTCTGGAGTATCATTAATATTAAGAATATTAATAAATATATATATAGTGATAATAATAAATGTGAAGACTAAAATCCATAAGGATAAATAATCAGTTATTTTAATATATATATATATGTGTGTGTGTGTGTGTGTGTGTGTGTGTGTATGTCTGTGTGTGTGTCTTCTTTTATGGTCTTCTCTTTATCCTATGACATAAGCACAACTGTTTGAGAGAGAGATCGAGATTGTTGAGCCAGATTAAGGCGTCATTCGTAGTAATATGGATTTCCTCCAGCCAATACCCAACAACATGCAGTCCTGTCTGGTCGGGGTCCCCATTTTCACATGTTGGGTTGACTTTCCTTGATGGAGATGAAAGGTTGCCCTGGCTTGTATTATGCTGATCCAATTAAGGGGCTCCTACTTATGATGGTGAAGTTATCGTTTTCTACCGCTGGTACGCATTTTCAGCTGAATAGATAGGAGCAACGTGAAATGCAGCGTTTTGCTCACAAACACAACACAGGAATCGAACCCATGATACTATGATCGTAACTACAACAACTTTCCCAGTTGAGGCTTATTTAATTGTCAGAGCAACTGAAAAATCAGTGAAGAATCTAATATAGCCCTATTTTCGATCGTACGAAGTATTGAACTTCAATACTGTTTTTGTTTGAGGTCGTATTTGAAGGAGGGGGAGGAGGGGGATGTGGCTATCTGGTCGCTGTGCTGGTTATAACCGATACATCAATTTCTGTAAGTGGCATGTGATTTATTGAAAATGCAAAAGATTACTTAAAAAGGAACACCTATAAAAAATATTATTGACTACTAAAGAGAAAAATAATTTTTTTTTAAAATGTAAAAACCGTGAAACTGCAGATTAAAAAAAAATCGTGAAAATGCGTTAACGTGCAAATTCAAAAATCCGAAAATTTTGTGAAAGTGTAAATAAATGAATTTTAAAAAATTGCTAAGAATATGAAGGCTAAAACTGAAATATTGGAAAATTATAATTATGTTGAATGAATATCTAAAAATGAAGAGGTGCACTCTTGTGAATTATCTGTTAGTAGTAAGCGTTTTAATCCAATGTGCAAAAACTATCACGAACATATTGGAAATTTATTGAAGTTTCACTTGCCACGTCTCAGTTTTGAGAAAACACCCTGAGCAATGAGGTAAAATTGTAAAATATACACGTAAGTCGATGGCTGTTGATTATCACATTGAAAAGCTCTTGTTAAAATATATCTCAAGGAAATAGGAAAACATTTGGAAGCTGGCAAGGACTGATGTAATGAATACATAGCTGTAGTATATAGAGATATTCATTAGATCTGGGGATCAAAACGAATGGGAGCAATATTTTTTAAGATGGAAGTAGATTACATAGTTAAAATAATTAGCATAAATGTTCATATTAAAGATAAAGTATAATAAATATATAATATAATAATAATAATTGTTTCTACTTTTGGCACAAGGCCAGCAATTATCCAAGTGCATTTGTTCGACCCCGTAAGGATGAAAGGCAAAGTTAACCCCGGCGGGATATGAACTCAGACCGTAAAGGGCCGTGACTCTATGCTGCAGAGCCTGGCGTCAGTCCCTCTTCCGATACTACCAATAGTAATAACGTCAGGTCGGGCTTGTGCCTGCTACTTGTACCAGGTACCCCAGTACAACCTGATTCATTGTTGAGTAGACGGCATCTAAACTGGCTCCCCCACAAAATAATGGTCTGGAGAGGAGAGTAAGTGGAACTCCAACAGCGCAAAAAACGAGAGCTCTTAAAATAGTGGATGAACTCCATAGTGTCAATGGTCATCCACCTCAACTATGAGTTAACATTTTAGCATTTGAACCGGCCACATCTGGCCAAAATTCTATCACCTCTGTCTGTAAGCTGACCGTAACCGGTGGCTCATACTTATGTTAAGGTAATCTTCACTAAATAAATAATATCAAAATCTCATAGATTCGATATTATGTGAGATAAAACCTTTACTGTTAAAATACAATCGTAAATACTAAATACTAGAGAAATGTAAATGTTAAATAGCCTCAACATCCCGCAATTGGCTAAGCGCAGTGAGTACGACACCTATGACATTTCCAAAACCAAACAGAAAGTGGAGGAGCTCAACCAGAGAGGGACTCTTCCAACAGGAGTGAAACGCCCTTGGAGTAAATTCCGAATCGGGATTTTCGTTATATCCTCGACCAAGACACTTTTTTTTGCGTTGTTCCTTCTGCCTCGATTTGCGCACTGTAGAGAATAGCAGTAAGGGTAAGTTCAATGGAAACATTGTTTCATTGGTCGATTTGACGAGGTCCACCACATTCTCTGAGCAAATGAGTTCCGGGTTCTTGTCTATTGGTTCTGTATCTTGCTCAATTAAAGAAACACTATTTCTGCGATATTAGGACACATATTTAAGTCGGGGAGGGTATAGTAGATGATATGCGTCCAATGTACCAAGAAACTACGAGGTAGTGGTGAGAAAGTTTTATACTCATACTTATACAGGTTTATTAATGTCCATATATAATATTATATATATATATATATATATATATATATATATATATATATATATATATATATATAGAAAGTGAGGTTTTTTTTAACAAAATGAAAATTAACCGAGGTGTCCTACACGAGTGAAAGTATAAAGAAAAAAGATGAAATCGAAAATGCAACTGGAGTCTTATTTTTTTTTAAATATATATATTTATTTGGTTCCTTTATCGGTTTCGTAGTTCTTCTGCTTTTCAAAAGTAGAGTTGAGATGGAGGGTCTGTGGTTTTTCTCACATCTGGTTGGTCTCTGAATGTTACTTCTTTTATATGGAAAAAGTGGTTCGAAATGCCAGGTTTTTCGGGAAGTAATTTGATTGGTTCGTCAATAATTATAATAAATTTCGCGCTAGTTCGCGTTACAATAGTTCTTCAAATAAGAGGGGTGGGGGGTGTCACAGGTTGTTTTTTCGTATATAAGTGTTTGAATTTCTTTTTACTTGAAAGAAGGGGCTCACGAAGGCTTTTTTTTTAAATAAGCATAATTTGATTGGTTATAAATGAAATTATAGCTGTCACGCGAACAAGTTTTCATTAAAATTTTCGCGCCCTTATTTGGAAATCCATGCTGTAGCCTTTTTAGAGAATTTTATGATAAGTAAAAGATAATGGTCAAGAGAAATTGGATGGGAGAATTGTTCTTGTTCAGGGAATATGGTTAGTTCGCTGGGGTGTCAGAATTCAGATTTTCTATTGAATAAAGAATGTAAAGATATGTATGTTTATTTGTGTGCTTGTGTGTGTGTGCGTGTGTGTGTGTTGTGTGTCTGTGTTTGAATTTCTTTTTACTTAAAAAAAAGTGGCTCACGAAGGCTTTTTATATATATATATAAGTATGTATACGTACATACATATATGTATACAGACGTACAGTAGTACGTATATATATATATATACATATATGCACACATATATATATGTACGTAGGGATTCACAGGACATTTATTATAATGCTCGGTGTGTTTGTAAACAAACATCCCGAATTAAGCCGTACAATGTCTATCAACGATCGTTGCTCATTTGTTCAACGCTGACAAAGAAACGCTGTACTATTTTCAAGCTTATTAGCTATCGTCAGCAACGTATACCTTCCTACCAGATGATTGAACGTCTGAAAGTATATACTTTCCTTATGCATATTAACGGCTGAGCAGTCTAATTTGCATATCGAGTGAGTTAATTGGCCGGGGTACCGAACACGTCTGTATACATATATGTATGTACGTATACATACTTATATTTAAGTAACAGCCGTACTAAGAGTGAGAAATGAAATTTCGTTTCATTTTTGCCGTTTATCGTTTTCGGTACCCCTGTGGTTTAACCGTGCGATCGGGTGTACAGCCCGACTATTTCTATGTCCCCGGGCATATATATATATATGCCGCACATATATCTATGTGTGTGTGTTTGTATTTGTCTCAATATTTGTTATACCTGATAATATAGGAGTTTTCATAGCATTGTGTCATATATTGCCAGGCTGTGAAATGTCAAAATCTCGCCACACCGTTCATCCATCTGCTAGCTAGGAAACTGGTTGCACAATATGATAGAAATGATACACCGTGGCCACTGGCAACCAATTCATTTGCATAATAATTCACAATGTGGAACAGCGTACAACACATAAATAGTATGCTAAAGGTCACATTGGTGGTGGTCTACAATATGTGTGTATTTGTTATTCAGATGATGTTGATATACAACAGTGACTCTTCTAAATACATAATGGCCATACACACATAGACACATTTGAAAGCACATCCATCAGTATATAGCCGCACACACACATATACACATACATATGCCTATTTGTTTATATATATATATATATATATATATATATATATATATATATACATATATATATATGTATCTGTTTACAGAAGCGAAAAAACAACCAACAGTGAGTGTGTTCTGTTATTATATCTGGCAATATTACAAAAAATATGGCCCTCCCCAAGCATAACAATATTTGTTTCGACACACGATTTCCTATCAGAAACCTTGCAAAACATATATATATATATATATATATATATATATATATATATATATATATATATATATATATATTTATATATATATTTATATATTTATATATATATTTATATATATATATATATATTTATATATATATATTTATATATATATATATATATTTATATATATATATATATATTTATATATATATATATATATATATATGTATATATATATTTATATATATATATATATTTATATATATACACACACATAATCATATATAGTATAGAAATATGATTTACATAATTGCAAAATCTTCGTTTGAAACCTTTATTCCATAATTTGAAAACCATAACCAGTTCCATTATATGAAATACATCATTTATATATATTCTATACACGATCAGGTTGACTGAGAGTATGTTGTATTTAGAGTGGGTGTTCAAACATTAGGTTATTGAACTAGTTACCTGGATGTTTACAGATAAAATTAATTGTAAGGTGAAAGCATCTAGTAAGAAATACTTTTTTCTGTAACGATATTATTTTCTACATTGTGATGCGTAATTTACATTTGAATAAACATTTAAGATATTTATAAATTTTAAAAAGTATATCTAAATATGTTTCTTATATTTCACCTTTGTTAAAAGATTTATAGCATTTGTCTCACATGCATACAATAAAAAGTATTTGTTTGAACAAATTAATTAAATATAAATATATTTTCTTTACACCATTCTCATTTCTCGTTGATCGCAAAAGGTGGGGTTAATAGATTTGTAAACAGACATTTCTACATTTTGTGTCGAAATCGTGTGGTTCTACTTCATTGTGGTAATACAGCATACACACAAATAAACTCAAACACTCAAGCACGCATACACATATATGTATGTATGTGTGTATGTATATATTGGCATACATATATATGTATGTATATATACGCATAAATGCGCGCACACACACACACATATAAATACATATATATATATATATATGTATATATATATATATATATATATATATATGTATGTGTGTGTATATATATATATATATATATATATATTTATATATATCTATATATATGTATGTATGTGTATATATATATGTATATATATATTTTTTTTTTATTTTTATATGTATATTTTATATTTGTGCGTGCATCTGAGTGTGAATGTTTGTGAATATATAAAGATAAGAATACCTATTTGACTTTTTTTTTTTTTTTCCGATTCTCGACAATATTTTTATATGTATTTTTTTTTTTTACGTTTTCTAAGTTGATTCAAAGAATTCTTCTTTGATAGAATTGAATTGATCTAATAAACACAGATTTTCCTCTAAACATGAATCAGTTCTCTGTATAATTCTGTTACCATTAATTTACTTATTTCTTCAAACTATCACCGTGCCGTCGTGACAAAGTGCGAAGATTTCAGTTTTAGCTGAAAATGTGTGAAAACCTTTGCTTGAAGTAATAAAGAATTTGTAAACTGGTATATAATCAATATTGAAACAACAAAATCAAATATCAAAGACAAAACAAATATAACATAGTTCCGGAGGTAACAACAACATAAACAATGACAACAACATAAATGTTATAAAATATATAAAAATAGACAAACGAGAGAAAATGTATTAAAAAAAATATCCATTACAAAATGCACATATATACATATATATATATATATATAGATATACACTTAAATATATGTGTATGTGTTTCAATGTGTGTCCGTGTGCTTATGTATATATGTAAATACAACTTACTCTATTTCTCTGAGTGGTAGCCTGTGTGCATATAGACGGTATATATATATATACATATATATATATATATATACATACGTATATATATACATATATATATATATGCCTATATATGTATGCATATATATATTTTTAAGTACACATATTGACTATGTATTGTATATATATATATATGTAGATTTGTGTTTGTATTTATATATACATGTATGCATGTATGTGTGTATATATTTTTTTACATTTATATATATATATATATATATATATATATATATATATATATATATATATATGGATATGCATGTATATTAACTGTCAAAAGTTACTGTCGGCAACTTGAAATAAATTCGGCAATGATTATCAAGTTAGCTGCTACTCAACTCCTGATTCTTTTCTAATTAAATACATTGGCATTGATTAAACATTTTCACTACTTTGCTTTACCATTCACCTCTCTTCCACATGTTCTTTCTATCTCACTCTCTCCCTTACACCTTTCCCTTTTTCTCTTTCTCCCACTTTCCTTTCCTCCTTTCTTTTTCTCCCTATTCGTCTTAATGTTTTTCACCCTTTCCCTAATATATTAATTTGATTTTTCTTGATTAGCATGAAAACAACGATCGCTTGATTTCGTTGCTTCCAAATTTTTGTATCATTTTCTCTTGATTGATTTAATTTCCGTCCAAGATGTTTAGGCCATCGACTAAAGCATCGGCAAAGATTTCAATCTCTACTACTATTAACAGAAAGCTAGAACGTTATTGATTAATTCTATATATTAAAACATATAAAATAAATCATAAAAGCACATAAAATTATACAAAAATACACGTCTATAGGATATTTTTCTCCCCCTCTCTCGTTCACTCTTTATATTTTGTTTCATTAGAGGTTTGTTTTGTTACGACGAAATTTATTCACATCTGGGGACAAACTTTACTAGATTTCATTATAAAACAAATAAAACCAGCCAGAAGAAAATGGCAAAATGATGTAAAAACTATATAAACAACAATATAAAATATAAAAGTAAAATGTAAATGCATAATACGAATCCTGCGTTGAAAATCCTTAAAACTAATACGGGTTTAATTAATTTAGAAATTGATTTAAAGATTGTGATTGCCCTTACAACATTCTTTTCTGAAACAGTTTTGCTAATTTTGTTTTGTTGAATTTTCTTTTAATTCGTGAATCACATTTATCAATTGACACTATCTATATTATATTCACGTCTAATAGATTTCGATCCAGCAGCCATATGCCGTCAAATTACTCATCAATTTTGAATCAATTCGGTACTTCAGCTATCATCAGTTCATTTACCCCCACAACTATTTCCCCCATCACTCATATTTTTTAAAATCTCCAAACCTCACGGTTTATCTGTCTTATTGCCAGGCAAGTTCAGTATTATGTATTCCAAGATGTATTCAAAGATCAGAACAATAAATTGGATGGGTATTTACCACTTTGTATTGTATCAGAGAGCTACGCACCAAACCTCCGCCTATTTAAATTCTCATCATTTTTTTTCAGTCAATCATCAACTCTCTCTCTCTCTCTCTCTCTCTCTCTCTATATATATATATATATATATATATATATATATATATATATATCTTTCTCTCTCTCTCTCTCTCTCTCTCTCTCTCTCTCTCCCTCCCTCTCTGTCTCTCTCGTTTGTGATGTCTTGATATTAAAACATGGGAAATTATTTTGACTACTCATCACAATTTGCTTAGTAAATCATCAACTTTCTCTTCTGATTGTTTCCTATTAAGTCAGAGGAAGCTATTACTTTGAAGTGTGTCATTTAAATGATGACAATTATACGCACAGCGTCAGGAATTTTTGTAGGGAGGATATCTTGAATACATCACTTCTTTCGGGCATGTCTGGATACTTTCTATCAGAAAACACTAGAAGGATAAATGGCGAATTTCAACTAGATATGATTTGATCTCAGAACGTAAACAAGCAGTGCATTATCCGACGCTGTAGCGATTGTACCAATTCAACATAACACCAATATTCCAGTAATATGAGACCTTCAGATTTGTACAGGGTTTTCTGCCGATATAAATATGTGTGAGGTAAAATATGTGGGTTTAAAACCTAATGAGACATCCAGAACAATGACAAGAGAAGTAATTCAACATCAAAACCAGGGTTAAACGGAATACAACAACAAAACTGGGAGAAAGCGGAAATTCTACGTTGTCAACAAAAAGGAATATTGTCACGAAGAATGATATGTCAATAAGAAGGTTTAGTTTTTCCAAATTACCAGTTGTGACGAACAATTTTTTTAAGGAGACCGTGTATTTCGGATGATAATGTCGACTATTTCTTAACAATCTTATTCTTGAAATTATTTTTTTAATGAAATTGTTAACTTTATTCTGTTTATAATTAAAGCAAGTGTTATACATGCTAATTTTAACGTTAATTTTTTATGTTTTATTTACTCCCCTTCCATACCCAATCACGACCGTCTGTAGAAACTATAGAGAAATAGAATGACTCGTGATTTTAACAAAAAAGATCTTCATAACATCTAAGTAATTCTCCTCTGCTCCTTGTTTAACTCATTTGTTTCTGTCAGTGGTATTTTTATTTAGCGACACATGATATGATTCTACCTCGCTATATTGTTATATTTGGTTAAATAGCACTGCTGGATTTTACCGGCACATTCTAGGAAGTGACAGAATATATTCAGCTGAATAGGGAAATATATAAAAAAAGAGAAATTGTAAAGAAAAGCAATATAGCACATTGCACATTATAGCTGAATAAAGCACAAAGACAAGCGATAGCAGAATATAATATAAATGCAATACAACACACGTTAGAATCATGCTGAGACAAAGTAAGAGTAAACAATGAACAGACAGCATCAAACCATGCTAAAACATATAACAAAACCTAACAAAACCTATTAGTGCAAACACATATGAATGAATGCAAAGACTAAGAAAATATGACGGATGAAATTAACAAAAGTTTACGAGAGGAAACTTATACACAATGATCACAAGCTACAGAGCGACAAAATAATAAACAACATAAAAATCATCCCTAAACAAACAAGCTAGAAATGCTATAAGAAGGATTATTGAGCACATAAAGAACTATATATCTAACGGCTTAAAATCAAATACAGTACGACACGGCATGCTCGATATCCAGAGTAACAAATCGCGAAACAAGGGAGGCAATTTGTAGATATTAATGGAATTCTAATTCAAAAGAAAAATATTCAACAGCGACAAATTGCAAGAGTAAAGCTAAAGTTAAAATGGAATGTTGATTAAAAAAGGGTTATAGCATTATTACACTACAAAACCAATATTACATAGAATATTGATACATCACTAAAATAGGATAACATATAGGATAACATAAACCATAAAAACCATAAAATAGGATAACATAAACCATTCAAAACAAAGTAAATCAATTTTTTCCGAGCGAGAATCAAATAAAGAGATTTATAAGCCGAACCGAATATTCGAGTTCAAATAGTTCGTGAAAAGAAACGAAATCATTGTAGAGAATTAGATAACACAACACAAGTATAGAATCTACCAAAGGAAGATGAGCTGGAAATATAGGTTATCACTTAAAATTAATTCAATAACCTACATCATAAATATATATATATATATATATATATATATATATATATATATATATATATAACGGCAAAGAATTAGTTTTGCGAGGTTTTTTATCGTGTGTCGAAACAAATATTGTTATACTTGGGGAGGGACATATTTATGTAATAATATTGCCACTGTTTGGATGGTTTTCGCTTCTGTGTCTTTT
>OZ024742.1:26522436-26607436 GCA_964016885.1 Eledone cirrhosa
GATGTTGACTTGTTCTTCTTTTTGGTAAATATCATCTTGGTTAAGAGAGTGGGACTGGCTTTGTGCAGTGCCTTTGCTCACTATAAAAGCTTCACGGCACAGGCATTGCTTTACATCTGGAGATCTCTCTGCACTTGTCGTCACATGGTACCAAAGGCAAAGTACTATGTGTCAATAATTGTCACAAGTGTAGTGTTTGTACCAGAGTTTTCAAGTCGCTGGCTGGATTAAAAAGTCACACTCGTTCAGCGCATCGGTAGGGGTTCTCCTACATGGATATAAAGTAGTGGCCGTACTCGAAAACGAATTGGCAGCCACCATATATATATATAGTCGCGTACGTACGTGTGATTAGATATACATGGGGCGATACATATATATGTACGTGCCTCGTGTGTATGTATGTACGCATACATGCGCTTTTGTCTGTACGTATTTGTGTGTATAAATATTTTTTATATATATATGTGTATGTACGTGCGTACCTATGTTTGTTTTCTTTTCTCTAGTGTTAATTGATTACTTTCTCTTTGATTTAAACATTTTTCATTCTCATATATGG
This sequence comes from Eledone cirrhosa, assembly GCA_964016885.1. Taxonomy (NCBI): domain Eukaryota; kingdom Metazoa; phylum Mollusca; class Cephalopoda; order Octopoda; family Eledonidae; genus Eledone; species Eledone cirrhosa. The sequence goes on from OZ024742.1 coordinate 26,522,999, forward strand.
TTTCATTTTTATACATATATCGAGAATGACACTTCTTTTTATTATTACACTCCCTTCCCCCTTTATATTCCGCATATAAGTGACCGCGCGTGTATGTGTGTTTATACGCCCGCTTTCATACTCGTATGTGTATTTAATACCTGTATCTGGATGCGTGTCAACTATATTATCATACATTTTCTTTTTCAACTCATATTATATACGTATTTGCCCTCATATATGTACTTACGCACACATTTTCACCATACACATGCATTGGTACATACACACATATGTACATTTGTGAGTGTATATACATACATATACACATACCTTAACTATATTTCCTTATATATTTTTATATATCACTTTTCATTACTTTTATTTATATATTTGTTGCATTTCTTGAGGAGACTTTCCAAATATTTCACTATGTTTTAAATTGCCTTGTCCGACAAACGAATGACGACGTTTTTCGTATTCGTCTTATTCGGGAAACCTCTGGTAATGAGGTAATTATATTGTATTGTTTATTATACATTACATTTTGTTCTGGTACTTACATAGAGCACTCTACACTCCTCTGACTTTTTCAATTATGAACGGAAACTTCAATACTTATATATATATGTAGGAGGTGAGTTTTATTGTAGTACAATAAAGCAATGCAGATATCGGATAAGAAGCACTCTACAGTTTGTGGGACTGGAGTATGCATAATATAAGATCAAAAGATGGTTAAAGGAGTTCAATATATTTTATTATGCGCATTTCAAAAACAAACATCATCAAATAATAATATTTGTGTTTTCATCAGATAAAACAGGAGAACATGATATGAAGGCTAAAAAAACACTTGTTGATAGTGCAGTTTTAAATCAACATATGAAAAGTGGTTTTAGATTGATGTGTGATATTGGGAAAAATATTTTATTTAGAGAGGGGGGAGAGAAAAGGATGAAAAGGGAAGGAGATGAGAGGGAGAGATGGGTGATAGAGAGAAAGAGATAGTTTTTATAACAGAGAGGAGATATATTTTATATAGAGGGGTTGAAAACCGTTGGAAGATACTGTATAAATTAAAAATTTTGAAAATTAACGAAGGGAGGATATGTGCGAGGAAAAAATATATTATATTTAGGGAGGGGTGGGGGTGGAAAGGATGAAAAAAAGGGGAGGAGATGAGAGTGAAGGTGGAAAGGGAGAGATGGGTGATAGAGAGAAAGAGATAGTTTTTATAACTGAGAAAAAGATATAATGTTTTAATATAGAGAGGTTGGGAACCGTTGGAAGATAATGTATAAATTAAAGGAATTTGAAAATTAACGAAGGGAAATTATGTATGGAGATAGAGAGAAAAAAATAACGAAGGGAGATTATGTATGGAGATAGAGAGAAAAAAATAATAATAATTGTGGGTGAATATTCTAACGTCAAAAGGAGAAATGTAGGAATTTTAAAATTAGCAAAGAGAAAAAGTTTATGTGTAGGATTTGAGAAAAATAATGTGAAGTTAAAGTTTTTATATTGAATTCATATGTATTAATAATGAGTTCGTTGATGGGGAGAAAAAAATAATAATAAATTAGGGATGAAATTGAGATTAAAAAGATTGATGATAGAGAGAAAAAATAATAATGATTGCGGATGAATACTCAAAATGTCAAAAACAAATGTTATTGTTTTACGAGGAGATATAATGAGGGTGATGAGTAAACGGGTATTATAGAGTGTATAATGCCCTTTAAAGTAAGGTAGATGGGTATATTTTAAAGAATATATGAGTATATATTAAAAAAAATATATATATAATAATAAATTAAGGATGAAATTGAGATTAAAAAGATTTATGATAGAGGGAAAAAATAATAATGATTGCGGATGAATATTCAAAATGTCAAAAACAAATGTTATTGTTTACGAGAAGATAGGATGCGGGAAAAGAGTAAACGAGTATTATAGAGTGTATAATGCCCTTTAAAGTAAGGTAGATGGGTATATTTTAAAGAGGTGTATGTATATGTGCCTTTGAGAAAAGATTCTAAATTGATAAAGAATTGAATATTAACTGTATACTTTGTGAAAAGTTCTATGGAATTTATGCAGGCAGATGGAAAACAAATCCGAGCGTCTATTTATTATGGATTCTAGGTTAGAGATAATGGTAAATTTTTCATTTAGGCAAAGATTACAGATTTTAGATAGGGAACTGTTCAAGTACGAGGATGCAGAAGAAATCTTTTTCCAAAAGATGTTATATTTAATGTTTTTGTCTTTTAAGGACCATATGAGTTCTGAGAGAGCAGTGTTAGTTTTTTTAAGTTTGTATTTGAAAGATGAATGATGATTATAGAGACGAGCTTTAAAAGAGGTGGAAGTGGAGCCAAAATAGGTGAAGGAATTGGTGCTAGTTATAATTTTACATTCATAGATTAAGTTTTTATCGAGGCAGTGGTTGTTGAGAGGACATTTATTTTTAATGCGGCAGTTGCAATTAGAGAGATTATTAATGAGTGATCTAGTGTTATCTATAGAAGGAATTGGATTGGAGAAGTTGTTTGCGATAGGAATAATAGGAATAATAGTTTCTTGATTTAGAGTTGGATTATGAACATTTAGCGAAGTTGTGTTTGACGTTGCATTTGGGTTTACAGAAGTTAGCCTAGGGTTTACAATGACGTCAGGAGTACTATTATTGTTATTATGAGATTCAATATTGGAAGGAAGAGATTTAGTATTTAATATTTTGTTGTTGTGTTTAGAAATGATGTTGGAAATATTGGAGGATGTAGAATACGAAAATTTGATGGTGTGTTTGTTAAATATTTTACTATAGATATGTGAGGGAGGGAAGCATTTATTTAAGGCACTAAAAAATAATTTAGGAATATTGTTATTAATAGAGATGGAGAAAGGAGCATTATACCAGATTATGTTTTTGTATCTAGGTCTTTTATTAAGATTATTGGAATGGTTATGATTAAATATTCTACTGTAAGTTTTCCTAGAATTTGTTTCTTTATTATATTTGATTTTATCTGGATAGCCGGCTTTAGAAAGTGCGTTATTATAGTAATTGGCGTTAGCATCAAAGATGTTTTTATTAGAAGATATGTTAGATATTCTATTTCCAATATTATTAACTATAGCATTCTTGATATTGGTAGGATGGTTAGATTTAAAGTTAACATAATTAAGATTCTCATTGTTTTTATGGTAAGGGTAATATAGGCCAGTGTCAAGGTTAAGAGATACATCCAAGAAATTAGCTAGTTTGGTACTATTATCAAATTCAATTTTTAGGTTATGTTGGTTAAAGAGATTACGTATATTGTTCTTAATAATATTAAGTTTAACTATATTGCAATTTAGGATAGTAAAGAGTCCATCGTCACGATAAATTCCACCGCGAAGTTGAGGAATTTTCCGACTCAAAGAGTTCAAAATGAAGATACCAATTAAATCAGTCAATTGGGATGAATCGGATGCTCCCATTGTGATGTCGAAGTTGTTAGAGGTATCGGCTCTGGTCCAATATTCGTTGTTGAACTCTAGGATGGTTTTACGTGCGGTGAGGATGATGTGAAGTTCATCTGTGGTGATGTCAGAATATTTAAGTGCGAAAGATAGAGCATTATTGAGAAGTGAAGGCGAAATGGAGGAATAGTAGCTGGCAATATCGAATTGAATAAATTTTAGTTTGTTTTTATTATCCAATTTGTTGAACCAGCCAATCACTTCAGAAGTACCAAACCATAAATTTAGGTTTAAAGAAGAGCAATTAGAACTAACCTGTGGGATAATCCTATCCAAGATGGCTTTACTAACAACCCCCAGATCAGATTTAGAGGGGGCGATTAATCTAACAGGTAGTTCAGTGCGAAAATTGTTTTTGTGATCCTTGAGATTTATCCTCGGAGTTCTTGGGAGGAATGGTTCGGTCTTTTTTTCAATGCCAAGTTTTGACATAATCTCATAGGCTTCAAGGTTTATGCATTCTAAATTTTCATGGTTGGTTTTACGATACTTTTTCCTAAGTTCCTTTAGGATAAGGTTGTTATAATTATCCTTGGAAATACCATATAGGTTATTGGTTTTGTCAGAGTGGACTAAAACATTTTTTGAGGAATTTAGGTTAGAGATTGTGTTCTTGAGATTTACAAGGTGCTCTTGTCCTTTGTAAGGGTATCTCTTGAATTTAAGATTTTTTATAATTTTAGTTAATTCTTCCTCGAATTGTGCTAGATTTTTGTTGGAAGGAGGATTTCGTCTGGAATTAAAAAGATGATCGAGGAAGTTGTGTTCTTTGGTATGAAAGTTCCCTTTTAGGCGCTGGTCATAGAAATAGGCTGTCCATCTAAGTCTTCTTACGAAGGAGTCAGTTTTTTCAATAAGAAGTTTGGTGAATTCAGATTTACCAGGTATAGGAATGTCTTTAGTAGAATTGGTTATGTTGTAATAATCCATGTTGTAGAAGAAGAGGTGAAGGACCATCAAAAGGTATCCAATATGAGAGTAAGCGCTCAACCGTTAAGGAGCAAGTAAATGTAGGAGGTGAGTTTTATTGTAGTGCAATAAAGCAATGCAGATATCGGATAAGAAGCACTCTACAGTTTGTGGGACTGGAGTATGCATAATATAAGATCAAAAGATGGTTAAAGGAGTTCAATATATTTTATTATGCGCATTTCAAAAACAAACATCATCAAATAATAATATTTGTGTTTTCATCAGATAAAACAGGAGAACATGATATGAAGGCTAAAAAAACACTTGTTGATAGTGCAGTTTTAAATCAACATATGAAAAGTGGTTTTAGATTGATGTGTGATATTGGGAAAAATATTTTATTTAGAGAGGGGGGGAGAGAAAAGGATGAAAAGGGAAGGAGATGAGAGGGAGAGATGGGTGATAGAGAGAAAGAGATAGTTTTTATAACAGAGAGGAGATATATTTTATATAGAGGGGTTGAAAACCGTTGGAAGATACTGTATAAATTAAAAATTTTGGAAATTAACGAAGGGAGGATATGTGCGAGGAAAAAATATATTATATTTAGGGAGGGGTGGGGGTGGAAAGGATGAAAAAAAGGGGAGGAGATGAGAGTGAATGTGGAAAGGGAGAGATGGGTGATAGAGAGAAAGAGATAGTTTTTATAACTGAGAAAAAGATATAATGTTTTAATATAGAGAGGTTGGGAACCGTTGGAAGATAATGTATAAATTAAAAGAATTTGAAAATTAACGAAGGGAAATTATGTATGGAGATAGAGAGAAAAAAAATAACGAAGGGAGATTATGTATGGAGATAGAGAGAAAAAAATAATAATAATTGTGGGTGAATATTCTAACGTCAAAAGGAGAAATGTAGGAATTTTAAAATTAGCAAAGAGAAAAAGTTTATGTGTAGGATTTGAGAAAAATAATGTGAAGTTAAAGTTTTTATATTGAATTCATATGTATTAATAATGAGTTCGTTGATGGGGAGAAAAAAATAATAATAAATTAGGGATGAAATTGAGATTAAAAAGATTGATGATAGAGAGAAAAATAATAATGATTGCGGATGAATACTCAAAATGTCAAAAACAAATGTTATTGTTTTACGAGGAGATATAATGAGGGTGATGAGTAAACGGGTATTATAGAGTGTATAATGCCCTTTAAAGTAAGGTAGATGGGTATATTTTAAAGAATATATGAGTATATATTAAAAAAAAAATATATATAATAATAAATTAAGGATGAAATTGAGATTAAAAAGATTTATGATAGAGGGAAAAAATAATAATGATTGCGGATGAATATTCAAAATGTCAAAAACAAATGTTATTGTTTACGAGAAGATAGGATGCGGGAAAAGAGTAAACGAGTATTATAGAGTGTATAATGCCCTTTAAAGTAAGGTAGATGGGTATATTTTAAAGAGGTGTATGTATATGTGCCTTTGAGAAAAGATTCTAAATTGATAAAGAATTGAATATTAACTGTATACTTTGTGAAAAGTTCTATGGAATTTATGCAGGCAGATGGAAAACAAATCCGAGCGTCTATTTATTATGGATTCTAGGTTAGAGATAATGGTAAATTTTTCATTTAGGCAAAGATTACAGATTTTAGATAGGGAACTGTTCAAGTACGAGGATGCAGAAGAAATCTTTTTCCAAAAGATGTTATATTTAATGTTTTTGTCTTTTAAGGACCATATGAGTTCTGAGAGAGCAGTGTTAGTTTTTTTAAGTTTGTATTTGAAAGATGAATGATGATTATAGAGACGAGCTTTAAAAGAGGTGGAAGTGGAGCCAAAATAGGTGAAGGAATTGGTGCTAGTTATAATTTTACATTCATAGATTAAGTTTTTATCGAGGCAGTGGTTGTTGAGAGGACATTTATTTTTAATGCGGCAGTTGCAATTAGAGAGATTATTAATGAGTGATCTAGTGTTATCTATAGAAGGAATTGGATTGGAGAAGTTGTTTGCGATAGGAATAATAGGAATAATAGTTTCTTGATTTAGAGTTGGATTATGAACATTTAGCGAAGTTGTGTTTGACGTTGCATTTGGGTTTACAGAAGTTAGCCTAGGGTTTACAATGACGTCAGGAGTACTATTATTGTTATTATGAGATTCAATATTGGAAGGAAGAGATTTAGTATTTAATATTTTGTTGTTGTGTTTAGAAATGATGTTGGAAATATTGGAGGATGTAGAATACGAAAATTTGATGGTGTGTTTGTTAAATATTTTACTATAGATATGTGAGGGAGGGAAGCATTTATTTAAGGCACTAAAAAATAATTTAGGAATATTGTTATTAATAGAGATGGAGAAAGGAGCATTATACCAGATTATGTTTTTGTATCTAGGTCTTTTATTAAGATTATTGGAATGGTTATGATTAAATATTCTACTGTAAGTTTTCCTAGAATTTGTTTCTTTATTATATTTGATTTTATCTGGATAGCCGGCTTTAGAAAGTGCGTTATTATAGTAATTGGCGTTAGCATCAAAGATGTTTTTATTAGAAGATATGTTAGATATTCTATTTCCAATATTATTAACTATAGCATTCTTGATATTGGTAGGATGGTTAGATTTAAAGTTAACATAATTAAGATTCTCATTGTTTTTATGGTAAGGGTAATATAGGCCAGTGTCAAGGTTAAGAGATACATCCAAGAAATTAGCTAGTTTGGTACTATTATCAAATTCAATTTTTAGGTTATGTTGGTTAAAGAGATTACGTATATTGTTCTTAATAATATTAAGTTTAACTATATTGCAATTTAGGATAGTAAAGAGTCCATCGTCACGATAAATTCCACCGCGAAGTTGAGGAATTTTCCGACTCAAAGAGTTCAAAATGAAGATACCAATTAAATCAGTCAATTGGGATGAATCGGATGCTCCCATTGTGATGTCGAAGTTGTTAGAGGTATCGGCTCTGGTCCAATATTCGTTGTTGAACTCTAGGATGGTTTTACGTGCGGTGAGGATGATGTGAAGTTCATCTGTGGTGATGTCAGAATATTTAAGTGCGAAAGATAGAGCATTATTGAGAAGTGAAGGCGAAATGGAGGAATAGTAGCTGGCAATATCGAATTGAATAAATTTTAGTTTGTTTTTATTATCCAATTTGTTGAACCAGCCAATCACTTCAGAAGTACCAAACCATAAATTTAGGTTTAAAGAAGAGCAATTAGAACTAACCTGTGGGATAATCCTATCCAAGATGGCTTTACTAACAACCCCCAGATCAGATTTAGAGGGGGCGATTAATCTAACAGGTAGTTCAGTGCGAAAATTGTTTTTGTGATCCTTGAGATTTATCCTCGGAGTTCTTGGGAGGAATGGTTCGGTCTTTTTTTCAATGCCAAGTTTTGACATAATCTCATAGGCTTCAAGGTTTATGCATTCTAAATTTTCATGGTTGGTTTTACGATACTTTTTCCTAAGTTCCTTTAGGATAAGGTTGTTATAATTATCCTTGGAAATACCATATAGGTTATTGGTTTTGTCAGAGTGGACTAAAACATTTTTTGAGGAATTTAGGTTAGAGATTGTGTTCTTGAGATTTACAAGGTGCTCTTGTCCTTTGTAAGGGTATCTCTTGAATTTAAGATTTTTTATAATTTTAGTTAATTCTTCCTCGAATTGTGCTAGATTTTTGTTGGAAGGAGGATTTCGTCTGGAATTAAAAAGATGATCGAGGAAGTTGTGTTCTTTGGTATGAAAGTTCCCTTTTAGGCGCTGGTCATAGAAATAGGCTGTCCATCTAAGTCTTCTTACGAAGGAGTCAGTTTTTTCAATAAGAAGTTTGGTGAATTCAGATTTACCAGGTATAGGAATGTCTTTAGTAGAATTGGTTATGTTGTAATAATCCATGTTGTAGAAGAAGAGGTGAAGGACCATCAAAAGGTATCCAATATGAGAGTAAGCGCTCAACCGTTAAGGAGCAAGTAAATGTAGGAGGTGAGTTTTATTGTAGTGCAATAAAGCAATGCAGATATCGGATAAGAAGCACTCTACAGTTTGTGGGACTGGAGTATGCATAATATAAGATCAAAAGATGGTTAAAGGAGTTCAATATATTTTATTATGCGCATTTCAAAAACAAACATCATCAAATAATAATATTTGTGTTTTCATCAGATAAAACAGGAGAACATGATATGAAGGCTAAAAAAACACTTGTTGATAGTGCAGTTTTAAATCAACATATGAAAAGTGGTTTTAGATTGATGTGTGATATTGGGAAAAATATTTTATTTAGAGAGGGGGGGAGAGAAAAGGATGAAAAGGGAAGGAGATGAGAGGGAGAGATGGGTGATAGAGAGAAAGAGATAGTTTTTATAACAGAGAGGAGATATATTTTATATAGAGGGGTTGAAAACCGTTGGAAGATACTGTATAAATTAAAAATTTTGGAAATTAACGAAGGGAGGATATGTGCGAGGAAAAAATATATTATATTTAGGGAGGGGTGGGGGTGGAAAGGATGAAAAAAAGGGGAGGAGATGAGAGTGAATGTGGAAAGGGAGAGATGGGTGATAGAGAGAAAGAGATAGTTTTTATAACTGAGAAAAAGATATAATGTTTTAATATAGAGAGGTTGGGAACCGTTGGAAGATAATGTATAAATTAAAAGAATTTGAAAATTAACGAAGGGAAATTATGTATGGAGATAGAGAGAAAAAAAATAACGAAGGGAGATTATGTATGGAGATAGAGAGAAAAAAATAATAATAATTGTGGGTGAATATTCTAACGTCAAAAGGAGAAATGTAGGAATTTTAAAATTAGCAAAGAGAAAAAGTTTATGTGTAGGATTTGAGAAAAATAATGTGAAGTTAAAGTTTTTATATTGAATTCATATGTATTAATAATGAGTTCGTTGATGGGGAGAAAAAAATAATAATAAATTAGGGATGAAATTGAGATTAAAAAGATTGATGATAGAGAGAAAAATAATAATGATTGCGGATGAATACTCAAAATGTCAAAAACAAATGTTATTGTTTTACGAGGAGATATAATGAGGGTGATGAGTAAACGGGTATTATAGAGTGTATAATGCCCTTTAAAGTAAGGTAGATGGGTATATTTTAAAGAATATATGAGTATATATTAAAAAAAAATATATATATATAATAATAAATTAAGGATGAAATTGAGATTAAAAAGATTTATGATAGAGGGAAAAAATAATAATGATTGCGGATGAATATTCAAAATGTCAAAAACAAATGTTATTGTTTACGAGAAGATAGGATGCGGGAAAAGAGTAAACGAGTATTATAGAGTGTATAATGCCCTTTAAAGTAAGGTAGATGGGTATATTTTAAAGAGGTGTATGTATATGTGCCTTTGAGAAAAGATTCTAAATTGATAAAGAATTGAATATTAACTGTATACTTTGTGAAAAGTTCTATGGAATTTATGCAGGCAGATGGAAAACAAATCCGAGCGTCTATTTATTATGGATTCTAGGTTAGAGATAATGGTAAATTTTTCATTTAGGCAAAGATTACAGATTTTAGATAGAGAACTGTTCAAGTACGAGGATGCAGAAGAAATCTTTTTCCAAAAGATGTTATATTTAATGTTTTTGTCTTTTAAGGACCATATGAGTTCTGAGAGAGCAGTGTTAGTTCTTTTAAGTTTGTATTTGAAAGATGAATGATGATTATAGAGACGAGCTTTAAAAGAGGTGGAAGTGGAGCCAAAATAGGTGAAGGAATTGGTGCTAGTTATAATTTTACATTCATAGATTAAGTTTTTATCGAGGCAGTGGTTGTTGAGAGGACATTTATTTTTAATGCGGCAGTTGCAATTAGAGAGATTATTAATGAGTGATCTAGTGTTATCTATAGAAGGAATTGGATTGGAGAAGTTGTTTGCGATAGGAATAATAGGAATAATAGTTTCTTGATTTAGAGTTGGATTATGAACATTTAGCGAAGTTGTGTTTGACGTTGCATTTGGGTTTACAGAAGTTAGCCTAGGGTTTACAATGACGTCAGGAGTACTATTATTGTTATTATGAGATTCAATATTGGAAGGAAGAGATTTAGTATTTAATATTTTGTTGTTGTGTTTAGAAATGATGTTGGAAATATTGGAGGATGTAGAATACGAAAATTTATACATTATCTTCCAACGGTTCCCAACCTCTCTATATTAAAACATTATATCTTTTTCTCAGTTATAAAAACTATCTCTTTCTCTCTATCACCCATCTCTCCCTTTCCACCTTCACTCTCATCTCCTCCCCTTTTTTTCATCCTTTCCACCCCCACCCCTCCCTAAATATAATATATTTTTTCCTCGCACATATCCTCCCTTCGTTAATTTTCAAAATTTTTAATTTATACAGTATCTTCCAACGGTTTTCAACCCCTCTATATAAAATATATCTCCTCTCTGTTATAAAAACTATCTCTTTCTCTCTATCACCCATCTCTCCCTCTCATCTCCTTCCCTTTTCATCCTTTTCTCCCCCCCCCCTCTCTAAATAAAATATTTTTCCCAATATCACACATCAATCTAAAACCACTTTTCATATGTTGATTTAAAACTGCACTATCAACAAGTGTTTTTTTAGCCTTCATATCATGTTCTCCTGTTTTATCTGATGAAAACACAAATATTATTATTTGATGATGTTTGTTTTTGAAATGCGCATAATAAAATATATTGAACTCCTTTAACCATCTTTTGATCTTATATTATATATATATATATATATATATATATATATATATATATATATATATATATATATATATATATATATATATATATATATATTAGAAAGTGAGTTTTTTTTTAACAAAATGAAAAATAACTGTGGTGTCCTACACGAGTGAAAGTATAAAGAAAAAAAGATGAAATCGAAAATGCAAATGGAGTCTTATTTTTAAAAAAATATATATATTTATTTGGTTCCTTTACCGGTTTCGCAGTTCTTCTGCTTTTCAAAAGTAGAGTTGAGATGGAGGGTCTGTGGTTTTTCTCACATCTGGTTGGTCTCTGAATGTTACTTGTTTTATATGGAAACATGTGACTCGAAATGCCAGGTTTTTAGAGAAGTATTTTGATTGGTTGGTCAATAAGTATAATAAATTTCGCGCCAGTTCGCGTTACAAAGTTCTTCAAGCAAGGGGGGGGGGGGGGCACAGGTTGTTTTTTTCATATATGAGTGTTTGAATTTCTTTTTACTTAAAGAAAGGGGGCTCACGAAGGCTTTTTTTTAAATAAACGTAATTTGATTGGTTATAAATGAAATTATGGCTGTCACGTGAACAAGTTTTCATTAAATTTTCGCGCCCTTATTTGGAAATCTATTCTGTAGCCTTTTTAGAGAATTTTATGACAAGCAAAAGATAATGGTCAAGAGAAATGGGATGGGAGAATTGTTCTGGTTCAGTGAATATGGGGTGTCAGAATTCAGATTTTCTATTGAAGTAAAGAAAGTAAAGATGTGTATGTTTACTTGTGTGCTTGTGTGTGTGTGTGTGTGTGTGTGTATTGGAAGATGATTCTATTAGTAGAAATGGGGGAGGGAGTTGTGTGTGTGTGTATATTGGTGTTATATGTGTGTGTGTGGGAGTATGTTAAGATGGAGAGAATATATATATGTTGTGTGTGTGTATATATATGTGTGTAGGAAAGTGATTCTATTAGTAGAAATGGGGAAGGGAGTTGTGTGTGTGTGTGGGGAGGTGGGTTATGTGTGTGTGTATGGGTGTTATGTGTGTGGGAGTATGGTTAGCATGTTAAGATAAGAGAATATATATATATATATATATATTGTGTGTCTGTGTGTGTAGGAAAATGATTCCTTTAGTAGGAATATTTTTGAATGAACATATTTTCCTTACTTATTCGTATTTGTTCTGTTGTATTGTCAGCGCAAACGTTTGTTAAGGTTTATTTAGTTCGGCTTTTTATTTTCTAAAGTAGCAGGTGTTAAGTGTGTGTTTATATGTCTGTTTGGATGGGTAGCATGTTATGGTGTTGAAATAATGTATATTAAACCATATTTAATACTGGTCAATATTTTTGAATAAACCAATCAAATTACTTTTCTAAAAACCTGGCATTTCGAGCCACTTTTTTCCATATGAAACAAGTAACATTCAGAGATCAACCAGATTTGAGAAAAACCACAGACCCTCCATCTCAACTCTACTTTTGAAAAGCAGAAGAACTGCGAAACCGGTAAAGGAACCAAATAAATATACATATATATTTTTAAAAGAAGACTCCAGTTGCATTTTCGATTTCATCTCTTTTTCTTTATATATATATATATATATATATATATATATATATATATATATATATATATATATATATATATATATATATATATATATATATATTTATATGCAAAAGTTCTATTTACATTGTTGGGATACAACAAGTAAATATTTTTATAACTGATATAAAGAACTCGACACGTATTTGGAGTAGATATACGATATTAACAAATGGAAACTATATTTATAAAACCATATTTATTTCATTATACATATTTCAAGGATACCAAGTTAAATTATGGTATGCCTTCATCAGACAAAATACAATATATATCAGTTTTATAAATAACCATTGACGTACCCTTTCAAAATGCGACCACTACTTTTGGAGGACATCCTGATGTCCTCCAAAAGTAATGGTCGCATTATAAATATATTAATATATATATATATAAATATATTTATATATATATATATATATATATATATAAATATATATATATATATATATATATATATATATATATATATATATATATATATATATATATATATATATATATATATATATATATATATATATATATGAAAATATAAATGAAAATAGTGAAATTAATGTAAGCAAGAAGCCAACAGTATTTCATAATATATAAGTGATTATAACGTCAAGATGGAAATATATATATATATATATAATATTTTTTTTTTTTTAAATTAAAAATACGGTATATTGCCAAATATACTATACATACATTCATGTATACATCGCTATTTCAGAGCACCAATCCTAATATATATATATTAATTAGTTAAGCAAAACAAGACCACAAATTTCACAAGGAAGACATTATTAAAATATTGTCAACATATTTTAGTTTGATTTAAGGAATGTAGAGAATAATAATAATAATATTAATAATAATAATATCCGTTTACAATGGTTTCGCTACTCCATATAATATTTCTGGATCAGATGACTATATATCATTATTGATCTGGTTCAGTATTATGGCTGACAATTGATACAACCAGGACACCATAGTGAAATACCAATATATGGAACATTACAAAATGTAACATTCTCTCCTTATCTTAAATTATATTCCTTTGAAGTTCCGATGAGCCGCTCTGTTTTTAAATATATTAATAATGTTCAACTGAACCAGATCAATAATGATATATAGTAATCTGATCCAGAAATATTATATGGAGTAGCGAAACAATTGTAAACGGACATTATTATTATTAATATTATTATTATTATTCTCTACATTCCTTACATCAAACTAAAATATGTTGACAATCTTTGAATAATATCTTCCTTGTGACATGTATAGTCTTGCTTTGCTTAACTAATGAATATTTCCAGCTCTGTGCGCCTAACTTCTGCATGAACCCATCCACATAGCTGCTTTCAACTGCATATTGCACATTGAGCACATGCCTTTACGCTTTGGCTTTAAACTAATTCACCAATCTCTCCTCTCCTATCTCCATCTCTCTCTTTAAGATTGGTTACTCTTGAACTGTATATATATATATATTAGTAAAAGAAAAGAAAATGCTGACAATTGTTTCCCTTTGAAAAATAGTTTAATTAGGAATAAGTATAAATTAGTAATAAGTATTGGTTAGTATTCAGTTTTAGTTTTAACTTTTTACCAGTTGCGCATTTTCAAAAATAATTTTGCTTTTCAAAAATAATTTTGAGTTAAAGTAGCCGTAACGTTTGCTCTAATATAGTTTTGAAAATTCTTCCTGTTTTATGTGAAAAAAGTGGCTCCAGAGGTATTAAGATTTGGTTGGTTGTTGAATGTCACGTGAATGAGTACTATACATTTCGCGCCAATTCGTGTTGTAAAAATTCTTGTAGTTAAAACAATTTTGATTGGTCGGTAGAGGTCACGTGAATGTTAAAAATTGATTTTGCGCCAAATGTGGGTTTGTCGAAGAGTGTTCTTTTTCGCCTGATTCAGAAGTCACTGAAAAATAGGTATTTTAAGACAAATATGTGTGTGTGTGTGTGTGTGTGTAGTAAAGAGGTTCATTGTTGTGATAATGGTCAGTAGGGATGTATGTGTGAATTGCAGTCATGTTGAAAGGTCAACACTTCAGGTGTCTATTAAGACAAATATGTGTGTGTGTGTGTGTGTGTGTGTGTGTGTGTGTGTAGCAGCGTGGTTCGTGGTAGAGGGATTCGGTCAGTAGAAATGTGTCTGTGCGTAAGTGGGGGATATTTTTACTTTTTTAAAGATATTATTCAGCTCTTGTCTTATACGGAGAAGTGTGTGTGCGTGTGTATGTATATTTGTATGTTAGTGTACGCGTGTGTATGTGTGTGTGTATTTGTGTGTGTGTGTGTATATGGGTTTATGTGTGTGTGTGTGTGTGTGTGTATGTGTGTGTGTGTGTGTGTGTGTGTGTGTGTGTGTGTGTGTGTGTGTGTGTGTGTGTGTGTGTGTGTGTGTGTGTGTGGATGGATCAGTATTTTTGTGATACTGGTAAAAATCGTGTACATTATTCGATATTTTCAGTAATTTGCAAAAACGATTCTCTCAAAAGAACATAAAAAACATTAATAATAAAAGGGGTGAAATGATGTATAGTATTGTCATAACACCAAGGTGTGTGTGAGTGTCCAGATTGTACGTACTGCAAGGGGAATCTATTAGGCCCTGCCGTATGGGAATACTTGTGTACAAATATGTATGTGCCTATCAGTGTGCAATGCATGTGTGCGTATATGTATGTGTGTGTGTCGGCACGTTTATATCTATAGACATCAAAAGGTATGCAAATTTGTGTATATTTGTGTTTACGTATGCCATTGTATTTATATGTGGATAGAAATGTATGTAGGATGTATGCTGATGTAGGTATGTATGTTGACGTGTGTATGTTGTGGGTTCGTCTTAGGGAGAAGTGTTTAGACGGGGTGCGTATTTGTTAATAAAGTGAGATTCCTTGCTGATGCGCTGGGTATGGGTAGCATTATCTTTAAATTTGTAGAGGGGAAAGATTCTAAAGTTGGGATGATTTTGGGCGGCACATGTATCAATGTCTTCACTCAGTGGTATTTTTCTGTATTCCCGTATTTTAATTTGGGATCTATTGACAGTCATGCGTTGGCGGAGGCTGCTTTTGGTGTGGCCTATGTATTGTTCTCGACAACCTGAGCAAGTTCATACATATATTAGATTTTCTGATGCGCATGTGAAATTGTGTTTTACTATAAAACGTTGTCCTTCTTTGAAATATAATTCCGAACCCTCTATTAGGTGGATGCATATGCCACAGTTAGGTCTATCGCATTTTTATACTGTGGGTTTCGTTGTTGTGGTTGGCAGTACTTTGGCATGTGTTAGGACGTTTTTTATTAACTTAGATTGTCTTTCGCTCTTTATGATATCGTGTGTTTGAAGGATTTGGTTCATTCTATGGTCCTTTTTTAACACAGGGATGTTCTGGAGGATGGTGTCACAGGCCTCATTGGTGAGAGGGTTGTGTGTGGAGATGTATGGAAGAGCTTTTAATTTCGGTTGATTTACTTTAGGGTTTCTAAGGTCCTGGGTACTGAGTTTTAGGGCACGTTGGATTCCATTGTCAATTAGTGATGTAGGGTAGTTCCTGCCTAAAGTGTGTCCTTTAGTTCTTGTAGCCGTAAGTAACAGGTGTTTTTATTAGAGACTATAGTACCGATTCTCTTGGCTAAGTTGTAGGGAATATTAATTTTAACGTGTCTAAGGAAGATATTACTTGGAGTCTGTGGGCTTGTAGTATATGTCTGTTTCTATTTTTTTGTTATGAATCTTAATGAGGATGTCGAGGAAGGGCAGTTGTTGATGGCTGTATTCCATCGTAAAGTTAATATTCGTGTTGAGCCCATTTATAAGGGTGTGAAATTCTTTAAGTTTCTCAATGTTTTCGTGCCAAAGGATGAAGCAGTCATCTAGATATCGCTTCCAGTTCTTTTCTATGTGTAAGTGGAGAGTGTTTCCAAATGTGTTTAGTACTTTAGTGTAGAGGGTAAATTCCAGGTATCCCATGACTATTTTGGCATAAGTGGGGGCTGTTTTCGTTCCCATAGCGGTCCCAGATTCCTGCCTGTAGGATTTGTTATTGAAAACGAAGTAATTGTTCTCCAAGATAAATTTGAGTCCCTCTATCACGAATTCTTTTCTGATGCGTTGTGGGAGTTCATTGTGGTGATTATCCAGCCAGAATTGGATAGCTTCTATTCCTATGTGGAGGATGTTGGAGTATAGGTTGACTACATCGCACGTCACTAGTAGGGTTTGTTCAGAAAGGGGCATATTAGGGTGGTGATTGAGCATATCTAGGTCGTCCTTTATATAGCTTTTGATGTGTTTGAGAAAAAGCTTGAGTAGGGTATCAATGAAGTTGCTATAGGTCTTAATTTGAGATCATTGGGTGAGGGGACATTGATGACTATGTCTGTGGCTTCCTTGCATGCCTTACTTATTAATTCGCTTTCATGTACTTTAGGGGTACCGTAGAAAAGGCTGGATTTACTTGTGAAGTCTGTGATGAAGCTGAATTCCTTGTTAGTGAGTATATATATATATATATATATATATATTGAAATGTTAGAAAATATTAATTACAGTAAATGTACAGATAATTTATAGCTGGAATTCAGGAACCATTTTATTCACCATAAGGTGATGAATGAGGCCTTGCAAAACAAATACATTACACGATGCTATTGTTCCTCAATCGTAATATAATATAAATTATCTATGAATGAGTAATGGTAAGCATTTTTCTGATCACGGCAGCACAACAAACTTAGTGTGTCTAGCCTAAACCCATCGTAACATACATTTATTTCAGCCTCTCTTCCATCTTATCTTTATACATCTGGATCATCTTTTCACAATACATATTCCCACCAGCTATTGAGCCTAGACATTCAATTAAGTATCAACAATATCGATTATCGCCAGCTAAAAATGAATTTGAAGGGCTAACGGCAGGAAATTACTAGATGGATTTCTCTTCGACCTAAATAACAGTTTCTAACTTTACAAAAGGTTTAAAATATCAAGGAGCAAGAGTTTATAATCAATAAAATAAATCAACGAATGTTTCGTTACATTATTTTTCCAAGGTGAAATATTCCATGCAGCCACAAAAGTTTAGAGATCTCTACTTATAGAATATAATTTAAAACAGCGAAGCACAAGGTAAACAAAATACACTGAAAAGACAACTCCCAAATTCCCAAAAAGTCGTATTGAATTTGCTAGTATAAGTGGAAACAAAAACACTTCAACTTATTTACATAATACTCTCGACTTGTTTATAAATATCCATCTCTCCCTATCTCTTTCCCTATCTTTCTATTTATATGCATCTCTCTCTCTCTTACAAATTCTTCAGTGGAAATTGATTATTTATGTACATATATATTTCAGTACTCTCTAGCTTTAGAGTTGAAGAAAATAAATAAAGTATAAAATATACAAAAATGTTTCGGTTCAACATTTTTGTTAGTTATAAATGTTTAAATGACTGTTACTGTTACACTCCTACGAGTTTTATTATTGTTTGTTGATAAATATAAAAATCAAGCTTCATCGAAAATTCGTATACTTCGAGAAATATATTCAAATAGTGTTCTCTCTTATTAACATATAAGACTAATTTAACTTTTAATGGGCGCATTTTTTATCATATGTTTAACTGGAATAGACTTCCCTAGTAAATGATAAATGTGAGATTAACTAACTTTCACAGACAAAAACGTTTATGCTAAGATATTTTATTATACCAATGAGCATAAGAAAAACACTGGCAGATATGTTAGCATCACCACCACCACCACACTACAACCACTACTATAACTACTTCTACTACGGCCACAATTATGACAACCACCACCACTACTACTACTGCTGTTACAACTACTACTGTGAACTTTGAAATAGTCTTTGACTGTTTGACCAGCATGTTTGTCTTCAGGCCTTTCAATCTCGTCCACCATATAACTATAGTCACCATGACAACCACTGTCCCCATTGTTGCCGGAGAGGTAAAACCTCACTGTCATTCCCCGGGATTATTGTTGATTCTGTCTGCTTCTGACCAACAAACTGATTTATAGCATTCATTTTGTAATTTCTGATATCACCAAGGATGGAGGACGTATGCGACCTAATTCCTTCTATTTTGATTTTTTTTATCGCGTCATGTTTGTGACTGTAAAATAAAAAGTACCACTCTAATAACACGGTGTAACATAGTTTTTGTTCCCAGTTCTAAGTGTCATTTCATGGTTTGTTATATCCCATTATTATAAAAAAACACTATTATTTAATCAGAAGTTTGGGTTTGTGGTCAGGAGTTTGATATTTCGAAATTTTCATATTTTTCAAGAAAAAACATTTTTTTTAATTTATCAGTTCATATAATTAAATCAACAGAGCATATATTTATTTTATTACACAAGCTTATCAAAAGCAAACAAGTAAAAACAGATAACACTTATAAAGCAACTTATACACGTCAGAAATGACTGGATTTCCTGGATTTGCGGTTGTAGTCCAGGTCACATTCCCGCACTAGCCCCCAGATATAGTCTCCCTTCATTTTTTCATTGTAGTGGCTCTGGTACCTCCGCTCTATCTCTTTCTCATCTTGGTGGAATTGTTCGCCTTGTTCTTCTGAGTAGGCGCCCATATTGTCCTTGAAGTTTTCCAGGTGAGCGTCCAGCATATGGAGTTTAAGCGACATCCTGCATCACATGGCACCAAAAGCCTTTATCAGATCCTGCACCAGTTGCTGGTAGTTTTCAGCTCTGTCGTTGCCCAGGAAGCCCTTAACAACTGCCATGAAACATTTCCATTCTGTTCTCTCAATCCTATTGATCTTATTGGAGAACTCGATAGACTCAAACACCTTCTTTATCTGAGGTCCAACAAAAATTCCACCTTTGATTTTGGCCTCAGATAATTTGGGGAAGAACTCAAGAAGGTACTTAAAAGCGGCTGATTCTTGGTTGAGAGCCTTCACAAACTGCTTCATCATCCCCATTTTAATGTGCAGTGGCGGCATGAGCACAATCCTGGGATCAACCAGTAGCTCCCACATGACGTTCCGGGTCCCAACTACAAATTCTGTTCGCTGCTCCCAGTTCTTTCTTTTGTAGTGGTCAGAGGTGGCTCTGCTGTCCCAAAGGCAGAGGAAGCATTGGAATTTCATAAAGCCACCATCTTGAAGTCTCCAATGATTTCCCAATTGTACTGGTTGTATTGCAGAGCTTCCAAGAGGACTTTCACACTGTAGTAATCTTCCTTCGGGCAGACTGAATGAGCTAGGGGCAATGTCGGGAACATGTTTTCATTGTGGAGGACAGCCTTCAAACTTGTGGTGGAGCTGTCTATAAATAGCCGCCACTCCTTGTGCACACATGGCATCCCAATAACGTCAAACAGTCCAGGCACGTCATGGCAGAAGCAGAGGCCATCCCTAAGAGTGTAAAAGCCTGAGAAACGTTCGTGTCGACTTCTCTGACATGTCACCTGCACTTCCTCCTTGCCCAAGTTCCACTGCTTCATCCTGGAGACGAATAACTCTGCATTGGACTTGGTCAGACCCATATCCCTGACCAAGTCATTGACTTCATTTTGGTTTGGGAAGTAAGGAACTTTTTCTGGTACCTCAGGCAGGTAATCCAAGTCCTCAGCATCCATCTCCTCCTCTTCATCAGAATACTTGTCTTGGAAAATAAATTTGATATGCAATACAAAATAAATATTGGTAAGGGAAATACATATTTAAATATATAAAAGAACACTAATCATACTAATGAAAATTCGTGCTTAAAACATAAATTACCCTTTATTCAGGGTGCAAAAATCCAGTATCAACAAATCTCTTTAATCCACTTTTTAACAATTTCATACCTTATTGCACTTTTATAATTTTCTTTAGGTATTACTCTTTATTTTGTAATTTTAATTTAACCTGAATCATATATAAAAATAATCATTTAACATAAGCAAATTAAGCTTACATACAACGTAAAATCCAGCATACAAATAATTCTAGTGAATAGTTTAGAATTTTTACAAACCCAAAACTTTTAACTGTTTAATAGCACTTTTTTTTTATTTGGGACCTAAACAACACAAAAAAGTGATTACAAGCCACGAACAGAGAAAAAATATTTTTTTGTTACACGGTGTAATTAGTTCGACACTACCTCTATATCTAATTCTCACTTCCGCTCTGTCACTTTCTAACCTTCTCTGGAAGAATTCTGCTGCTCGCAGGACTGGAGGGGGATGGGTTCCGCCAGGGTTAAGATGCTGTTGTTGTTGTGTCCTGGTTAAGGATTTTACAATTAGTGTTGTTGTTATTGTTGTTACTATCACCGCTGTTACCGTTATTGTTATTGTGGACATGGGTTCTGGTTGCTGTTGTGGTGGTGGTTGCTGTGGTTGTGTTATGATGTTGGTAGATGTGTTTGTGGTGGTGGTGGTGGTTGTAGCTGTGTTGGTAACTCTGTTGGTGATGGTGGTGGTAGATGAGGTGGTGTTTGTAGCTGTGGTAGTGGTAGTGGTATTAGCTGTGCTGGTTGTAGAGTTGGTTGAAGCAGTGGTGATGGTATTACACTAGCTAAAAGCCATGTGGTGGAATCTGACATAATTCGCAATGATAGCTTCCTCATGGCCGTTTACATTTGTGGTTGATCAAGTGTGAGTTTGACTGTTCTATATACACAAACCTACTATTTGTCATTTCTACAGAGGCCGGTATTTCATTATATTTATCTACTATACACATCAATATTTCTAACATAAATGTATATATTTGTAATATTACTGTTTGTACATATGTGTGTTAAAATATATATCAAGTACAAATACTATACGCCACCTGTACAACGTCAAATCATTGATAGAGCTGAAATATTCCTATGTATTGAACAGACCTTGATAATGATATGGTGCAGTGAAATTGATATCATCTGCTATTCGTTATATGTCTTGGTTTCTGAAAAAATAGAAGAATATGTGGTAAATTTACTTACCTAAATTATTGTTTCAATGTGGATTATAATGATATCTGTTTTATGTGATCGTAATTTATCAAAAATAGTCAAAATACAGATACATTCGTATCTCCATGGAATCGTGGGATGCTCATAATAGAAGACGTGTGTATTAAATTCGTTGCAGTAGAAGAGTTGTACAACACTAGATTCGGCATTCAAATGTCCCTGGAATGCATGCACGAGGAACCGTTTCTGGCTTTGGTTAGACCAAGTATATCTCATTCACGATCGAATGTATGTAACTTTTGAATTCTACTGCAGTATCATATGTCTTTCAACAACCTTACAGGGCATGTAGTTACTATCCAAGTAAAATAGCATACTAGAAGCCTTAGTTCATGCTCTCTCTCTCTCTCTCTCTCTCTCTCTCTCTCTCTCTCTCTCTCTCTCTCTCTCTCTCTCTCTCTCTCTCTCTCTCTCTCTCTTTCTCTCTCTCTCTTTATATATATATATATAAATTACACAAATATCAAAGTTATGTTCAAATCATTTAATTGCTGACAATTGTGTCTTCCAAACTTTCGTTTGGAGTCATCGGAGCCTTATCAATGTTTGTACATATAATTAACCTCCTATTCAACTGAAAAATCATATGGATACATATATATTGATGTTGTGATCAACAGTTTAGTATTTACAGGGTGTAATGGATGCGACATATAATACAAGAGAATAGTCTAATAATTAAAGAGGCATTGAGAAAGATTGAAGACACTAGCAGTACATATTCATAACTTTGATATTTGCGTAATTTATATTCCTGCTCTGTACAACACCTGATTTTCTTACATTGAGCTATTTCTCTTACTGGTAATAAGGTAGTAAGAAATTACTGACCTTTCCTGTTTATAGTATATATATAACTATAAATAATATCATTATTATTATTATTATTATTGAATGCCATGGTTGACGGAGGCTCGGCTCTGTAAGGAATAGTAATTTTTAACCGCTATAACAATTGTAAATTGTTTAAAACGTTAACCAACTTGTAGATAAAAACACCCTCCCCCTCGTGAGAGGGGTCTTTCTGCCCGTCATTTGGCCCTTCGGTGTTAAATAACCGCTTATTGGGGTTTTGTGCCCAATATTCATTTTAAACCCCAAAAAACAGGGCTACAAAAAATAATTTTCACAAGTCACTCCCACTCATTCCGTCTTCTTCTTCCTCGATCGTCACTACACCAGAGAGAAGATTGTCTCTCTCCCCCCTTCTCTAAATGTGTCTCTCTCCCTCCCTTCTCTTTCGCAAGCGACGCCAGTAAAGAAAAAGAAAAATATAGTTTCTGATAGTTTCCTCGATAACGTGCAAACCGAGGAACATTTCTCCACAACGACAACGACGACAAATGTGTCCGGTAAATACGGAAAGCCATTTCATTCGTCTGACGTCATGAATAATAGCAGTAGCAGCCGTAATAACTGTAGCAGCAGCAACAGTGGCAAGGAAAACAACAGTAGCAGCCGCAAAAGCACCAGCAGCAGCATAAGCAACAACAGCAGCAGCAACAACAACAACAGCAGCAGCAGCAGCAGCAGCAACCACAGCAACAGCGGTAGCGGCAGTCGTAATACCAGCAGCAACAACAAAAGTAACAACAAAGTAACGACAACAACAACAGCAACAAGAAAGAAAAATCAATCTCGTTTGCAGGTATCGTAAAGAACCTGGAAACCATCCCTATAACAAATGAGGAATTACAGGAAGCAAAGAAGATGGTGACGAAAGCCGGACACCGAGCAATCTGCAAGGCAGACGAAAACATTTTCGAAACCCAACAGCACTGTGCGGTCACGTACCGTACACTAAGCACAAAATCCCGTAAGGTTGAAAGAGTCACAGAGGCTCAAATACAAAAAGCATTAGGGTCTGTGTGGCAGCGGAAAACGCATATCACCCGAGGCAAGAAATGTGCCACCGTGGTGGTGATTTTTGCCACACCCCAGGAGGCAAAGGCTCAATCCTTAGAGACCCTAAGGAGCGAGGAAATGGTGTTGGTGCCCTCCTGCTGCGGGCAAAAAATTGTGTGGGTCAAACTGACCCCCCCCCCCCCTCCGGGATGGCCCCTTCTTGTTTGGTCGCGTCTGTCCGTCCTCGTCGGAATCGAGGACAAAGCAGCTGAGATTGGTTAATCTAAACCAACCAGGAGTGCATCGAAGCTATCCCGGATGCGATAGACTTCGATAACGGCAGTCAACTGCCAATAAGTGTTGAGGGCAAACGCCTGAAATGATTTCGCTGTGGGTCGAAGACTCACCTCAAGGCCTTCTGCAATGAGAAAACCCTGAAAAAGGAGAAAACCCTCCTACTTTCGAAACCGGCTCCACTGCTACCAGCAACAGGACAGGCGGCAAGCACGAGGGATAGGTCCGTGGCACGCATACCAACGCCACGGAAATTAAGAACAGCAGCAGCAGTGGAAGTATTAACAACAACAACAGTAATACCAACTGCAGCTGCAACAGAGACTCCACTGCAACCATCACCAACAAGAACAAGTGAAAGAGTGGAGCTGGTAACCCTCCCCGACCTCACAGAATCAGACATGGAGTGTGAGGTGGGAGAGGAATGGCAAAAGGTCGCAAGAAGACACAAACGCAGAAGCAGCGCATCGTTGCCTTCGAAAAGGGAGGAAAGAAATGAAAACAGGGTAAAGGCTACTGCAAATAGACTTACTGCAGCAACACCACCAACACCATCACCACCCACACTAGCACCACCATCACCACCGGCGACAACCCCACCGCCAACAACAACAACACCTACAACACCACCAACACCACAAGCACCAACATCGGAAACACAACAACAAAACACACACACCCAACAACAACGACAAGAAAATAGCAGAACCACACCCCACCCCCAGAAAAACAAATGCACGGCAATAAATACACACATGAAACTAATGACTTACATAATTGAACACACAGACATTTCACAGCACGACCACATAATACCAGCACCAATCAAAACACCAACGAACATAGGACTGGTAAGAATAGCCCAGAAACAATACACTAACATTAAAGCGAAATTCCCCAACGCAGTTGGTGATTTCGGAGACCTAGGAGGAACTCTCAACCGGAGAGTATATTCGGATATAATAATAGAAGAGCCGACGACCAGCCGGAGGGACGATTCAACGGTCCTTTCACCAGACGATCAAGTGAAAAGGGATGGAGAAACCATCCTTCCTTTACGAGAAGTAGGGTAAGTGGTCTTTCCCATCTTTTCCACTCCATTTCAACATGACCTCACTCAGAATAGGCAGCATAAATACGCGTGGCTTGGGGTCGTCATGGAAGCAGGGCCACCTGCTCATCACCTCAGGTCACTAAACATAGATGTAGTGGCCATCAGCGAAACCAGAATCTCCGAAGCGCGGGCCTTCGCACCGATCTTCGGCGGCTACGATGTGTACGCATCTCCCAGCCGTCCTGGATCCGGGGGGGGGGTAGGGGGTAGGAGTTGCTGTGCTTTTTCGGAGAGGTTTGGATCTCGCCATACGGGCTATCTACCTGGACCCAGAAGGTAAGTTGGTGGTGCTGGACTTGACCAGAGGAGACGGGCAAGCTTTCAGGCTAGTGGCCGTCTATGCCCTGACAGGAGCAGGGCGGCCTGATTTCTTCCGGCGTCTGGAGACCTTTCTTGGAACGTCCCGTTCTTTAGTGTTAGTGAGCGACTGGAACGGGATCTTCGATGCACGCTGGGACTGTGTGGGATTAGCGGGTAGGGGAGGAGGGTGCAATAGCCTCACCAAGCTGCTCAGGTATTTTGAACTGTCTGACAGGCACCGATTGAATTTCCCGAATGTGCCAATGTGGACTTGGACAAATCGTATAGGGTTATCCAGATCATATCTAGATAGAGTATTTTGTAGGGAAATAGATAGGTCTAGCATAGGCTGTCCTCAATTCAAGATATTCAGCTACACGGACCACAAATTCGTGATCTGTGTGCTTGACTTAGATAGGGTTCATAGACGAGGACCCGGCTACTGGAAGCTAAACGAGTCCTTACCAGCGCGCAAGGCCTACAGAGACCGTATTAGAGAACTGTTTAGCGGGCGTTGACGGGGGCCATCGTCAACAACAAGTGGTGGTTTGCTCTAAAAAGAGCGATTAGAATAGAGTCCATTAGGTTTAGTAAGGCTTTAGCAATAGAGAAAAATAGAGCAGAAGGAGAATTAGTTAGAAAATAAGACGAGACGCTTAGCAAAGGCATCGCGACCGACGTATTTGCGGCGAAATTGGCCCTTGACCAATTCTTCAATGCTTAGAACGAAAGCTGCGTTGTCAGAGCTAGGGTGCTTGCTCTGAGACACGATGGGACGAAAGCCGTTCAATGGGCCCGAGTGGCGGAGGCGCGTCGTGGCAACAAAACCACGATCCGGTCTTTGGTAGACCACGACGGGCGCATGCTACTCGATCCCGGGCAAATGTGTGAAGCTTTTCAGCGACACTTCGCACAGCTGTTCTGGGGGCAGCTGCGGGCCGGATCGACGGATGGGCTTTAGAGTCTACCTCGATGGACTGCCACGGCTCTCGGCCACTGAGTCGGAGTGTTGCGAAAAAGCCGATAACAGCCGTTGAAGCACGGGAGGCCATGACTGGCTGCACAAGGCGTAAATCGCCTGGTTTGGATGGTCTGCCCTATGAACTTTACGTACAGATGCCAGACTTATTCGGAGGACTCTTGGCGGACGTCTACTGCAACTGGCAACAAAACGGGAGAATTCACAGCTCCGTGAGCCGAGGAGCGGTGGCACTGCTGAGAAAGGATCCGAACAAGGGGGATAACATAGATAATTTCAGGCCCATAACTCTGCTAAACACAAAGTTCAAGATTTTGGCCAAGGTGCTAGCAAATAAGTTGGCGCTTGTCGTTGGTGGTCTGGTGGGAGAGGCGCAGATTGTGCCATTTCCGACAGATCCATCCACGACAACCTCCACCTCATGCGATACATCGTAGAGAGGGTAGCTAGGAAACCTGGCACGGGTGGGTCCCTGATCAATTTAGATCAGTCGAAAGCATTTGATAGGGTTGAAGGCGGTTGGCTTTGGGCCCGTCTTCAGAGGCTGTATCGTTGCCATGCACAACGACATCTGCTCTGTGGTGAGAGTGAACGGTCACCTTTCAGAACCGTTCAACATCATGCGTTCTGTCCGGCAAGAATGTCCACCCCCCTCGTCCCTCCTGTACGTATTGACTCTCGACCCATTACTGCACAAACAGGAGACGTTGAGGGGCGTCCCGCGCGAACTAGGATGCGGAAGATCCGTGTCAGCATTTGCGGACAATGTCACCGTAGTGGTGTCGAACGCCAAACACATCGAGGCGAACGGCACTACACTAAGAGAATACGAAGCGGTGACAGGAGCAATGATCAACCAGGAAAAGTCAGTGGACCTGCAGCTCGGCACCTGGAGAGGCAGACCCATGCCGTCCAACAGTGTCGTCGGGCGCTGGACGGACTGACCGGTTAAATTGCTAGGGCTCTGTTTCGGTCCAGACCGCCAGACGGGCAAAAACTGGAACGAGGTGACGAGCAGGGTGGCTTCTCTCACCCAGAAATGGGCGGAGAGGAAGCTAACGCGTACATCGTGTCCGTTATCTGCTACCGCCTGACCGTCGTACCTTGTCCTAAACCTCGTCTGACTGCGCTGGAGCGTTTGCTCTTTCGCTTTTTGTGGAAGGGACGCGCTCCGATGGTCAGGAGGTCCATCTGTTGTCAACACCCGCTACGTGGAGGGCTGTGCATGCCGTGGCTGATGATGCGCAGACACGCGCTCAGGCTATGACATCTCCACCTCTTCCTCGACGGTGATCAGGTGTGGTGGCCGTTTGCTAGACGCGTCTTTCCCAACTCGTTTCCTTGACGGAGCTGCAGTCCTGGGTCAAGCAAAGAACGAGAGGGAGCGCTTGGTGACTGGAATGTCTTCAGGCGCTCACAGCCATCGACCAATTGGGCAATGTGATAGTCGGAAACTCCACCTCGGCTTTCTATAGAGGATTAGTGGAGGGGAAGAGCGACGACGTACTTGGGGAAACTCTAGGCCTCGACGAGAATCAACTAGCCAATCTCTTCGGAAGAATTTCGTGCCGGGGCTTATGGTCAACGTCCAGAAATCCCTGGCCTGGCAGTGCTACCTAGGAGCCTTGCCAGTTCGGCAGAAACTCTACAGGAAAGGAGGTGCCGAAAGTCGGGAATGTCCGAGATACGCGCAGGGCGAGGAAACCGTCCTGCACGTACTCGTCCAGTGTCCGACACATGCTGACTTGTGTGTTTATGTCGAACACCTGCTGTCGCGTGTAGGACGGATACGGCTATCAGCTGAGTCCATCGTGAGGATTGCCCCGCCCACTTCCTTTAGTCGGGAAGGGTAGGCAGTTTTTATCTGTCTGGTGGCCATGGCGAAAGAGATATTATGGTGGGCACGTTTGAAAGGTCTGAAGACGAGCATTTACCTCTTCGGTGATGCCCTGATTGATTTTTTCAAATTTCATTTGAAAAGGAAAATCAGGGTAGAGAGGGAAGTGCTCTCTTCCCAGCATTTTGTTGAAAGATGGGTGAGAGAAGCAAGAATGTCCCGAGTGAATGGGCCTACTCTGAGTATGTGTCTCTAAATTAAAGGTAGAAAACTGGGAGAGGACAGTTGCCCTGGTGCTCAGGGTCACTGTAGCCTTTTAATGGGCTTTCTCCACAAATGGCCCTCCGAAGTCTCTCCAATATTGGGGAATTTTTCATTGTTATTTTTTGTTACATCCTCTGTTTTTGTTTTTTACACGAAGAAATGCCCATTTGTATCGTCCTGTATTGTCCTGTACTGTCCTTAATTTCTACTTTATGTAAACCCCTGTGGTTAATAAAGAAAGCATTATTATTATTATTAGGCTAATTAAACGGGAGAGGTCCTGGGCAAACCTGACCATCCCGGACGAGGCAATAGCGGCCATTCAAAGGAGGACGGTGCTCTTTCGATGTATTTCGGTGCAGACACAAAAAGTGGAACTTGCGAGCCAAGCAGAGGTAGAGGCTGCTTTGGAGCACATCGGAAGTAACATAGAGTACAAAGCAAGAGGCAAACAGTTCGGTACCATCTCGGTACTGTTCAAAACTGAGGCCCTCGCTATTAAGCACTCGGTGACCCCCTGCAGAACGGAACGCATTATAATGCATCCGTCCTATATGGGTAGAAGGACAGTGAAGGTACGCATCCCCAGCATCCCACCAGGAATGAACATATGGTGGCTGCTGGGATGCGTAATCGAGGAGGGGATAGGCACTACCCTCCTGGACATCAAAAGGACACAGAGAGAGGACTGGTCCGGAATGGATTTGGAGATTCTTCTCCAAATGAAACTGGAGTTTATGAATAACATCCCGGATTTTGCCCGCCTGCAGGACGGAACAACAATCCAACTAATGATTGACGGAAGAAGGCCACGCTGCTTCGTTTGCGGGGAAGCAACGCATCTTCAAGCCTTCTGCCCTCAGCGCAAACATGCAGGGGATCGCAAACCTCCTTTGTTGCCAACGCCAGTGTCAGCACGGAAAGCTGCACCACCACCACCACCACCAAAAACAACATCAACAAAAACACGGACACCAACATCAAAAGCAGCCGGATCACCACCAACACCAAAACCAATCCAAGGAGTAAACGAGGAAAGCTCTCCCACTCCCCCTACCCCCCCCCCAATTATACACATAGACAAAAAAATAAACGCACACACACACACAGACCCTTTGTCTTCCAGCAGCGAAGATGAAGGAAAACCCAAAAGTGCAAAAAAACAGAGAAAACTCACAAAAAAAAAAAGCCCCAACAAAACACAAAAACACACACACCAAAAAATACAGACACCACTAACGCAAATACTTCCCCAATAACATCATCACCAACAGCTACATCGACACCACCTCCACAATCCCCGAAACGCAAACAACCTAAACAAACACAAGTACAAATAAACACACAAATACCTGAAATTGCAGACACCACACGTACAACAAACATAGACATACCCGAAACAACACCACCAAAACCATCGCCACCACCTTCACCAAAACGAAAACAAATAAAACCACACCAACAAAATGTTAAAAACTTCGTGCTTGTCTGAAGGGCCAACGATAAACTGATGACCCTCTTAGCGCGAAGCGAGGACATTCAAACAGAGGAGGAGATTTTTTTAAATGAGCACGTTTTGCGTGCCAGAAGATTTGCTTCTGGTCCGAATGTCAATCAATTCCGTCAAAGAAATTCGAGAGAGCTTTCCTCAAGACGTGGGAACCCCGAATGTGAAACCCACATCAAGACTTTTAAAGGGGTTCCCAAAAGAAACCCCACCAACCATGGAGGTCGAACCACCCGGCCTTCACAAGACCCGGGAGGTAAGTAAACCTTCCCTCTCTCTCTCTTAGCTTACCAATATGGCCATATTAAGAGTAGGAAGTTTAAATGTTCGCGGCCTGGGGTCACCCTGGAAGCAGGGTCGCCTGCTCAACGACCTCCGGTCGCTGGAAATGGATGTGATTGCCGTAAGCGAGACCAGAATTTCCGACACGCGTGCACTAGCCCCCATTTTCGACGACTATCAGATCTTCGCATCTGTTAGCAGGCCGGGAATGGGGGGTGGGGTGGCAGTGCTGCTTAGGAAAGGACTGGATCTCGAGGTAAGGTCGATCCTCCGGGACCCTGACGGTAAGTTGGTGGTCGTGGATGTGAGCAGTAGCGAAGGTGGTGCCTTTAGACTGCTGGCCGTCTACGCCCCTACAGGGTCCGGACGACCTGACCTCTTTAGGCGCCTGGAGACCTTTCTGGGTACGTCTCGCCCTTTACTGTTAGCGGGGTACTGGAATGGCATCTTAGACGCACGCTGGGATTGTGTGGGAGTAGCCGATAGGAGCGGGGGTGCAAAAGCCTCAAGCACCTACTCAGCCAGTTCCAACTGTCTGACAGGTATCGACTAGATTTCCCCAATGTGCCAGTATGGACATGGACCAACCGAATGGGGTCATCTAGATCGTATATAGACAGGATCTTCATTAGGAAAATAGATAGAAATAGTGTGGGCTGTCCACTTTTTAAAACGGTCGCCTATTCAGATCACACATTTGTGATCTGTACGGTCGACCTAAATACAACGCGTAGGTTAGGACCGGGTTACTGGAAGCTGAACATATAAGGCTTACAGGGACCGAGTCAACAATTTAGTTAAGCAAAAGTTGACAGGGGAGATCATCAACAACAGATGGTGGGGGGCTCTCAAAAGAGAGATTAGAGTAACTTCGATACAGTTCAGCAGAGAACTAGCGTTAGAGAAAAATAGAAAGGAGGGGGAGCTGGTAGATAAGTTAGACGAGGCTATTTGTAGTGGCATCGCAACTGACGTGCTAGCGGCGAGATGGCATTAGACCATTTCTTCAACGCCAAACACAAAGGTTTGTCAGAGCTAAGGCGCGTGCGCTGAGAAACGAGGGAACTAAAGCTTTTCGATGGGCCCGCGTGGCGGGGGCGCAGCGTGGTAATAAAACCACAATTCGTTCTTTGGCGGACCGAGACGGACACGAGATAAGCGATTCCAAGCGGATGTGTGAGGCCTTTCGCCAGCACTTTGCTCGGTTGTTCAGGGAGAGTGGCGAGTCAGAGAGAGTAGCGGATTTCAGTCCCTACTATGACGGCTTGCCGCGCATCTCGACGGTCGACGCTGAGCGCTGTGAAAGGCCGATTACTTCAGCCGAAATTCAGGACGCCCTTGTCGGCTGCATGAGGCGCAAGTCACCCGGTTTGGATGGCCTGCCCTACGAGCTTTACGTAAATATGCCAGACTTGTTCTCCGAACTCCTCGAAGCACTCTACTGCAACTGGTAGCAGAATGGGAGTATTCCCAGTTCTGTGAGCAGGGGAGTGGTGACGCTGATAAGGAAAGAAAAGAACAAGAGGGATACATTAGACAACTTCAGGCCCATAACTCTGCTCAACACAGAGTTTAAGATTTTGGCCAAGGTCTTAGCAAAGAGATTGGCGCTTGTCGTCGAGGATTTGGTTGGGGAGGCGCAAACATGCGCAATCCCAGCCAGGTCCATAAACGACAATCTCCACCTCATGCGATACATCATAGAGAGGGTAGGGTGTAAACCTGGCTTCGGTGGGGCACTGATCAATTTAGATCAATCGAAAGCATTCGATAGGGTCGACCATCGGTATCTGGAGTTTGTCCTCAAAGCAGCTGGCTTCGGCCCTGTCTTTAGAAGCTGGATCGTTGCAAGGCACAGCGGCACACGCTCGGTGGTCAAGGTTAATGGCCACCTCTCGGAACCATTTCGGCTCTCCCGATCGGTCCGTCAAGGGTGCCCTCTCTCTTCCCTTCTGTACGTATTGACTCTCGAGCCTTTACTGCGGAAGCTGGAGCTGTTGCAGGGCATCCCGCTCGAACCGGGACGTGGAAAGGCGGTGTCGGCTTATGCGGACGACATCACCGTGATGGTGTCAAACACCTTAGAAATCGAGGTGGTCGGCACCTTACTGAAGGAATATGAAAGGTTGACAGGAGCCAAACTTAACCCGGAAAAGTCGGTGGGCTTGCAGCTCGGAACCTGGAGAGGCAGGCCCATGCCGTCCAACAGCGTCGTGGGGCGCTGGACGGACGACCGGTAAAGTTGCTCGGGGTTTGGTTCGGACCAGACCTCCAGGTGCAATAGAATAGGGACGAGGTAACGAGCAGAGTAGCCAGTCTCACCCAAAAATGGACTGGGAGGAAGCTATCACTGAAAGGTCGCGCGGAGGTGGCGAATGCGTACATCGCGTCCGACATCTACTACCGCCTAACCGTCGTGCCTTGCCCCCGCCCGCGCCTCGTCAAGTTGGTACGGCTCCTCTTTAAATTCTTGTGGAGGGGACAAGTTCCGTTGGTGAGGCGGTCCATCTGCTGCCAGCACCCTCTACGCGGAGGGCTGGGCATGCCGTAGCTAATGATGAGCAGACATGCGTTGAGGCTGCGACATCTCCAGATATTCTGCCTCAATGGTGAACAGGTGTGGTCGCCGTTTATCTGACGGGCCTTTCCGCAGCTCATTTCTTTGACTGAGCTGCAGTCCTGTGTCAAGAAGAGACCGAGGCTGGGTGACTGTCACCTGGAATGTTGCCAGGCACTCACTGCCCTCTACCAAGCGGGCAATGCGATCAGTGGAACCTCCACTCTCGAGTTCTATAGAGGATTAGTGGTGGGCAAGTGCGATGACGCACTCGGAGAAGCTTTGGGCCTCGACGAAGTCGAACTGACCAGTCTGTACCGGAGGACTTTTGAGCCGGGGACGATGGACAATTTCCAGAAATCCCTCGCTTGGCAGTGCTACCGGGGGGGGGGGGGGGCACTGCCGGTTCGGGATAAACTCTACATGCACGGAAGTGCTGTCAGACGGACCTGCCCAAGATGCGCACAGAACGACGAAACCGTTCTGCACGCACTTGTCCAATGTCCGTGCATTACTGACTTGTGGAGTTATGTCGAACAGCTGCTGTCGCGTGTGGAACGTATCAGGCTATCGGCCGAGTCCATAGTGAAGATCGAGCCGCCACCTTCCTTAGGTCAGGAAGAGCAGGACATTTTCCTCGGTCTGGTGGCAGTTGCAAAAGAGATTATATGGTGGACCAGGTTGAAAGGACTAAAGACAGACACTTTTCTCTTCGGCCAATCCCTCATCAACTTCTTCAAGTTTCACCTGGAAAGGAGCGTGAGGGTGGAGAGAGAAGTGCTGCACCCCAGTACATTTGCTAAAAGGTGGGTGAATGTGGCGAAAATGGCTCGTGTGAATGGGCCTACTCTGACCATGCGCCTATAGGCTGGCTAACTTGAGGAGAGGGGTGTTCTTCCTGGGTGCCCTAGAAGCGCAGGGTGGTTCAGGATTGGTGGGGTACCCGAATCACCCCAGGGTCGTCCACCCCCTATCGGGGAATTTATTTTGTTATATTTATGCATAGTTTATTTTGTATTTTATATTTTCATTGTTAAATTAGTCTTGCCATTGTGCACTTTTACTCGACCTTATTGTACACCTCCACTGTCCTTGTCTTTGTATTGTCTCCTACATGTCGGCCCTTGTGGCTAATAAATGAAATCATTATTATTATTATTATTATTATTATTATATACATATATATATATATATATATATATTCATAAATATATATATATATATATTCATTAGTTAAGCAAAACAAGACCACCAATTTCACAAGGAAAACATTATTAATAGATTGTCAACATATTTTAGTTTGATGTAAGGAGTGTAGAGAGTAATAATAATAATAATAATAATAATAATAATAATAATAATAATAATAATAATAATAATAAGGGAAGAAGACGCACGAGGTGGTAGAAGGTCATGAAATCGCTCCCGTAAGTTTTGAATTTTTAACATATTTAAATCATTTGTGAAATAACAACTCTTAGTACAAATGCTACGCAAAGCATCCGGCTTGAGCCCCAAAAAATTCGGACCCAAAATATATTGTTATAAGGCTCAAATATTCAAATATTCAACTTTGTATTGTACATTGTATATTCAAAGAAGAAAATGGCTGTAAATGGAAGAAGAACCCCCCTCCCTCCTCTGTCTACGCTATATAGAACAGCCAAACAACACCAATCTCACCAACACCAGAAACTAGATACAACACCTACCCCATCACCTCTCTGTGTACACTAAACACAACAGCCAGATAACGGCAATTTCACCACCACCACTCACTACTGCCATCATTACCACCACTATCCCATCACCGCCGCCACCACTCCTTCATTGCTGCCACCGCTACAACACCATCACTACAGTAATACGATCACATCACCACCACCACTGCCTCGGTATCGACATCACCACCACCACAGTCTCAGTATCGATACCGCCGCTACTGTCTCCCACATCTCCCCGCCGCCACCACTATTCCCCTGTTAACTTGAGAGAGAAAGGGGAAGGTGGCGGTATCACTAGACAAGGGAGAGGCTAGCAAAAGATATAAATAGATTGACTTAGTGACCTGGCCACGGCCAAACGTCAACATCAACAACTATGGGACTGCTGGCTCACCCCTTCCACACCAACAATATAAAAAGCCCCGACACCACCACCGACATAGCCAACAACAATAACAGCCAACTACAACAAAAAGTATATTATATTATTGTAATGCACTGGGTGATTGCTGGCCTTGTGCCTGGAGTGGAGACAATTATTAATAATTTCATTCTTAAGCCACGCAATGCTCACATTAAGGAACCACTCATGATAATAACAATTTAAAAAAAACAACAAAAGAAAAACCCCGTGACCAAGAAATACCGGGATGGCGGCTGGCGGGGAATAGCCGTGTCTCTAGGGGAGAACGACCCCTCTAGTCTTGGTTGACACTCGTTCTAGAAGTGGTAACACGAAATGATTACCCCTTGGCGGTTAAGGATAAATGGCGACAAAATAAAGTAAATGTCTAATGATAAAATCTCATACCGGATCGGCCGTCACCCGGGTAAAAAAGGGCCGCGTCCCTCAGAGAGGAACCAGACTGGGGTCGAAAAATCAGCTAACGGTTCAAACCTTCCCATCACTTCGGAGCTGCAGACCTCCCATAACCGGAATACTCCTACTATTGGCCCTCCATGCTCACCACCAAGAAATCCAAAGAAAAAGAGAGAAAAATGGTCAAGGGAAGATAATAAAGAAGTCCTTGAGGCTTTCTACACTGCCATGTACTACCCATCAAATACATCGAATACAGAACAGACATATATCAACTGGAAAAAGAAACATCCCGAAAACAGAGGCTATATTGACAGTAACAAACTAGCCAATATTCGAAGAAATATTGTAAGAAAAAAGTTACTAACTGATATAGAAATTGATCAGATCAAGCTATTAGCACAAAGTCAGCGAAGAGAAAATGAAACATGTGTCAGTGAAAACGAGGTCAACTGTAACACTTCGAATCCCAGGGTTGGGGCGGAATCACTGGCAACAGAACAAATTAAAGAAAGGATCGAAAAAGTGGAGGGAGTGCATGCTCAGGATGAAAATCCAAATGAAAATAATGAGATCGTAAATGATAAAGAAATGAATGAGAATGAACTTGCCAACTTGAAGGATGAAATTATGATCGAATGGATGAAAATGAAAGAATCTGACATGGGGCAACGAGACACCCTCCCTAAGATCCAGAACTCCAAACAGAACCAAAAGATAATACACAAGACTGACATAATTCTCAAAAACATTATCATCACAAACAAACTAAACATTACTGATTTAAATCATCTCTATTATGCATCGGCTAAAGTCACCACTCACTTATGTGGAGTGAAGATGAAAAAACAAAGGAATTCCCACAAGAAATCTACTTGGCAAGAGAACATCAATCGCCAAATAAACCTTCTCCGATCTGACATTGAAATTTTAACAAACTATAAAGTAGGTGAACATGTTAAACAAACTAAACTTAGAAAATTGAAAAAAAAGTACAGTATAAAATCAACATGTGACATAGACATGCTGATAGAAATAATGAAGCAAAAAGTGTCGGCCAAAGCTGCTCGTATAAGGCGCTTTGAAAAACGATCTAGATTCTATAAGGACAATAATATGTTCAAAAACAACCAAAGAAACTTCTACAGAAAAATTGGTAAGTCAACAATAACTGCTAAATCAATACCACCCAAGGAGGAAGTGCAAGAGTTCTGGGAAAAGATCTGGGGCGAAGAAAAAGTTCATAACATACATGCCCCATGGATAGACAGACAAATGAAAGATACAGCTCACCTTGAGGAACAAACATGGGAAAATATAACAGTTGAACAGTTGCGCGGGCTCTAAGAAAAGCCAGCAAATGGAAATCCCCAGGAAAAGACAAAATACAAAACTTTTGGATAAATGCCTTCACAGAGTCTCATGAGCTGTTAGCCCAACTTTACAATGAAATAGTTAAGGAGCCAGAAAAGATACCTTCATGGCTAGTTAACGGCATTACATTCCTGCTTCCGAAGAATGATGAGACAAACAATCCCAAAAATTACAGACCGATAACTTGCTTGACAACAATGTATAAAATTTTAACATCAGTCCTAACTGAATACACATATGACCACCTGATAACAAATGACCTATTTCCCATTGAGCAGAAAGGGTGTAAACGAGGCTCATATGGCTGTAAGTCTCAGCTTCTGGTTAACAAAATGATACTGGAAGATTGTCATAATAGACACAAAAATCTATCGATTGCTTGGATAGATTATAAAAAAGCATCTGATAGTTTGCCACACAGTTGGATTGAAAAATGTTTAGAGATTTTCAAAGTATCCCCCGTTGTCAGGAGGTTTTTGTCATTCAGTATGAAGACATGGAAAACGACACTCCTTTTGAATAATGAAACAAAATCACTGGAAGCTGGAGAAGTTAATATTAATTGTGGAATTTTTCAGGGTGACTCTTTATCACCGCTTTTATTCTGCATCGCACTTATACTTTAAAAGTAAAATACTCAATGAAACAAAACATGGATATAAAGTCTATGACAAAACCATTAATCACCTGTTCTACATGGATGACCTGAAACTATTTGCAAAAAATGATGAACAATTGCAAGGGCTATTATCCACTGTGGAGCAGTTCAGTGATGACATTAAAATGGAGTTTGGACTAGATAAATGCGCCAAAGCAACGTTCACCAGAGGAAAGCTGCTAAAGAGTTCAGACATTAATCTTGATCGGGGGAACGTGATAAGAGAACTTTATCAAGAAAAAACTTACAAATATCTAGGTGTTTGTGAAGGAGACGGAATCAAGCACTCGACAATGAGGGAAAGGATAAGGAAGGAATGTTACCGCAGAGTAAGAGCAATCTTAAGAACGGAATTGAATGCAAGGAATAGGATCGATGCCATAAACACGCTTGCCATACCAGTAGTAACCTACAGTTACAATGTCATCAACTGGTCAAGCACAGAGATCCGTAGGCTCGATACAAAAATTCGAAAATTCTTAACCATGCACAGAATGCATCACCCTGAAGCAGATATAGATATAATATATCTCACTAGGAAAGAAGGAGGACGTGGGTTAATCCAGTTAGACATTGCGTTGAAAACTGCAACAATTGGATTATCTACATATCTAAGGGTATCACATGATTGGATGATCAAACTCGTTTTGAAACACGAATGCATCAAAAGATCATATTCCATTACAAAAGATGCACAAAGATACAGTAATGGACTACAAGTTTCAGAAGTCCCATTTACTGCTGAAATGGAAAACACAGAAAAAGCAAAGCAGGTAAAAGTAACTGCAAA
This sequence comes from Eledone cirrhosa, assembly GCA_964016885.1. Classification (NCBI taxonomy): domain Eukaryota; kingdom Metazoa; phylum Mollusca; class Cephalopoda; order Octopoda; family Eledonidae; genus Eledone; species Eledone cirrhosa. Next base: position 26,561,175 of record OZ024742.1, read on the forward strand.
GAAAGAAATGCTACAGAAACTGGCTAAGAAATGGCAAGAAAAGCCTCTGTATGGAAAATACCCAGAGCGAGCTAACAATCCTGATGTTGACAAAACTTTAACCCATCAGTGGTTGGCATCCTCTGGACTGAAATCGGAGACTGAAGGACTGTTTATATCGGCACAAGATCAGTGTCTGCCAACAAAAAATTACCAAGCCAACATAATAAAAAATGGGTGCAGCCCATTATGCCGTGTATGCAAAAAACAACCAGAGACCATTGACCATATAATTTCAATGTGCAGTCCTATAGCTCCAACCGAATACCTAAACAGGCATGACAGAGCTGCACAATACATACATTGGATAATGTGTAAGCATTTTGACCTGCCCCATCAAAAGAATTGGTGGGAGCATCAACCACCTCCCATACTTGAAAAAGGTCACATCTCAATCTTGTGGAACTTTAGCATCCAAACAGACCGAAAAATAGATAAAAACAGACCTGATATAATACTGAAAGACTTTCAAAAGAGGGTATGCCTGCTAATTGATATGTCTGTTCCAATAGACAAGAATGTATCTATAAAAACATTTGAAAAATTGAGCCAGTATAAGGATCTGGAGATAGAAATTGGAAAAACGTGGAAATTGAGAACTAAAACAATACCAGTGGTTGTAGGCGCTCTGGGAATGATACCTAAGGGGTCTAATGATTACATATCGCAAATCCCAGGAAACCCGCGTATAGGAGAAATACAAAAGATAGTACTAATGGGAACTGCCCATATACTAAGGAAGATTCTGTCAATATAAGTACATCACAAGTCTAAACACTAAAGATGCATGTGTGAATATGTATGTTCTTTCTTGAACATGGCGGACCTTGTTGTCTCTTGAGGTCACTGGTTGTGAGTTGGTGATAACTCGTATGAACATAAAGCAAGATAAATGCAACTGTAATAATAATAATAATAATAATAATAATAATAATAATAATAATAATAATAATAATAATGGCTGCGCAGGAGCAGGCCCTCAAAACGAAGTGGTTGAAGCACCATATCTACAAGGAGGAGGCTAGCCCACTGTGCAGAATCTGTGGAGAGAGAGAGGAGACTGTGGCTCACATTGTGTCCGAGTGTAAACACCTAGCCCAGACCCACTATAAGGGCTGGAGACACGATGTGATGGGCAGGGTGATCCACTGGCACCTGTGCAAAGTAAACAATTTACCACATTCTGAGAAATGGTATGAGCATAGGCCAGAGGCGGTGATGGAGAACAATCAGGTGAAGGTGCTGTGGGATTTTAGGATACAGACGGACAAAAAACTGGAACACAATAGACCTGACCTGGTGGTTGTGGACAAAGAAAAAAGATCGTGCCTGATTGTGGATGTGGCCTGCCCGTTCGACACGAGAGTGCAAGAGAAGGAGAGGGAGAAAATTAACCGATACCAGGACCTAAAGTGGGAGGTGAAAAGGATTTGGAACTGCCATGAAGTCAAAGTGATCCCGATTGTCATAGGCGCACTGGGGACTATCTCCAAAGGTTTCCAGGGATGGTTAAAGAAAATCGGCCCCTTCACGCTTTTTGGAACGCTTCAAAAGGCATGCTTGCTTGGAACAGCAAGAACCCTCCGATACGTCCTGAATATCTGAGGCTGCAGGTAGTGGCTTGATATTCAATCCAACGGACTTTCCAGTTAACCAACATCAATGACTGAGATTCAAGGAATAACAACAACAATAATAATAATAATAATGTCCGTTTACAATTGTTAAACTACTTATTATAATGTTTCAGGATCAAATGATTATAGATCACTATTGATCTGGTTCAGTTGAAAATAATTAACTTAGGTAAAAATAGAGCAGCTCATCGGAACTTCAAAGTGAGTATAAATTAAAATAAGGAAAGAATGTTACATGAATGTAATCTTCCATATATTGGTATTTCACTATGGTGTCTTGCGTATATATATTATCTGCCATTACTGCTCTGATGACTGCCGGTGGGTGGGTAGAGTGTGGGCTAATATATGTAAGTATTTCACCTGGTTTCACCATCAGAGCAGTAATCAAATATATCTCGTATAGGATCTCCATGCTATCAGCAAATGACGAAATATTTATAAACCATACGGCATATTATAATAAGGCTCTTTCTGAATCTAGTTATGAACAGTCCATTTGACACATACATAAAAGCCATAACACAGCACTTCACCACAACCATAATAAACTTAGCACTAGAACTAGAAATACCTTAGCATATAGCCAGATTCGCCAGAATGTTATCAGTAACAGCACCTATGTAGGGAACCGTAATGGTGGAACCGGCCTGCTTCCCACTCCAAGGAGCAAACTAAAAATCAACCCTAGAATAGGAATAAGCAATGGGATGACAAATAACAAATGCCAAGGTAATAATAACCCTATGAAGGCCCCTACCAACTCCACTAGAACCCCTAGAAGGAATAGGTCTAGAAATATCCCCTGGCTTAACCCTCCATTCTCATCTAATCTAGCCACTAGTATCCCTAAACGCTTCTTATCTATCCTATCTAAACATTCACCCCCCCCCCCAACCATAGATACTACAAACTATTTAATATAAACAACATTAAAATCTCATTCTCCACAACACCTAACCTGGCTAGCCACATCGCATTAACTTACGATCGTAATAAGCTAATACATTATAACTCCCACACCGCGGTACCACCACACCATCAAATACACCACCCCACTACACCAATACTTACTCTAGTAGCACCCATCTAATCCTTCTAGCACTGACCTACCGCTTATTTTAAACTACCCTACTCTCACTAACCGCAGAAATAACTGCAACTGCCGTTACCCTAATGCATGCCAACTAAATGGACATTGCCTGACACCCAATATAGTTTATAGGTGCACAGTTAAAACTGCTTCGCATACCAGCTCCTATATTGGCTCTACCTCTAACCCTTTTAAAGTACGCTGTAACGCGCACTCTTTTTCCTCCCGAGACCCTAACAACAGATGTTCGACATCTCTAGCTAGACTCATTAAAAACCTTAAATTAACCAACATTGAACACTCACTAACATGGGATATCTTGGTTTGGGCCCAATCGTTCAATGGACGAAGAAACACTTGTGACCTCTGTCTTTCGGAAGCATATTACGTAACTCTATCATGACCTCTACCGATTAACGGTAGAACGGAGGTAACTATTAGCTGTCAACATCGAAGGGCTAATTCCTTCGCCAACAGAATATTTGACCCAACATAGTCATCTAGCCCCATTTTTACTTGAGTTAATAAGTTAAATAGTTATAGCAACTTAGATAATTATAAGTTACATTGTCTCTCAATTAAACAATTTAAAAAATTAGCAATTCTTAACTATAAAATACCCCAAACTTATAATTTCTCGAGGAGTCACTTCCCCTGAAACGACGCTCTAATTAGTAAGGTAAATATGTCCATTTGTGGCCATCTGGTTACCTATAGGCAGATCTCACACAATGTAGCCTCGACAGAAGAATACTGCTCGACTATGGCAGGCAATAGATATACCCAGGACACCATAGTGAAATACCAATATATGGAACATTACATTCATATAACATTCTTTCCTTATTTTAATTTATATTCATTTTCAAGTTCCGATGAGCTGCTCTATTTTTACCTAAGTTAATTATTTTCAACTGAACCAAATCAATAATGATCTATAATCATTTGATCCAGAAACATTATATGGAGTAGCGAAACAATTGTAAACGGAGATAATTATTATTAATATTATTATTATTATTCTCTACACTCCTTACATCAAACTAAAATAGTTGACAATCTTTTAATAATATCTTCGTTGTGAAATTTGTGGTCTTGTTTTGCTTAACTAATGAATATTTCCAGCTCTGTGCACCTAATCTCTGCATGAACCCAGCAACCTAGTTGCCTTCTTCTGCATATTGCACATTATGCACATGCCTTTACGCTTTGGCTTCTAACTAATTCACTAATCTCTCCTCTCCTATCTCCTCTCCTATCTCCATCTCTCTCTTTAAGATTGGTTATTCTTGAACTGTATATATATATATATATATATATATATATATATATATATATATATATATATATATATATTTATATATATATAAAAAAAAATAACGAAACGAAATTAAATTTCGTTTCGTTTGTAACTCACTTTTGTATGACTGACGCTTAAACAATTAAGTTAAAAATGTACATCTGCATACTGAAATACTAGTATGCATATGAATACACACACGTATACATATGTAGATGTACCAAGTCTTTCACTGGTTACTTTACTGTGAGTATCCAGCTATTCTGTATGTAAACACACAGACAAACCGGTTTTTAGAGTCATACTGGTTTTTGAGGAAACACCTTTCCTCTATTTTCCAGAAAGCCAGACAAGGAATATTGAACTAGTTTCGTTGTTGTTACAACTCATCAGCAATATTTACCTATCTACCGGCCTTTCTGGAGAATCGTAAAAGCACATATCGTTATATGCTTTTTCTATGAAAATTAGTAGTGGGCAGACCAATTTGCATAGAGTGTGAGTACGCACCGGTTCAACGGAGACGATAAAAACAAATAACGAAACGAAATTAAATTTCGTTTCGTTTGTAACTCACTTTTGTATGACTGACGCTTAAACAATTAAGTTAAAAATGTACATCTACATATGCATACTGAAATACTAGTATGCATATGAATACACACACGTATACATATGTAGATGTACCAAGTCTTTCACTGGTTACTTTACTGTGAGTATCCAGCTATTATGTATGTAAACACACAGACAAACCGGTTTTTAGAGTCATACTGGTTTTTGAGGAAACACCTTTCCTCTATTCTCCAGAAAGCCAGACAAGGAATATTGAACTAGTTTCGTTGTTGTTACAACTCATCAGCAATATTTACCTATCTACCGGCCTTTCTGGAGAATCGTAAAAGCACATATCGTTATATGCTTTTTCTATGAAAATTAGTAGTGGGCAGACCAATTTGCATAGAGTGTGAGTACGTACCGGTTCAACGGAGACGATAAAAACAAATAACGAAACGAAATTAAATTTCGTTTCGTTTGTAACTCACTTTTGTATGACTGACGCTTAAACAATTAAGTTAAAAATGTACATCTACATATGCATACTGAAATACTAGTATGCATATGAATACACACACGTATACATATGTAGATGTACCAAGTCTTTCACTGGTTACTTTACTGTGAGTATCCAGCTATTCTGTATGTAAACACACAGACAAACCGGTTTTTAGAGTCATACTGGTTTTTGAGGAAACACCTTTCCTCTATTCTACATATGTATACGTGTGTGTATTCATATGCATACTAGTATTTCAGTATGCATATGTAGATGTCCGGTGAGGAATACGTAGAGGTGCCGTAGCCTTAATGCGTGTTTACGCATCATTAGCCACGGCATCCCCAGCCCTCCTTTCGAAGGGTGTTGACAGCAGATGGATCTCCTCACCATAGGAGCCCGCCTCTTCCAAAGGAATTGGAAGAGCGCGCGCTCCATCTTGGTGAGGGTTTCCCTTGGGCAGGGCACTACGGTCAGGCGGTAGTAGATGACGGACGCTATGTAGGTGTTCGCCAACTCCGCCCGACCTTTCAGGGATAGATTGCAACTGGCCCACTTCTGGGTCAGTGCAAACACCCTGTTCGTAACCTCCGCACAGTTTTTCTCCACCTGGAGGTCCGGTCCGAACCAGACCCCGAGCAACTTCACCGGGCCCTCCGTCCAGCATCCGACGACGCCATCGGAGGGCATCGGTCTGCCCCTCCACGTGCCGAGTTGCAAACCGATCGACTTGTCCCGGTTCAGCTTAGCCCCTGTGAACTTTTCGTACTCCTCCAGTAAGGTGCCGACCGCCTCGATTTCGGAGGCCGTCGACACCATTACTGTCACGTCATCGGCGTAGGCCGACACCGCTTTCCGCAATCCCGGTTCCAAAGGGATGCCCTGCAACAACTCCATCTTCCGCAGTAGTGGCTCGAGAGTCAACACATACAGAAGGGAGGAGAGAGGGCACCCTTGTCGGATGGACCGCGCGATTTTGAACGGCTCCGAGAGGTAGCCGTTCACCTTGACCCTAGAGCAGATGCGGCTGCTGTGCATGGCAGTGATCCAGCCCCTGAAAACGGGTCCGAAGCCTGCCGCCACTAGCACCGCATCCAGGTAACCATGGTCGACCCTATCGAACGCCTTAGATTGATCCAAGTTGATCAGAGCCCCACCAAAGCCGGGTTCGTTCCCACCCTCTCTATGATGTATCGCATGAGGTGGAGGTTGTCATGGATGGACCTGGACGGGATAGCGCATGTCTGCGCATCTCCCACCAGGTTGCCCACGACAAGCGCCAACCTCTTTGCTAGCACCTTGGCCAAAATCTGTAAGTCTGTATTTAGCAGAGTTATGGGCCTGAAGTTACTTATTTCGTCCCCCTTGTTCTCGTCCTTCCTCACTAGCGTGACTACGCCCTTGGTCACAGTACAGGGAATTCTCCCGTTCTGTTTCCAGTTGCAGTAGACCGCCTCGAGGAGATCGGGGAACAAGTCCGGCATAGCTAGATATAATTCGTAAGGAAGACCATCGAGACCCGGGGATTTGCGTTTGCCGCATTGGCTCAGCACGTCCTCTATCTGAGCGGCCGAAATCGGCTCCTCGCAGGACTTCGCCTCCCTGTCCGAGAGGCGCGGCAGGCCGTCGAGGTATGGACCGAAGTCCACGTTCCCAACCGGCTCCCCGCCCCTCCCGAACAGTCGGGCAAAGTGCCTTTGAAAGGCCTCACACATCTGCTTAGGCTCAAGAATCGCCCGTCCATCCAGATCTCGCAAAGACCGGATGGTGGATTTAGGACCACTGTTGGCCTCTGTCACGCGGGCCCAGCTAACAGCTTTGGTCCCCTCGTTCCCTAGAGCACGTATTTTACTTCGGACAACGCAGCCTTCGTGCTTCGCGTCGAAAAACTGGCTCAAAGCCGTTCTCGACGCTAGCACTCTGGCCACGTCGCCGCTTCTAATTGCCTCTTCTACTCTATCTATTAGCTCCCTTTCCTTCCTATTCCTATCCGCAGCTAGAACCTTACTAAATTCTATCGAGACTACTCTAATCTCTCTCTTTAGAGATACCCACCACCTGCTGTTGACGATCGCTCCAGTCAACCTTTCCTTAACTAACGTACTAATCCGATTCCTGTAGGCTCTACTTGCCGGCAAGGACAAGTTGAGCTTCCAGTAACCGGGGCCCTGTCTATGAGTTCTGTCAAGGTTGACCATGCAGGTCACTAATTTGTGGTCTGAATAGCCAACCATGCGCATTTTTGGACAACTTAAAAAGTCCTTATCCTTAATTCTAACTAAGAACCTATCTAGGTACGACCTAGATGATCCGCTACGATTTGCCCAAGTCCAGGTTGGCGCAGTCGGAAAATCTAGTCGATATCTATCGGCCAGGTCAAATCGACCGATTAACCCTTTGAGGCTATTACACCCCACTCTATCGGGGCAGGCCCCTACGTAGTCCCAGCGTGCATCTAGGATACCATTCCAGTCCCCCACTAATAGCAAGGAGCGGGACGTCCCTAGAAAAGTCTCCAGACGATGGAAGAAGTCCGGCCGCATTGACCCGAAAGGGCCGTAGGCGGCTACCAGCCTAAACGCTCCGCCTTTACCACTGCCAAGGTCCAGAACCACTAGTCGACCCTCCGGGTCCAAATGTACCATCTGTGTTGCGAGACCCAAATGTTTTTGCAGCAGAACGACAACTCCACCCCCACCTCCGGGCTGACAGAGAGATGCGTGCATCTCAAAGTCATCAAAGGTGGGGGCCAGCTGTCGCACGTTGCTGATCCGGGCCTCGCAAATAACCATCACATCTATACGTTGTGACCTGAGGTCATTTAGAAGCATTGCTTGCTTCCAAGTTGAGCCCAGGCCACGCGCATTTAAACAGCCTACTCTTAGCATAGCCATGTTGGTGGTGAAGAGAAAAGGCACTTACCTCTCTGCGTCCCGGGTATCGGGCTGCACAATTTCCATTAGGGTGGGGGATGGGTTGTTGGGTGGGGTGGTGGTTTGTGGAAGTGTGGGGGCATCAGTGTGTTGTGTGGTTGGGGAGCTTGGAGTTGTGTGGGTGTTTGGGGAGGGGGTGGGATAGTTTTTTAGGAGGACGCGGTTAATGGGCCCGACGCAGGGGGGACCCACGTCCTCTTTAAAATTGTTTTTTAAAGTTTTATAGGTGTCCTGTGGGGCCTTAATCATTTTGAGGTGGGGGAAATCCCCTGCCTGGGTGAAGTTAGGCCCTTGTGTTTTTATTAGATTGTTGTTGTACACAATGTTTAACAGTTTTTTGTTTCTTGTATTTATGTATGTGTATGCATGTTTTTGTTTTTGTGTGGTGTTTTTTGTTTGCTGTTGTTGTGAGCTCTTTTGTGTTGGTGTCAGTGTTATGTTTTGGGGAGGTTTTTTTTTCATTTGTGTGTCTGAGGTGTGTTTTCTTTTTTTTCTTTTGATTGTGTGGAAGTGCTCCTCCTCGTCTGACGACGAACTAGGGTCATCCTCCGCGTTGGAGGGGTATATTTTCGGGTTGTGTTTGCGGTACGGGTGTTTTGGAAATTGTTTTTGTTTTTTGAGTGGAGGGGATGGGTTGGACATTGTTTTGTTTTGGTTTGAGCTGTGGTGGTTGTTTTTGTAGTGGTAGTTGTGGTGATTGTGTTGGTTGTGCAGTTGTTGGTGGTGTAGGCAGGTTTGGGGTTTTCTTATTAAGTTGGGGACAGACAGCCCTCAGGTGACCTCTGGTTCCGCAGAGGTAACACGAGGGCCGTCTACCCTCAACGGTAATGTTGATGAAGGTTAGATCATCCAGTATGACGCGTTCAGGGATCTGGGCGTTCCTTTCGGGCCTCATTTGAACTACAAGTTCAAGGCTCGTTCCACTGAACGCGTCACCCGATGCCTTTCCCATGGACACCAGCATGTCATCCTCCAGGTCCAGAAAACCTGTCAAAACCCACCATATGTCCATAATCGGCAGGATGGTGTGGATTTTTATTTGTTGTGTTCTTCTACCCATGTACGTAGGGTAGAAGGTGTATGCGGTGGATGTGATTGGTTTGATGGACAGTTTCACTGCTGTGTCCCTGTCCTTCATGAGAATGGATAGACTCCCGTAGAGTCTATCCTTCTGAATGAAGGTGATGTCCTTCATGACGTCTTTTAAAACCAGCTCTATCTCGCTCTGTGATGGTTGAGCTGGTTTTTTACTTTTGTTCGAGATTGTCCTAAACATGACCGTGTTTAGGAGTCTCTGGCTTTTTAGTTCCGGGGGGGGGGGGGAATGGATTGTGAATGAACCATTTTCTCCGTACACTATATATTTTTTCGCATCCGCCAGTAGCTCCTTCGCTTTTGTTATATCTACTGGCAGATAGTCGAGGGTTTTCCTTGTCGTCTCGGCGAAGGAGAAATTTTGTTTGTTTGTGTTGTTGTTGTCGTTGGTGGTGTTGTTGTTATCATTGTTGTTGTTGTCACCGTTATATAAAGAGATAAATATATATATATATATACATATACATACACACACACATATATATATATATATATATATATATATATACACATACACACACATACCTATATACATATATATATATATATATATACACATATATATACATATACACACACACATACATATATATATATATATATATATATATATATATATATATATATATATATATATATATATATATATATATATATATATATATAAATAAAAATAAAGATAATAATGACAAAAATAAAAGCAAAGAAGGGGGTGAGAAGGAAGAAAAGAAAAGATAGCCAAGAAGGGGGAAGGAAGGAAGAAAACGAAGAAATAGAAGAGGAATGAGGGAGAAGGGGGGATATATGTATTGGTTTTGTGGGTATTTAAAGGGTCTAGATATAAGAGGGTATAAAGTCTAAGTAAATGCAATTTATCAGTTGGTAGTAAGAGGTTAAGGGTTCGGTTTGTAGTGCGAACATTTCTCTTTGAGTCTATGGTTACAATAAATTGATCTCTCAATTTTATTGTTGAGTAACCTATTCTTCGAACTTAAGATGTGGAACAGCTCAAGGTCGCATAATCGACAGCTTCTCATACCACTCCGATATGGGGGCGTGTTTGATAATTTTTTCCACTTCAGGGTGTATTGATGGTTACTTTCCCTCAGTTGCCAGGTCTTGTTTGCAAGGGTAGTTACATAACGGTGCTGGGAATGTTTCATTGCGTAACGGTGTGTATACCAACGAGCTTTAAAAGTATTCCCAGTCGCTCCGATGTAATACCATTTCTGGTTGTCTGATTCTACTGTGCATTGGTAAACCAGGTTAGACTGCATACATTCATTTTGTAATGGACAGGTTTCAGGTAGATGGCAGTTACATTTCTTGTTATGGGCAACTTTGGCATTATTTGTGGGCTGCGATGCCTGAACAAGTGTGTTACGTTTTGTTTGCCTATTAGCGGGTGGTTGTGTATTAGATATTCTGTTGTGTTCGGTGGTAATTGTATTGTTATTGTTGTAAATTGGTGTTTTGGTGTTGTTATGTATCTTTTTAGCGTTAAGCATCTTAATGTGTGCTTCTATATTTGGTGCCGTGGAGTAGCATACTCTAATAGATTTAGTGTTAAGGATTTTGCTGTATCTATGTGAATCTGGAAAGTGCCTCTTTATTATTCTAAAGAAAGTAGAAGGTAGGTTAGTACTAATAGAGGTGTTAAATATGGGGTTATACCAAATATATTTTCTACTGCCTGACTTGTTTGATTTCGATGTTGTATTTCTATTTGCCGTATACTTTGCAGTTCTATGCGTAAATGTGTGTATGCGTGTGTTTCTGGAGTTTGTGTTATGCGTGTTCGTGTGTGCTTCACAGAGGCTTTCATCTATATATTCTACTCTATCTAAGTGGCCTGCCTTGTCTAATACAGTATTGTAGTATTCTGCATGTTCTTCGAAGATTTGCCGGTTAGATATCCTAAGGGATATGCTGCGTGGAATGGATTTAATTATTGATAGTGGGTGGTTTGAGTTACAGTTGATGTATGCTAAGTTTTCATTAATCTTGTGAAAAGGTCTTATAAGTCCTGTATTTAGGTTAAGCGTCACATCTAGAAAGTTAACTGTTTTAGTGCTATACTCATACGTTATGCTAAGGTCTAGTTTTCCGAGTGTCTTTCTAATATTCTTACGGAGTCTTTCTATGCTCTGGTTATTTAGGTTCTTAACTAGGAGAAGGGTGTCGTCTCTGTAGATTCCGCCGTGAAGGTCGCTAAACTCGCTTTGTAAACTATGGGCTATGTAAATACCTACTAAGTCTGTGACTTGAGCCGAGTCGTTAGCCCCCATCGTGATGTCAAAGTTATTTAATCTATCCTTACGTTCCCAATAGGCGTTTTCAAACTTAATTATTGTTTTCCTAGCAGCTAATATGATTTTTATCTCGTCGTCTGTTATGTCAGAATTGGCTTTGGCGAATGCTAAGGCTTTATCCAAGGTGTTGGGGGATATAGATGAGTAATAATCGTTAATGTCAAATTGTATAAATTTAGATACTTCTTTGTTAGCTATATTGTTAAACCATTTAATTCTTTCGGTAGCGTTACCCCATAGTTTAATCACTAGTTTATTCTTCATTTGTGCTATCACTCTGTCTAATATATGTTTACTAATTTTCCTGATGTCCGATTTGGATGGGCATATAAGTCTAATAGTGGGGTTATAATGAAAATTTACCTTGTGGTCTTTGAGGTTAAATATGGGGGTCCATGGCTTAAGTGGCTCCGTTCTGTCGTCTATTCCTAGGTGTTTGACTATATTGTGTGCCTCGTTGTTGATGTTTATCAGTGCCGCCTCATTTGTTTTTTTTGTATTTCCTATGTAATTCTTTCCGTATAAAGCTATTGTATGTATTAACATCCATCGTATACACATTTGATGTTTTGTCCGCTTTGACAATAATTCCATTTGTGGTTCGCAGCTTTTTTATGAAAGTATTTATGTCGTTCTGGAGTTTATTATTCCTCCGCTTTTTGAATTTGATATTCATAATCATCTTCAGTAAGTCCTGTTCAAAGGCATCCAGTTGAGGGTTGGTAGGTGGGTTCTTACACGATTTGAAGCCGTATGTTTCCTTGTTATATTCCACGGTGCGACCATTACGTCTTTTGTCGAAATGGAAAGTTTTCCATCTAACTCAACGTATAAAGTCGTTTGTTCGCTGTATCATCCCGAGAGTATAATCCTTTCTCCGAGGTATAGGAATGTTCTTTAAGGACATACCTATGTAATGCTTTTCCATGGTAGTACCGTATGTTTAGGTGGTTGCTCGACCGATAAGGAGCCTGTAGTTAGAGAAACAAAAATTTACTTATTGTGATCCAGTTTTTGGTTAAGAAAGCCAGTTTCATGGATGGTTTCAACGTACGGTTAGGGGTAACTCCACAAGTTTGTAAGAATTCCGTTCAATCTTGGAGTATAAAGTATAAAGGAGAAAACACAGGTAAGCATTAAGAGAAGGATTTAATCCAGGTATTTACAACCGTTTCATTGGTAAGTGCAACCTTATATTGCTATACTGCAAATAGCAGCCACTCAATTATAATTGTTGTTCACAGTCCAAATTTTCAAAATAGTGAGTTACTCTTGAAATAATTCTTAATATATAGAGAAAAACATTTATTTGGAATTGTATTTACTCGTATATAGAGAGAGAGGAATTATAATTGAGTGGCTGCTATTTGCAGTATAGCAATATAAGTTTGCACTTACCAATGACACGGTCGTAAATACCTGGATTAAATCCTTCTCTTAATGCTTACCTGTGTTTTCGCCTTTATATATATATATATATCTCTATATATATATATACATATATATATTTATATATATATATATATTTATATATTTATATATATATATACATATATATATATATATTTATATATATATATATATATATATATATATATATATATATATATATATATTTATATATATATATACATATATATATTTATATATATACATATATATTTATATATATATATACATATATATATTTATATATATATATACATATATATATTTATATATATATATATATATATATATATATATATATATACATATATATATTTATATATATATATATATATATATATATTTATATATATATATACATATATATATATATTTATTTATATATATATATACATATATATATATATATTCATACATATATATATATATATATTCATATATATATATATATACATATACATATATATATATATTTATATATATATATATATATATATATATATACATATACATATATATATATATATTTATATATATATATATATATTCATACATATATATATATATATTCATATATATATATATATATATACATATATATATATTTATATACATACATATATATATATATTTATATATATATATATATATATATATACATATATATATATATTTATATATATATATACATATATATATATATATATTTATATACGATATTAATAAATGGAAACTATATTTATAAAACCATATGTATTTCATTATACATATTTCAAGGACACCATATTAAACTATGGTATGCCTTCATCAGACAAAATACAATATATAACAGTTTTACAAATAGCTTTGACGTACCCTTTTAAAATACAACCATTAATTTCCCTAGAACACATAAATATTACTCAATTTTTAATAGACACACTATAAAATCAACCTACTGGTTCCACCTCTACAGAATTTAAATTTCGCTTCAATAATCATAAGAATTCTTTCACAGATCCAAACAAAAAATCTTCAACTTCGCTATCTAGCCTACTATGGGACCTAAAACGAGACAATATTAAATATTCGATGAATTGGAATATTATTTCATAAGCTACTCCTTTTAATTCCTCTTCAGAGAATTGTGATCATTGTATTGAAGAAATATTCTTTATATTAAAGTCCAAAAATTCCCTTAATCTAAGGAACAATTTATTCAGTTGCTGCAGACATAGATTGAATTCAACGTTTTAATATAAATATGAATTTAAAATGTAGTATAAATAATTAAGTAATTTTAGTTAATATATGGAACCTGTCGATAAATCATTAGATTCCTTTACCTTTTTCTTTTTAAACTTTCTTCCTAAATATAAACAAGGATATACTAAACTACTCTAAAATGTCTATACTTCCAATATCTTAAATAAAATATACGTAAGGTAAATTTCTATACTAAATATAAGGTTATCTGTAGAATCATTGGGTTTTTTTAAATTTTTTAAAAATCTTTAAAATTATTTATTTATACATATGTATGTGTATATATATGTATGTGTATATATGTATGCGTATATATCTATGTGGTTAGGAGGTATGTTGCAGATATGCATAATATTAAACACATGAATGGTAATCGTATATATGAGGACATGAATGTTAATCGTATATATTTGTATATATATACTGTGAAATTTTTATGACACAAAGAATGTATAGCAGTGATTAAGAGAAATCATTTACGTTTTGTATGGCTATATTGTTGGCTTGAGTAAACATAATTTCTATTTTCAGGACGTGTGTATCTATATGTATATATATATACATATATATTTGTATGTCTTTGCATAAAATACTGATCTCTATAGCAAGGGAACATTTTGAACTCAGATTTTGATATATTTATCTCAAGTTTTTAAACTAAACATATAGTCATTATTGAACAATGTTTAATTTCTCATATTATATATTTATGTCCCATTCATGAATATTGATACTTATATTTGTATTATCCATTTCATATAAATTGTTAACTCAACTTAATATGACATGACGTAAAGTTTTCATTCCCCCCCCTATCTCTACATAGTATTTCTCTCTCTTGAGTTTTTCTCTCTGTATGATGACTTGATATCTCTCTGTTGCTTTCCTTTGTTTTTCTTATTTGTTCCTTTTCTTTCTTTTTTTATTTTTTATTTTTTATTTCCTCCTATCTTTATTTATCTCTTTCTTTTCTCCATACATTTCTCTCTCTTTCAGATATCTCTCCAGGTTTTCTTTCTTTCTTTCTCTCTCTCCGTCTTTGTTCTTTTCTCTCTCTCCGTCTTTTTTCTTTTTCTTTATCTCCGTCTTTTTCTAATTGTGCATAACACTATGACTTATTAAAACAATATAAACAATTCACTATCCAGACAGCCTCCGAAAGTAATGGTTGTATTTTAAAAGGGTACGTCAAAGCTATTTGTAAAACTGTTATATATTGTATTTTGTCTGATGAAGGCATACCATAGTTTAATATGGTGTCCCTGAAATATGTATAATGAAATAAATATGGTTTTATAAATATAGTTTCCATTTATTAATATCGTATATCTACTCCAAAAACTTGTCGAGTGCTTTATATCAGTTATAAAAATATTTACTTGTTGTATCCCAACAACTTTAAATAGAACTTTTGCATATATATTTATATATATATATATATATATATATATATATATATATATATATATATATATATATATATATTTATATATATACATATACATATACATATATATATATATATATATATATGTGTGTGTGTATATATATATATATATATATATATATATATATATATATATATATATATATATATGTGTGTGTGTGTATATATACATATATATATATATATCTTGTGATTCTATAGACATGTTTTATGATATATATATATATATATATATATATATATATAATGTAAATATATATATATACATATATATATTTATAATGCGCATTTCAAAAACAAACATCATCATGCAATAATATTTGTGTTTTCATCAGATAAAACAGGAGGACATGATATGAAGGCTAAAAAACACTTGTGGATAGTGCAGTTTTAAATCAACATATGAAAAGTAATTTTAGATTGATGTGTGATATTGGGAAAATATTTTGTTTAGAGAGGGGGGTGGAAAGGATGAAAAAAAGGGGAGGAGATGAGAGTGAAGGTGGAGAGGGAGAGATGGGTGATAGAGAGAAAGAGATAGTTTTTATAACTGAGAAAAGATATATTGTTTTACATAGAGAGGTTGAAAACCGTTGGAAGATAATGTATAAATGAAAAGAATTTGAAAATTAACGAAGGGAAAAATATGTACGAAGAAGGAGAGGGAGTTAATATGTATTTAGATTGAAAAGTTTGATGATAGAGAGAAAAGAATAAAGTATTGCGGATGATTATTCTAACGTCAAAAAAAAAAAAAAAAAAAAAAAATTGTGTGTAAACAATTTTTTTTTTTTTGACTTTAGAATATTCATCCGCTATACATTATTCTTTTCTCTCTATCATCAAACTTTTCAATCTCAATACATATTAACTCCCTCTCCTTCTTCGTACATATTTTTCCCTTCGTTAATTTTCAAATTCTTTTAATTTATACATTATCTTCCAACGGTTTTCAACCTCTCTATATAAAACAATATATCTTTTCTCAGTTATAAAAACTATCTCTTTCTCTCTATCACCCACCTCTCCCTCTCCACCTTCACTCTCATCTCCTCCCCTTTTTTTCATCCTTTCCACCCCCCCTCTCTAAACAAAATATTTTCCCAATATCACACATCAATCTAAAATTACTTTTCATATGTTGATTTAAAACTGCACTATCCACAAGTGTTTTTTAGCCTTCATATCATGTCCTCCTGTTTTATCTGATGAAAACACAAATATTATTGCATGATGATGTTTGTTTTTGAAATGCGCATAATAAAATACATGGAACACCTTTAACCATCTTTTGATCTTATATATTATGTATACTCCAGTCCTACAAACTGTAGAGTGCTTCTTATCCGATATCTGCATTGCTTTATTCTACTACAATAAAACTCACCTCCTACATATATATATTTATATATATATTTTTATATATATATATATATACATATATATATTTATATATATATATATATACATATATATATATATATATATATATATATATATATATATATATATATATATATATATATATATATATATATATATATATATATAGTTGCCTCCCTAGTCAAGCTCCACTTAGGTTTTGATAACAGTCTGTCCTTGGCTTGGCACTGAACTAAAAGCCTGTTGAGAAAGTGACTTTCTTGTTCGATCATCATACCAAAAGCTAAACATTATTTGTCTAAGCAGACAGTACCTGATTTAGGAGTTGCAGAAACCCAATGCTGGATTTTACCAACCTTCCAGGGATCCGGGTATAATTTTCAATCATATTTTATTTGTTTGACCCGAATTACTTGGTCGTTTCTATGGCTGTGCGGATAATGGTTTCACCATCATCTCAGTGTGTTTGGCCTTTTAACTTATGTTGTTGCTCTAGTTCACTTGCTTCTATGGAGCGCTTGCCACACATCTCGGAAGTTGTTTTCCGCTAATTTCCAATAGGTAATTTATTATATTTGTATATATATATATATATATATATATATATATATATATATATATATATATATATATATATATAAAAATGTATACGTACATACATATATGTATACAGACGTACCTATATTTAAGTAACAGCCGTACTAAGATTGAGAATTGAAACTTCGTTTCATTTTTTCCGTTTAAATATATATATATATATATATATATATGCATATATATATATATACATATATATATATATATACATATATATATATATATATATACATATATATATATATATATATATATACATATATATATATATATATATATACATATATATATATATATATATATATACATATATATATATATATATATATATACATATATATATATATATATATATATATATATATATATATATATATATATATATATATATATATTTATATATATATACATATACACACACACACATATATATATACATATACATATACATATATACATATATATATATACATCTATATATATATATATATATATATATATGTATATATATATAAATATGTGTGTGTGTATTATATATATGTATATATGCAAACGCACACACAATAAGTTAAGAGACACTTCGTGTATGTCACACTTACAGTCACATTTAGCTTTGTAAAACATAAAACGTGTTCTTTTTACTGTATATTATGTAGCCCTACCCCCACCACACACACATCTATATGTCTCCTCTATCTTTCTATCTATGTTTATAGATTAATATTCGGTAGTTTGAGGTGATTTACCATCTACATCTGCCAAGTATTTATCTGGGTGTGGTCCAGCTTGATTTCTCATTCAGATATTAGCTACTAAGTATGTGCTAATATTCCATCATTGTAAGGAATCCAAAGAACGATGATTCCACTACATACATCATTTAACAATTTGATGGTTCAGCATTCACACGCCATTAAACACATCATTAACCTCTTGTCATGTATCATTAAGAACATCTATGTAATTTTACACCTTCCTCTTATCTATTTAAAGTGTTACCTCCTTCACTCTTATCCGTCCGTTTTCTCTATAAAATCACCATCGTCAACACAACCTCACTGCCTCATTGTCTCCGTGATATAATTATATACAAGAAACTTCTCATAACAATGGTACAAAAATATAAAAATAAAAGTTTGTCGTAGAGAGAAATGTAATATTACCAGATACAAATAGATTTATCTTCTCAATATTTGTAATGATAATTATTATCATATTAAATAGTACAAAATTATGGCTATGGGTATATTATTTATAACACGATGTTTATTATGTTATAAAAGTATCGACAAAAGTGTTAGATCTTACGTAGAATTCCTAAGAATAAATAGAATTGGTAGAGCTTTGGATATGTTGAATGTTGTAATGGCGCTGTTCATCTTTTATTGATTAATCTAACAATTGAAAAAAGTCAATAAAATAAGGTCTGGTCCCGTACTAAGTTTAAATCCCCACTAGGAGTATATCATAACTCAGTATATCTACTAATTAAATAACCAAAGGGATCATTTTAATCTCCGTAAAATCTCAGATGTGTTAGGACGATGAATGTTAATTGCAGACTATATATATATATATATATATATATATATATATATATTTATATATATATATATATATATATATATATATATATATATATGCGCAATATATTGATAAGACCGTAAGCATATACATAGACGTATACCAGGTGCGAACTCAGAGGAGCCGTACTCATTGTCATCACCTCCATCTCTCTCGCCCTCCCCATCTCCCACTTTTTTTAGCAAATGGGGTCCCACGTGTTGGCTGCCTCACGGCCCCAGCGGACAGAATGGAGAAGGTGTTTCCTCGGGTGATAATAAGGGAGATGCGGTGTTTGACAGGAATATATTAGAGTATTAATATTCTTTAGACACGTATAAATGTCATAATGTAGAAAATTTTAGAAACAGTTTAGGCCGAATTTGAAACATATTGGTATATTTGGTTGCATCCTTTTAACTCTGGGTCTCGTATTTTGCCCATGTTGAATTTGTATTTCGACTTTGCAAGAACAATATAATAAAGGCCAGTTGGATATCGGTTCATATAATCAAATTTACCTTACAAAGTATTGCCGTAGCATGGGCAATTGCCAATGTTTGACAGAATGATGTGATGTAATGATTTGTGATTTTGACATTTAACATACGTGTACGTGGCGTGGTTATTAGACACTTGAATTCACAATCGTAAGGGTGTGAGTTAATTTTCTGCACAATAGCAGACGACTGAAAATACCCCAGTATATGACTAGTACTATATTTTAACCACCATGGAAGGATGAAAGGTAAAATTGATCTCGGCAGAGTTTGAATTCAAAAGATAAAGAGCCGTAAAGATTTCTGTCCGAGGCTAATAAATGAAATTAATATTTCTAATACTGCCACAAGCCCAGCAATTGTAGGGTAAAAGCAAAGTTGAATAAACCGACCCCAGTTATTGACTGGTACTTTATGATATCTACCTTTAATCGATGAAAGGAAAAGTTGGCGTCGACAGTATTTGAACACAGAGCATACAGAGCTTGAATTAAATAGCACCAAACATTTTCTCTATCGCAAATAAATAAAATTATCATTTATGATTCATGTACAGCGCCAACAGATATAGGAAAGAAAGTTGACTGAATGGATCCCAATGTGTTACTGGTACTTTATTTTATCGAGCCAGTGGGATGTGAACTCAAGAAATGAATGGAGGTAACTAAATAAGCAAAACATTTTTTCTGATGCTAATAAATATAATAAGCTATACGACAAAAGCCCTTTACAAATAAATGTCAATCTTGTGGGGAATCGTTAAACTCCTTCGTGGGGCCAAGCTCAATGTGAGGTACATTTACATATATGAGAGATATGATAAGATATTAGGAAATGATGAGATTAGCAGCGTGGAATATTTGTTTCGCATCATTATTAATAAATACTGAACAAACAAACGAAATATAAAATACTAAAATAAAATGTATATAATACATGTTGACATATAGCATCTCGATTTTTTAATAAATATTAGATATGTATAGCATCAGTGTGTTTGTTGAGCATGTCATTGCATTGCTTTGTAACAGACGAGCGGAATTATGCCTTGCAGAAAAATGGAAATTAATAAAACTTTGTTGGTGATTTATATAGACATTGAGGCATACATATATACATATATACATGTATATGTGTATATATGTTTACATATATATACATACATTTACACACACACACATAAGTATGTATATGTGAGGCGTGGTGTACTGAGAAAGCGAGAATACAAAATGGGAGAGAGATAAAAAAAAGTGAATGAGAATTATAATATTCATATAAATACGTACACACAAACACAGACACAGGCACACACACACACACACCCACACACACACACACACACACACACACATACACACACATAAGTATTGCCAAAAACTTATATATATATATATATATATATATATATATGTTATATATTTGGTGTAGAAAATGGATTTTGCCCATGACTTTCGAAGGCCTTTCAAGATATGAAACATAGATGCACGCACAATTTATAGACGTCTTTGCAAAAAACAGTCGCTATATTAGTTTCCAGTTAAAACATATGTAAACTATGACTAATGCTATTATAATTTGTTATTTATGACACTTTCTTCAAGCTCTTTAAATACCCCCGGATGCAAGACATGTGATCAGTGTTATATACTTTCACTCCTGTATGATTGGATATCTGACAGCATTCACCCACATGAAAATGACCCAACCGAACTCGGTATCCCTTTCGAATTGTGTCTATGTGCCATTCAGACTCCACTGGTCAATTCTCACGCGTACACATTAATTCATAGATACGCATACAAACATATACATGGATCAACATTCATTTATGAAATAAATCTAGTCGGTCACATGACTAGATTCCTTTTACTGTCCTCAGAAAAAGCGTATGAAGAAATTCGTTTGGAATAAATAAGCCTACTCCTAAGAGTGACTGGGGTTTCTCTGAATTTTTCTGATGCAGCTGTTAACTTTCATATGCATCACATATCCATACCAATACAGTCTTCTTTCTTGTACACTACATTGAATTCCTCTTATACCTAACATGTATATAATAATGATATTGTCTAATTCCAGTATAGCACACTTCAAATCTCAAGGACTTGAACACATACATATTAAGGAAATAATTGTGATGTCAGGATGATCAAAATCTGTTGAAGCATTTGTTAATGTGAAATTTTAAAAATTACTCTACTTTAACTCTCTTACCTTCACCAACTTCCCCTACATCTTCACCTTATTTGTTATCAATGCTTGAGTTAACTCCACCTCATATGTTATCAATGCTTAAGTTCACTCCACCTCATTTCGGACAGTTTCAGCCAGCTTAACCCTTTAGCATTTAATCCGACCATAGCCAGCTAAAGTATTGTTCTCAAAATAAATAATATCAAAATCTCATAGATTCGATATTATGTGAGATAATTATGCGAGATAAAGCGTTTACCATGAAAACACAGTAGTAAATATAGAGTAATGCAAATGCTAATAGGTTAAACCATTCACAATATCATCAACAAAAGTTGACTAAACTCAACAATCAGATATGTCTAATTTGAATATCTTCAACAACCAGTTGGGATTCCAACAGCAGACATTATACATACAAGGACCAGTTGGGATTCCAACAACAGCAGACATCATATATAAAAGGATCAGTTGGGATTCCAACAGAGGACATCATATAGACAAGAACCAGTTGGGATTCCAACAGAAGACATCATATATGGAAGGACCAGAAATCAATTCAAAATCTGACATGGTTGTACTAATCCATGATCATCATTATTTTCCTTTCTTCTTTCTTATATATGTTTGTTTTCTCACTAAGATTTGTAAATAGAAAAGCTTCAATGGCTTAGTACTTGTTAATGTGCTCTGATCTTTGTTATAAAGGTTATAATTCTTGCTACAGATATTATCAGAGACAATGGAGTGTAAGCTACCATATCATGGGTCTTTTGGGTGATTATATTTTGCCAGTGTGTGTAGTATCAAGTAATTTTATTTTGCTGAAATAATTATAATTTTATTCTGCATATCCAAATTGAAATGAATTCTAATTTTGAAAATAAAAATAATTGACTCAATAAAATTTCTCATTTGTATATTTATAATAAAAATAATACGGTAATACGGTAATAGTGAAGGGTTGTGTAAGGGTACTGTACACAGAAATCAAAACAATTCCAATTAAGTTGTATTTTAAATGTTTAACTTAAGTAGTCGAATATTTATATAAATATCAATCAATGAATATATGGAAGAAAACTTTATAATTTACTTGTACAAATGCTATAAGAATTCTCTCTTCATAAGTACCTATAAACACACACATATATAAATATATATATAATTTATATATATATATATATATATAGTATACGGGGATCGGAATTAAGAGTATTGCGCAGTTCACAGTAATAATAATAATTGTTTCTACTTTTGGCACAAGGCCAGCATTTACCCAGTACATTACTGGTACTTTATTTTATCGACACCGTAAGGATGAAAGGCAAAGTTAACCTCGGCGGGATTTGAACTCAGACCGTAAAGGGACGTAACTCTATGCTGGAAAGCATGGCGTCCGACTCTCTACTGATACTGCCAATCCACCGCCAGAATCAAGTCTCTGAAGTAGAGTTTTAAAACTCTACTTCAGAGATTTGATTCTGACTTAGTTTTTTTCTATTTAATTGCTAAACCTGTAGATATTGTTCTCTATACAGTAACGGAAAAACTCACTTGTAATAATTCTTTACACACATCTCACTGTGTAACACATTTCTCTTTGTGTAATATAGTTATATTTGTATATATATATTTATATTTGTATATATATATATATATATATATATATATATATATATAATGGCTGACTAAAAACACTTGTTTTACACTTATCTTTTTATTTCATGTTTTATTTCTCATTCTATTTTCTGAAGGACTAGTCTCCGAAGAGTAAAGATTATTTTCCTACAATATCAAGCATTAAACGGTTAAACTAATATATTTCTTTATTGTAATGTGTTGGTTGCTTTGTTGTTTCTGTTAACTTTTTGCATAAATATCAATTTGTTATTCAATTTAGCGAGACTGTTTTTGACATTCTAAAGGAACCAGACAAACTGA
The DNA here is from genome assembly GCA_964016885.1 of Eledone cirrhosa. Lineage (NCBI taxonomy): Eukaryota > Metazoa > Mollusca > Cephalopoda > Octopoda > Eledonidae > Eledone > Eledone cirrhosa. Next base: position 26,584,959 of record OZ024742.1, read on the forward strand.
GATGGGTTACATACTGAAAATTATATTAATAAAGAAACAAGTCTCTATATGTCTCAGTTTATATCACTAAACATTTATAATTAGATATAGAGAGATTAAGTCACCTGGGTTGGTCTAGTTATATTATCAATATAATCACCTCTAGCACTATTTAGGTCCACCAGATAACAGAAATCTTCTACTACATTTAACAAGGCATCTCAGCAGTTCATGGAGGAGTTAGACATCTATGAACTATTGTTCTGATTCTTTGTTAACTCAGTCCATAGTGAAGATCAACCCGCCGCCTTCTTTTGTCCAGAAGGGCAGGCAGTTTTACTCTTTCTGGTGGCAATAGTGAAAGAGGTTGTATGGTGGACCAGGTTGAAAGGACTGAAGAGAGACACTTTTCTCTTCGGCCAATCCTTCATCAACCTTTTTAAGTTTCACTTAGAAGGAAGGTAAGGATGGAGAGAGAAGTGTCCCCCCCCCCCAGTACATTTGCTAAAAGGTAGGTGAATGTAGCGAGAATGACCCGTGTGAGAGGAGCTACTCTCATCATGCCTGTAGGTAGGGGAATTTGAGGAGAAGAGAGGTGTCCTTCCCAGGTGCTCTCAAAGCGTCGAGTGGTTCAGGATTGGTGGGGTACCTGAGTCAAACCTGGGTGGTTATCCCCCCTATTGGAGAATTTTCCTTGTATTTTTATTATTTTGTTATTGTTATTTATTTTGTTTACACCTTATATATGTAAAACCCCACTGTACCTATCTTTTGTATTGTCCCCTACATGTCGGCCCTTGTGGCCAATAAATGAAATACCTGCACTGTATCTTTAATGTACACACTAATTGTACAAAGTACAGTGTTTAGTTTCTTCCAGTATTTTCTGCAGCTTCAATTCTCAGATGGTTTTAGGAATGGGGCTTTTTTTCCTGATTAGAACATTTTGACATTTATTCTTGTGACTTTCGATATGAACCTAGCATTTAATTCAGCTGTATCCAGTCAGATTTCTGTCACCTCTTTCTATTTAACCAGCTGTAACTGGCCACTCATATTGATGTTCAGTTATTGTTCTCAAAATAAATAATATCAATATCTCATAGACTCAATATTATATGAAATATTATGAGAGATAAAGCCCTTACAATGAAAATACAGTAGTAAATATAGAGTAATGTAAATACTAAAGAGTTAAAGCAGATTGCTATTTCTCATTATTGACATGTCAGCATGAGTTAGATAGTCTTTTATCAGTACAACCTCTCATGTTACATGCTGCTTCCATACTACCTTGTGTTATACAGGTGTTTTCCAGCACCACTTCTCATGTATCTTCCAAGTTGGATTGGTTAGACAGGTGTTTTCCTGCTCAGCTTCTCATTATGCCAGGTGGTCCTTCCATACTGGCATAGTTAGACAGGTGTTCCCCTGTTCAGCTTCTCATTGTGTCATGTGGTCCTTCCACACTGGCATGGTTAGACAAGTCTTCAACAACACAGCATCTCATCATGTTAGGTGGTCCTACCATATTAGAGTGTTTAGACAGGTGTTTCCATGTTCAGAATCTCATCACCTCTCATTGCATTTTATCATTTGATACACATGTATTTGTTTCTTTTTCATTAGAGTGCATCTCAGAAGTGAAAATTCCAAGTCATGCTAACTGAAAATGTTCCCTTTTTCCATGTTTGTTGGTTATTCAATTCTGTGTTGTCATCATCATTGTTCTTCACCTCCTCCTTCCCAATATCATCATTCTTTACATTTACTTTTTCCATGTTTGCATGTCTCAGAACAAGACATGTTACTGGTATTCTATGGCTGGATGCCCTTCTTGATAGAAACCTATAACTTAAATTTTAAGTATTAACTGCTGACTTATTATGGATGGTGTTCATATGTTTATTATGACTTGTGCATGCACACACACACATGCGCATACATATCTTCATCATTTAACATCCAATTTCTCTGCTAGCACCAACATTCAGAGTGACATCATGTCTGACAGCATTAGATAATCCACTCGACACTTTATTAGGCTAGTCTTCTTTGGGTTTTATAAATTTATATATATATATCGAATGTAGAAATGTAACACACGAGTTGATATATATGAAAACAAATAGTTCATAGGAAAAATATTCTTTCAGTAGAAAATGTTGATTTTTTCAGTGAGATATCAAAACATTAAATTATTTACAATACCAGTTTCAGCATTATAAGCATTGTCAATTGCGGATATGCAGAATATTGTTAAGTTGCATATTTGTACAGATAGTGATAATAATAATAATAATAATAATAATAATAATAATAATAATAATAATAATAATAATAATAATAATAATAAAACGCACGAGGTGACGGAGGTCATGAAATCGCTCCCGTAAGTTTTGAATTTTTAACATATTTAAATCATTTGTGAAATAACAACTCTTAGTACAAATGCTACGTAAAGCACCCGGCTTGAGCCCCCAAAAAATTCGGACCCAAAATATATTGTTATAAGGCTAAAATATTCAAATATTCAACTTTGTATTGTACACTGTATATCCAAAAAAAAATGGCTATAAATGGAAGAAGAGGAACCCCCCCCTCCTCTCCCCTGGCTACACTATATAGGACAGCTAAACTCACCAACACCAGAAACTAGATACACCACCCACCCCATCATCTGTGTACACTAAACACAACAGCATTTTCACCTTCACCGCCACCGCTCACTACGGCCATCATTACCACCACTATCCCATCACCGCCGCCAGCACCCCTTGACTCCTTCACTGCTGCTGCCACCGCTACAGCACCATCACTACAGTAATACGGCTCAAATATTCAAATATTCAACTTTGTATTGTACACTGTATATCCAAAAAAAAAAATAAAATGGCTATAAATGGAAGAAGAAGAACCCCCCCCCCCCTCCTCTCCTCTGGCTACACTATATAGGACAGCGAAACTCACCAACATCAGAAACTAGATACACCACCCACCCCATCATCTGTGTACACTAAACACAACAGCATTTTCACCTTCACCGCCACCGCTCACTACGGCCATCATTACCACCACTATCCCATCACCGCCGCCACCACCCCCTGACTCCTTCACTGCTGCTGCCACCGCTACAGCACCATCACTACAGTAATACGGTCGCATCACCGCCACCACTGCCTCGGTATCGACATCACCACCACCACTGTCTCAGTATCGCCAACGCCGCCAATCTCTGCTGGCTACCACTTCCACATTATAGAATTCCAACTACTAACAAAGAGGAAGGCATCAAAATATATAGATAGACTCAAAAGAAAAAAGAAAAAACAAACAACAAAAGCAGCACAGCAACAACAGTAAAAAACGAGAAAAACAGAGAAAAACAAAAACAAAAAAAGAAACCCCAAAAACGTAAAGAAAATAAGAATGAAGAGAGAAGCAGGCGGACGGACAGAGAAGAGGGGGGAAAAAGTAAAACTTAAAAAACAAAAACTAAGTCAGACATTCGAATACTACATTACAATGAAACTTATGCTTATTCATTTTTGGGGCCCTTTCTGCCCGTGTGTTTGTTTGTTTATGTGTGTCCGTATACAGCGTGGTGATAATGCCACACAAGGGCCAAGTGGGATGGCGGATCCACAGATGGCTATGTAAACATACATTCGCCAATCCTCGATAAGAGTGTTTAAATATCGAACATAAACAGTTCGAATAACGGTGAAATGGAGACTAGAACGTCATGTGACAGACTCTCACCCAACAGGTGCCCCCTGGCTCAGCAGCAGGAACCTGACTGTCAACCAAATACTGCTGATGTTGGAGGAAGAAGAAGAAGGAAAGGGGCCAGAACCAACTGGACGAAAGAATTGAATAGAACTGTTATGCAATGCTACCTGAAAAGTAACCCCAAGGAGAGGGGCTACAGGAGACGGATGCATAACATCTGGAACGAGATTGGTTTATTTAAATTAGATGAACAAAAATTGGCAGGGCAGGCTCGGGTAATAAGAACTAATGGGTGGATAAGCGAGCTGGAACTGGAGGAACTGAGCAGAGAGAATGGCTTGGAGATGGCGGGTGTAGTATGCCAGACAAGCGAGCCGGCGGGAAATGAAGGTGAGGAGGTCCTGAGAACGGAGGAACCACCCGAAGCAGACAATGATCTGAATACTGAGATAAATAATACCTGGAACAGAGATACGGCCACTGAGGGGATGAATGCTGACGGGCTAGGACAAGATTCGGTTGACATCCTAAATTTAGTGGTAGATGAGTTGAACAATGATAGTGGGAGACCTATGAACCTAAGATTTGTAGACAGGAAAAAGTTAAAAGAAACAACAGCTAAGGTAAACAAAGTCATCCCATACCTTGAGGCGAGGAGTCTTCACCAGTGCAACAATATCCTCAAAGCAACAGCAAATACGGTGAGGAAACTACTTGGTATAAAAGCGAGAGGAAACAACAGACAAGAAAGAGCAGAGCCGTGGTGGAGGAAGCGACTGAGTGGTCAAATCGGGGAAATGAGAAATGACATAGGAAAGCTTGAGTCACTACTGAATGGGACACTAAAAAACATAGGCACTAAAAATAGACTGGAAATAAAATACAAAACTAGGAGTAAAAAGCTAAATATTATCATAGAGGAATTGAAGCAACGCATTGTAGCAAAGAGTGCCAAAATCAGGCGATACGAGAACAGAGTCAGTCAGTATAAACAGAACCGCATGTTCGACAACAACCAGAAGATGCTGTTTGGACAGCTTGAGGGGAAAGAAAGAGGCAACGACTTGATCCCTGGGGCGGAACAAGCTAAAACATTCTGGAGAGGAATATGGGAGCAGGATGTTAGACACAATGCCCAGGCGGGGTGGATTGAGACAGTACAGATGGAGATCGGTGAGCAGGCACAGCAACAGACTGATTTGAGTATCACAGTTGAAACTCTTAAGGGGCAAGCCAAAAAACTAACCAACTGGAAATCACCAGGCCCAGATGGTGTGCAGGGGTATTGGATTAAACATTTAACATCCCTCCACCCGAAGCTGACGGCCATGTTCAATGACTGCTTGGTGTCGGGTGAGGTGCCAGAGTGGTTGACAAAAGGTACCACAGTTCTGATAATGAAAGACCGAATCAAGGGTAATGATGTCACCAACTATAGACCTATCACATGTCTGCCCGTAATGTGGAAACTGTTGACGAGCATTGTGTCTGAGGAAATCTACCATCACCTCCACACAAACAACTTGTTGCCGGACGAACAGAAAGGATGCCGAAAGAAGTCACGTGGTACAAAGGACCAGTTGCTTATTGATAAGATGGTAATGGGGAATTGCAGGAGGAGGCACACTGATCTTGCCATGGGATGGATAGACTACAGAAAGGCATTTGACATGGTGCCTCATTCCTGGATCACCAAAAGCCTGGAGATCTTCAGGGTGGCAGATAACATCAGACAGTTGCTGGGCAGGAGTATGGGGTCCTGGGAGACAGAGTTGACATCAACTGGAGTATCCTTGGGAAGCGTGAAGATCAAGAGAGGTATCTTCCAGGGAGATAGCCTGTCCCCTCTGTTGTTTGTCCTTGCCCTGATGCCCTTGACCATTATGCTGCGAAAAGTGAGAGCAGGATACAAGTTGGGAAGGGGAGAGCTTACCATCAATCACCTCCTCTTCATGGACGATCTTAAGCTCTTCGGGAAAAGAGAGAAGGAGTTGGATGTGCTTGTTGACACTGTCCGTATTTTCAGCAGTGATATATGTATGCAGTTTGGTATTGGTAAATGTGGAGTCATTGTGATGAGGAGGGGTAGGTTGAGCAGAAGTAACGGGATCCAGATACCAACAGGTGAGATGATAAAGGAAATTGACTCTGAGGAAGGATACAAGTATTTGGGCGTTCTGGAGGCTGATGGCATAAAGAACAAAAAAATGAAGGAATTGTTAAGAACTGAATACATTCGGAGAGTAAGGAGCGTATTGAAGTCACATCTGAACAGCAGAAATGCCAATAAGCGCAGTAAATTCCCGAGCTGTGTCTATTATTAGGTACAGTGCGGGAATCCTGAGATGGAATGTTGCTGAACAAAAAGAAATGGATAGGAAGACTAGGAAGCTATTGACTATCTACAACATGTTCCACAAGAGGAGTGATGTCGATAGACTCTACCTAAGGAGATCTGAGGGTGGAAGAGGTCTTATCAGCATAGAGGACTGTGTTCAGATGGAGAAAAACAACCTATACAAATACGTGACCTATAGTAAGGAGCCAATGCTCAGAGCTGTACTGAAGGAGGGGACAGTAGGCCAGGGGATACCCAAGGAGGAAATAACATCAAGGAGGAAGAGCAGCCGTAAGGGAAAATCCCTTCATAGTACCTTCTTTGAGAAAACTGAATTTAGAGATCCACAGACATGGAACTGGTTGAGAAGTGGAGACCTCAAAAAGGCTACAGAAGGAATGCTAATGGCTGCGCAGGAGCAGGCCCTCAAAACGAAGTGGTTGAAGCACCATATCTACAAGGAGGAGGCTAGCCCACTGTGCAGGATCTGTGGAGAGAGAGAGGAGACTGTGGCTCACATTGTGTCCGAGTGTAAACACCTAGCCCAGACCCACTATAAGGGCTGGAGACACGATGTGATGGGCAGGGTGATCCACTGGCACCTGTGCAAAGTAAACAATCTACCACATTCTGAGAAATGGTATGAGCATAGGCCAGAGGCGGTGATGGAGAACAGTCAGGTGAAGGTGCTGTGGGATTTTAGGATACAGACGGACAAAAAACTGGAACACAATAGACCTGACCTGGTGGTTGTGGACAAAGAAAAAAGATCGTGCCTGATTGTGGATGTGGCCTGCCCGTTCGACACGAGAGTGCAAGAGAAGGAGAGGGAGAAAATTAACCGATACCAGGACCTAAAGTGGGAGGTGAAAAGGATTTGGAACTGCCATGAAGTCAAAGTGATCCCGATTGTCATAGGCGCACTGGGGACTATCTCCAAAGGTTTCCAGGGATGGTTAAAGAAAATCGGCCCCTTCACGCTTTTTGGAACGCTTCAAAAGGCATGCTTGCTTGGAACGGCAAGAACCCTCCGATACGTCCTGAATATCTGAGGCTGCAGGTAGTGGCTTGATATTCAATCCAATGGACTTTCCAGTTAACCAACATCAATGACTGAGATTCAAGGAATAACAATAACAATAATAATAATAATAATAATAATAATAATAATAATAATAATAATAAGGAAATTGACTCTGAGGAAGGATACAAGTATTTGGGCGTTCTGGAGGCTGATGGCATAAAGAACAAAAAAATGAAGGAATTGTTAAGAACTGAATACATTCGGAGAGTAAGGAGCGTATTGAAGTCACATCTGAACAGCAGAAATGCCATAAGCGCAGTAAATTCTCGAGCTGTGTCTATTATTAGGTACAGTGCGGGAATTCTGAGATGGAATGTTGCTGAACAGAAAGAAATGGATAGGAAGACTAGGAAGCTATTGACTATCTACAACATGTTCCACAAGAGGAGTGATGTCGATAGACTCTACCTAAGGAGATCTGAGGGTGGAAGAGGTCTTATCAGCATAGAGGACTGTGTTCAGATGGAGAAAAACAACCTATACAAATACGTGACCTATAGTAAGGAACCAATGCTCAGAGCTGTACTGAAGGAGGGGACAGTAGGCCAGGGGATGTCCAGGGAGGAAATAACATCAAGGAGGAAGAGCAGCCTTAAGGGAAAACCCCTTCATGGTACGTTCTTTGAGAAAACTGAATTTAGAGATCCACAGACATGGAACTGGTTGAGAAGAGGAGACCTCAAAAAGGCTACAGAAGGAATGCTAATGGCTGCGCAGGAGCAGGCCCTCAAAACGGAGTGGTTGAAGCACCATATCTACAAGGAGGAGGCCAGCCCGCTGTGCAGGATCTGTGGAGAGAGAGAGAGGAGACTGTGGCTCACATTGTGTCCGAGTGTAAACACCTAGCCCAGACCCACTATAAGGGCTGGAGACACGATGTGATGGGCAGGGTGATCCACTGGCACCTGTGCAAAGTAAACAATCTACCACATTCTGAGAAATGGTATGAGCATAGGCCAGAGGCGGTGATGGAGAACAATCAGGTGAAGGTGCTGTGGGATTTTAGGATACAGACGGACAAAAAACTGGAATACAATAGACCTGACCTGGTGGTTGTGGACAAAGAAAAAAGATCGTGCCTGATTGTGGATGTGGCCTGCCCGTTCGACACGAGAGTGCTGGGAGAAGGAGAGGGAGAAAATTAACCGATACCAGGACCTAAAGTGGGAGGTGAAAAGGATTTGGAACTGCCATGAAGTCAAAGTGATCCCGATTGTCATAGGCGCACTGGGGACTATCTCCAAAAGTTTCCAGGGGTGGTTAAAGAAAATCGGCCCCTTCACGCTTTTTGGAACGCTTCAAAAGGCATGCTTGCTTGGAACAGCAAGAACCCTCCGATACGTCCTGAATATCTGAGGCTGCAGGTAGTGGCTTGATATTCAATCCAACGGACTTTCTAGTTAACCAACATCAATGACTGAGATTCAAGGAATAACAATAACAATAATAATAATAATAATAATAATAATGAAGAGTTCAGACATTAATCTTGATCGGGGGAACGTGATAAGAGAACTTGATCAAGAAAAAACTTACAAATATCTAGGTGTTTGTGAAGGAGACGGAATCAAGCACTCGACAATGAGGGAAAGGATAAGGAAGGAATGTTACCGCAGAGTAAGAGCAATCTTAAGAACGGAATTGAATGCAAGGAAAAGGATCGATGCCATAAACACGCTTGCCATACCAGTAGTAACCTACAGTTACAATGTCATCAACTGGTCAAGCACAGAGATCCGTAGGCTCGATACAAAAATTCGAAAATTCTTAACCATGCACAGAATGCATCACCCTAAGGCAGATATAGATAGAATATATCTCCCTAGGAAAGAAGGAGGACGTGGGTTAGTCCAGTTAGACATTGCGTTGAAAACTGCAACAATTGGATTATCTACATATCTAAGGGAATCACATGATTGGATGATCAAACTCGTTTTGAAACACGAAAGCATCAAAAGATCATATTCTATTTCAAAAGATGCAAAGATACAGTAATGGACTACAAATTTCAGAAGTCCCATTTACTGCTGAAATGGAAAACACAGAAAAAGCAAAGCAGGTAAAAGTAACTGCAAAGAAAGAACTGCTACACAAACTGGCTAAGAAATGGCAAGAAAAGCCTCTGTATGGAAAATATCCAGAACGAGTTAACAATCCTGATGTTGACAAAACTTTAACCCATCAGTGGTTGGCATCCTCTGGACTGAAATCGCAGACTGAAGGACTGATTATATCAGCACAAGATCAGTGTCTGCCAACAAAAAATTACCAAGCCAACATAATAAAAAATGGATGCAGCCCATTATGCCGTGTATGCAAAAAAACAACCAGAGACCATTGACCATATAATTTCAATGTGCAGTCCTATAGCTCCAACCGAATACCTAAACAGGCATGACAGAGCTGCACAATACATACATTGGATAATGTGTAAGCATTTTGACCTGCCCCATCAAAAGAATTGGTGGGAGCATCAACCACCTCCCATACTTGAAAAAGATCACATCTCAATCTTGTGGAACTTTAGCATCCAAACAGACCGAAAAATAGATGCAAATAGACCTGATATAATATTGAAGGACTTTAAAAAGAGGGTATGCCTGCTAATTGATATGTCCGTTCCAATAGACAAGAATGTATCTATAAAAACATTTGAAAAATTGAGCAAGTATAAGGACCTGGAGATAGAAATTGGAAAAATGTGGAAATTGAGAACTAAAACAATACCAGTGGTTGTGGGCCTCTGGGAATGATTACCTAAGTGGTCTAATTATTACTTATCGCAAATCCCAGGAAACCCGCGTATAGGAGAAATACAAAAGATAGTACTAATGGGAACTGCCCATATACTAAGGAAGATTCTGTCAATATAAGTACATCACAAGTCTAAACACTAAAGATGCATGTGCGAGTATGTATATTCTTTCTTGAACATGACGGACCTTGTTGTCTCTTGAGGTCACTGGTTGTGACTTGGTGATAACTCGTATGAACATAAATAAAGATAAATGCAACTGTAATAATAATAATAATAATAATCTCTGCAGGAAGTGCAAAAAATTGTTTTAACTGGTACTGCACACGTGTTGAGAAGAACACTATCTCTGTATGATGGATATCCATCCTTGTATTTACATATGCATATGCACATGCGTATATATCTATACTGTTTTTTTTGTTTTTTTTTAAATTATAATCAATGTGCTGTATTAACTGGCTTAACAATGCACACTGTGAATTTATTTGCTCTAGGTGTCAGGAAGACACTCGGCATATATCTCAGAAACAATAATGAAAGAAAATAAAAATGATAATAATAATAAAAATGAAAATAAAAGGGGAAGAAAAAATAATTCTCACATACATGTTCATTCAAAGAGCCTTCATTTCTCTGTCCAAGTTACTCTGCTTATAGCTTGGTTGTGACTGGTATATATATATATATATACATATATAAATATAGCCGTCGAAACGGCTTCAGCTCTGCCGAATGTGTCATATTTTTTCATATATATATATATATATATATATATATATATATATATATATACATATATATATATATATATATATTTATATATTTATATAGTTCATTTTGCATCAGTTTTGTTTTTCCTTTAAATATTTTGAAATAGAGTCAGAAAATTGCCAATATCTTGACATTGAAACTCCACTGATTACTGATTCTGCAGTGATTGCTATGATGTCTCAAGTGAACAATGTAATTATTGGAACTCATACTGTGATAGCAAATGGCAAGTTAGTACAGTTACTATTTTCTCTCTCATAATGAATTCTTCTATTCCTTTACTGGTTTCAGTCATTAGAGTGCAATCATGCTGTGGCAGCAAATTAAATGAATTTCGACAATCATATCGACCCCTTCTGGTACTTATTTCATTGACTTGATTTTGTTGAAGTGCAAATTTATTGAATATAGATACTGACACGTATACACATATATATATAGGCCGGGTGTCTGGAGTTTCTGTCTATCAAATTGTACTCCAAAATATTGGTCAACCAAGGCTATATTAGAAGACACTTGCCCAAAGTGCCACAGAGTGTGACTGAACCTGAAGCCATGTATTACAAAATGAATTCCTTAGCCACATTTCCAAATGTTATGGGGAGAAGAAAGTCGAATATATCAACCACAGTACATGGCTGCTACTTTATTTTATCGACCTTGAATAAAAGGCAAAATTGACTTTGGCAGAATTTAAACTCAGAATGTACTAAACTGGTACAAATAGAGTAAAGCATTTGTTTGTCACTCTAATGACTCTTCAAATCCAAATCCTCTCCCCTATATAATGGCATTAGTAAATATAATTTTTTCTACTTTTGACGTAAGGCCAACAATTACTCCAGTGCATTACTGGTACATTATTTCATCGAGTCCATAAGGATGAAAGGCAAAGTGAATTCAGACCACAAAGGGCCATAACTCTATACAAAAAAGCTTGGCGTCCAGCCCTCCACCGATTCTGCCAGTAAATATGATGATGCCGTATAAACAAAACAAAACAAAAGAAAAAAAAGAAAATGAAAGACATACTGGGAAAGAAATATACAAAATTGTGAAAAGAATATTAAAATCCTCTCAAATAGTAGAAATATAATCACAACTATCAACTCAGTTGCTGTTTTTTACCATTTGATATCAGTGTAAGTATCATTAACCAAGTAGCATTTACATTACACTATATATACAAGTGTATTGTCATGGTAAAGGCTTTATCTCACATAATATTGAATCTATGAGATTTTGATATTATTTATTTTGAGAACAATAACTTAATATCAGTATGAGTGACTAGTTACGGCCAATTTGAACAGAAAGATGTGAGATAATTCTGGCTAGATATAGCTGGTTTAAATGCTAAAGGGCTATTCCTTTCTATTCTATGTTACTAATGAAATATACTACCGAAGGTTTTAAATTAATTTAAAATATGAATAAATAAATTTGGCGGGATTTACTTATGTCACCAACTATCTTGTTATTAAATTGGTGTTTAGATCATAAGGAAAGGTTCTTACATAAAATGATATTTGAAGGTTTACATTTAAATATGAACTCTTAAAAACAAACAGTTTTCCATCACAGAAACAAGGATAGTTTCAGGCAAGTTTGTAGCAAGAGAATTAACTAGGACACTCAAGAACTACAAGATAGTCTACATGTGTTTGTACGTGTGTTTGTACAATGACAGAGGCTGAAAGAGTTGTGCCTTTCTTTACACGCACAAGAGACATAGATTGGCTGCACACATACATATTAGTATGGTATGGTCCCAGACATCTTGATAGAGTCATAGGGGCACCACATTGATATACAGCGTTTCTTGGGTATTTTAAGCCCAGTGGAGCTCATCCATATCCAGGTCTGATTACAGCAAATTTCTTCCAGAAAAAAATAGAAGGTGAGTGAAAAGAAATGAGGAAAAGATATGGAGGAATAATCACCGACACTCCTAGACTGGTATTTTGTTTATCAACCTTGAAAGGATGAATAGCAAAGTTGACCTTGGAAGGATTTGGTCTGAGAAAGCTGAGGACGGGAACTAATAACATAAAGCATTCTCTCCGATGTTCTAACGACTCCGCCAATTTACTACCAATCACTTGTATAATGGTTTAGTTAAAGTAATACATTTTTATGATTTTTTTTTTTTGTGGTTATTGTAAACAACTTTGTTGAGAGAGAGAGTTAAGACAATGAGAAGTGTCTGAATTCAGGAGAGAGAAAGAGGTAACTAGACAATGAGATGGATATATATATATATATATATATATATATATATGCGAGAGAGAGAGGGTTGTTACATGGATGGTATCTGAGAGAGGAAAAAGACAAGAGAAGGAAAGAGAGGGTGGATATAAGGAAATGAAAAATGCCTGTGGTGGAAGTGAAGGGTGACAGAGAGAGAAAAAAACAACATACAAAGGAAATAGAGACCTCCAGATAAAAACACAATTAACATCCATGAAAAATGTTTTTGATTCTGTCTCATCTCAATCATTTCTACCTCTATTGTAGCTCGAAAACAGTTGAAGGTTGCCACATTATTTCTCTTGCTGCTAAATACCATTCGGTACATGTAAGTGACATATTTATTATTACGTTGAAATAAATGAAATGATTCTAGCATTTTGTTTCCATTCTATAGGACTTGCTGTGTGTATCTAGTTTAGGATCGATACATTGTAACTCTACATGTTGTAAGAAGTGACTAAAAGAGATGCTAGGAAGGGCATCTAGCTATAAAACATTGTCTAAAAATGAACCCCATGATGATTAGCAAGCTTTTGAGGTCAATTTTCCCTGCTAAAGCTTTAGCAGGGAAAATGGCCTTATTATGCTTGTTGTTAATTTTTGTATATTCTATATGACCTATGATTTTAGCAGTTTTATTAATGAAATATAGGCTGTGAATTGACAGAGTCGTTACAACATCGGATAGAATGTTTGATGGTATTCGTTCCGGCTCTCTGCTCTCTGAGTTCAAGCGCCGCCAGGGTCAACTTTGCCTTTCATCCACTCGAGGTTGATAAAAAAATGTACCAGACTAGTTCTGGGGTTGATTATTCATCTATATCTTTTTGTCATTTCCTGTCTCTCCCTTTCTATCTTTCACTGGAAGACATCTACTGTACTCAGGCCTAGAGAGGGATGGGCTCCGCCAGGCTTAAAATGCCCAAGAAACGTTGTATGTTAATATGGTGCCCTTATGAGTCTATCGGGAGTTACGAGACCATATATACATACCATAAATGAACTAAAAGTATAAAAAGAATCATCATCATCATCATCATCATTTTCATGTCTCTTTTAACACGTTTCTAGAGATTGTATAAGACTTTGAAAAAAAAGTTTTCTTTCGCAGGATGATTTTCTTGGTGCCAACTAATGCCTTAAGTACTTTATATGTGCTGCAAGGTAAACTCATTACCGGGAAAAAAAACAACTATTAATGCTTGTTTTTTATAAGCAATGTCAATATGTTGTTTGTGACAGAATTATATACACATATACATGTATTATTATCATTAGTTTATGGCAGTTTTTCTTTCCTAGCATGGGTCAGATGACATTGGACATGCAATAGTTTAAGGAGAATATTAACAGTATCATCTCTTTCATTTAGAAGGTTAGAAAATCAAAGGAGACTGACCCTCCTTCTTCTTCTCCAAGTAGAAGGATGGGCACCATCAGCTTTAAAATTGCTCCAGACATATGCTACAATGACACCTCTACAATTCTGTCAGGAATTATGGAATCAGTGATTGTGATGTCACATTGATCTACTGTGACCAGGGTGATATATACATACACACATATAGATATATATGCAAATTGGTTGTGGAGGTGCCACGGCAAAATAAAAAAGCACCCAGCATTCACTGTAAGCGAGGTTGGTGTTAGGAAGGGCATCCAGCTGTAAAAACAAGCCAGAATCAGTTCCCGTCCTACCCTTGCAAGCAGGGAATAGCAGACGTAAAATGATGATTATATATATATATATACAATACATAAACAGAGAAAGCCTTAAGCGATACTCCGACCAACTCCATCTCACTCAACAAACATTAGGATATACTTAAGTATCATATATATATAAATTCCCGAGATACATGGACGAGTTCTCACCAGCGGTCTCTGTCCCTCATTATCGCTGCCATGTCCTGCGCCTCTAACAGACCAGTGCCTGTCCTTAGGGCATCAATATACGTTAACCTGGGTCTTCTTCTTCCAGTGTGTCCATGTAGGGGCTCTTACCGGAGCACTGAGTGCCATGGGAACTCTGGATGTCGGTGAGCATGTTCAGCTAACCTCAGTCTCCCCTGTGTCACTTTTGAGCTGACTTTTGGGAGGCTCCCATACAGCTCTGAGTTTTTCATCCTCAGTGTATACTGATTAATGTTCAGAGCCATCCTCAGCATTCTCGTGTAGCACCCATCCACCATCTGAGTGAGTTTATTGGTCAGTGTCCAAGTCTCAGACCCGTACAACAGCACAGACTCCAATACAGCAATGAAGAGGCGGATTTTCATGTCTTTATGAAGGTCCGACTTCCACTCCAATCTCAAGCTGTGGCACGCCGCCCAGGCTTTGCGCTTTCTCTCAACACATCATCTTCCGTATTCCCAATCTTTGCTCCCAAATACAGGAAGCGCTCAACCAATTCTAGAGGCTTCCCGCCTACATTAGTGATCCCCTCTGGCTTCTCAACATTCTCTACTAGATATTTTGATTTAGTCTCATTCATTCTCAGCCCCACACTCATCGACGCAGTCTCAGCCTACCGCATCAAATCCTCTGCCTCCTTCACTGCTCTACACCAACACCAAATCCCAAGTCCTTACACCTGATGGGATGACAGAGTTCTTTGAGATACTGGCTGGAGTGCTCCAGGGAGGTACATTGGCTCCCTACCTTTTTATCATTGTAGTGGACTATTGTATGCGCCTTGCACTGGAGAAACACCAGGACTCTGGCTTTACTGTAGCACCGGCTCCGAGCAGGAGAGTTAAGGCAAAAAAGGTATCAGATGCTGAATTCGCCGACGACATAGGTTTGGTGACAAATATATATATATATATATATATATTATATGTATACAAACGTACAGTAGTATGTATATATATACACATACATGCACGCATATATATGTATATGTACGTATGTTCGGTTTGTTTGTAAACAAACAGCCCGAATTACGCCGTAAAGTTCGGCAACCATCGTTTCCCTTTTGTTCAACACTGACAAAGGAACGATGATCTAGTTTCAAGCTTATTAGCTATCGTCAGCATCGTATACCTTCCTGTCAGATGATTGAACGCTTGAAAGTATATACTTTCCCTATGCATATTAACGGCTGAGCAGCCTAATTTGAATATCGAGTGAGTTAGTCGGCCGAGCGTACGAAAACGATAAATGGAGAAGAATGAAACGAAATTTCATTTCTCACTCTTAGTACGGCTGATATTTAAATATAATTATGTATACGTACATACATATATGTATACAGACGTACAGTAGTATGTATATATATATATATACATACATGCACACATATATATATATGTACGTATTGGTTTACCGAACATTTATTATAATGTTAGGTTTGTTTGTAAACAAACAGCCCTAATTACGCCGTACAGTACATATATATATATATATATATGCGTGCATGTATGTACATATATACATACTACTGTATGTCTGTATACATATATGTATGTACGTATACATATATACTTATACTTAAGTATCAGCCGTACTAAGAGTGGGTATACATATATATATATATATATATATATATATATATATATATATATATATATATATATATATATATATATATATATATATATATATGTATATATATATATACGTATATATGTATATATATATATATATCAATTATGAAGTTATTTGTCTCTTATTAAAGGATAAATTATCAAACTCAGTGAAGTAATTCAACATATTGAACTTATGTCAGAATCTCAATGTTTGGGAAATATAAGATAGACGATCTAATAGGGACGCTTTTTTATAAGTTAGACTGACTTATTTTAGTCAGTCTTGCTCATATTCCTCCTAAAGTGAGATTTAGGCATAAGTGTAATATGTTTATATATAATAGTAATATTAACATTATTAACTGGGATAGTTAAACTCCGTTACTGATTGAGTAAAAGCTCAATGCAGTGGGGATTATGCAGAGCTGTTATACACTAATTTCAAACACACTGAACATTCAAAGCATTAAGAAACTGACATATGTTTATGAAAGGCTACATCAATATTTCATATGTGTTAAAAGTAATGAACTTTTAACATATGTGAAATACTGATGAAGTCTTTAAACCCTTAGCATTTAAACCGGCCGTACCCGGCCAGAATTCTCTCACCTCTTTCTGTTCAAACTGTCTTTAATTGGCCACTAATACTGATGTTAAGGTATTGTTCTCAAAATAAATAATATCAAAATCTCATAGATTCGATATGATGTGACATAATTATATGAGATAAAGTCTTCGCCACAAAAATATAATAGTATATATAGAGTAATGTGAAAGCCAAGACTCTGATGAATCCAATTCAAAATCACTACCTGAGTGTTAAGTTATAAAATTATAAAATTTGTAATGTTTTGAATTTTAGAATTATAATATTATGCCCCAAGGGTGCAAATTTTCAAGCTGGCAGAAACTTATGTCGGTTTCATAAGGCATTAAATATATGTTTATATGATTTCACCCGAATGAAACAGTTCTAGTCCTGTAAAAGCCATTTCTATATTAAATATTTATACTCTGCTATGCATTGAGTACCTAACTTAGTGTGGTACCTCCGATTGACCCTGGATAAACATATATATATATATATATATATATATATATATTTGTGTGTATGTATATCAGTGGGTGGGTAATGAGAATATATGTCTTATATACCATCAAATACCGAAACTTAATGTCTAAATACATCATCACGTGATTTGATTTTGTTTTCTTTACATTTTTTAGCTGAATGTAGTAGCTGCTATATGTAAATGATCTCCTAAGGTATGTATTTCTGTATTATTCTGGATTTTTATGAATCCATATCCAAACTATATGTAATTCAGCATATTGACAATTGGATAAATGCTTGGAAATAGAGTTGCTATGTAGTTCCACTCATTTTCTGTCTATGTATATCTGTCTTTGTCTCTCTCAATGCCTGTCTATATATCTACTGAGCCTGAAAGGATGGAAGGTAATGCTAAACTTTGAACAAAGAGATCAATGATAAACCCCACAGATGAAAGATAAACACACAGATCAATCAGCTTGCGTATATGTTTATATATATATATATATATATATATATGAAAATATGGGTGAGAAGAATACTGCTGGTTGCACGTGGATAACATGTTATAAAATGAGTCTCTCATCAGTGATTTACCAAACGATCATGGGTATTTAATCGCATTAAAAATCATATACCTCACGTTGGTGCCATAATAACTAAAATAAGTTATTAGGACAATAGAAACGCGTAAAGCGAGTGAGACAAGTAAACAACACAGGGGGAAGCTAACCGAAGATGGAAATAAACACAAGCAACATAGTTATTCTTTCAGCATAAGCTGTGTGAATATATGAGCGAGTCAGAAAATAGACCTTTCGCTAGTGAATCCGGTGTTAGAAAGAATGAAAACCGTTTTCCCAGCGAACGGGAGGAAGAAAGAAGGGGAGAAACAGGAACTGAGTGAGTGGGAGTGCGAAGAAGAGGTCAGTAGAGAGAAAGAGTTAACTGACATGGCAGAGGGGACGAATGAAAGTAAGAGAAACAGAGAGAACGAGGGAGCAGTAAGAGAGAAAGAGAGAAACACAGAATTGCAGTTTGGGTAAATATATGAAAATATGGGTGAGAAGAATACTGCTGGTTGCACATGGATAACATGTTATAAAATGAGTCCCTCATCAGTGATTTACCAAACGATCATGGGTATTTCATCGCATTAATATATATATATATATATATATATATATATACATAAGCTCTATATCAAAACTTAGAACATATATATGTATATCATCATCATCATTATCATCGTTTAAGGTCTATCTTCCGCGCTAGCATGGGTTTAGACGGGAATTGTCCCACGTAAGGCAAGATTGGTTGTCTTTCTCGTATAGGACTGTCTGGCGGGTTTTCTACGGCTGAATGCACTTCCTGACACCAACCACGTTTACAGTGTGCACTGTTTTTACCGTGTTACCTACACGGCGACATTACAGTGTGGACTGTGTGTTTTTTTGTCGTGACACCTTCAAGACCTCATTTATTTAGGACTGGTCGTTGTGGCACCAACATAACTTTACAGAGAAAGGGGTGGTGTAGATGGGGTTGGGGTAGGGGTAGTGGGATGGGGGTGTACTTTTGGTTAGGAGGTACACACTGACTGTAAGTTTCGCTTTGTACTTAGGCAAGACGGGTCTTCTGTATTACTGCGTAGCGCCAAATATCTTGGTCCAGTGACATTGTCTTGGAGAGGGGTAAGTCTGTAAGGTCGGAATATATCAAATCGTCCCATGGTTTTCTGGATCTGCTTACTCCGTAGGTTCCATCTATTTTGATCGCTCAGCCCATTTTTATACAGCTGTCGTCTGTCATGCGCATCACGTGATCATACCAACGTAGTCTTCTCTAGAGTGAACAGCATCTGATCCCTCTTTTTCCTAATTTCTCACTTAGTTCATTTATGCTTTGCCGTTCAGGTATATTACTATTACACATCCAACGGAGCATGTAAGCTTCGTTCCTCTCCAGTCTCCGCAGATCCTCTGCACACAATGCCCATGTCTTACTGCCATGTAACATTGCTGTTCGTATGCAGGCATCATATATATATATATATATATATATATATATATAGAGAGAGAGAGAGAGAGGGAGAGAAAGAAAGAGAGGGGAGAACGGGAGAGCTGTCTCATCGTCTGCCTCTCTCTCTCTCTCTCTCTCTCTCTCTATATATATATATATATATATATATATATATATATATATATATATATATATATACATATATAGTTAAAAGAATAGAGGTGTAACACACAAGTTATTATATATTGGTAAACGGAATAGAAAATGCTGACAAATTGTTCACAGTTGAAAAATGGTTTAATTAGGAATAAAAGAGTATTAGTGATTGTATGGGTTAGTATTCAGTTGTGGTTTTAAGTTTTTAAGTTTTTACCGGTTGCGCATTTCTAAATGCTTTTCAAAAATAATTTTGAGATAGAGTGTCCGTATTGTAGAGCAAACAACACGGACACTCTATCTCAAAATTATTTTTGAAAAGCATTTAGAAATGCGCAACCGGTAAAAACTTAAAAACTTAAAACCACAACTGAATACTAACCCATACAATCACTAATACTCTTTTATTCCTAATTAAACCATTTTTCAACTGTGAACAATTTGTCAGCATTTTCTATTCTGTTTACCAATATATATATATATATATATATATATATATATATATATATATATATATATATATATATATATATATATATATTGAGATATGTATAGCCAGATTCGCCGGAATTTTAGCAGTAACAGCACCTATACAGGGAAGTTTAATGGTGGCAGCGGCCTGCTCCCCTTTCCAAGTAGCAAGCTAAAAATCAACCCTAGAATAGGAATGAGAAATGGGATGACAAATAACAAATCCCCAGGTAATAATAACCCTAGGAAGGCCACTACCAACTCTACTAGAACCTCTAGAAGGAATAGACCAAGAAATATTACCTGGCTTAACCCCCCCCCCCCCCCCATTCTCATCTAATCTAACCACTAATATCCCCAAACGCTTCTTCTCTATCCTATCTAAACACCCCCCCCCAACCATAGATATTACAAACTCTTTAATAAAAATAACATTAAAATCTAATTCTCCACAACACCTAACCTAGCTAGCCACATCGCATTCAGTAACCATCATAAACTAAGACAGTATAACTCCCACACCGCGGTACCACCACCGCTATCAAATACACCACGCCACTACACCAATAATTACTCAAGTAACACACCTCCCCAATCTAATCCTTCTAGCACTGACCTACCGCTTATTTTAAACTACCCTACTCTCACTAACCGCAGAAGCAACAGCAACTGCCGTTACCCCAATGCATGCCCATTAAATGGACACTGCCTGACACCCAACATAGTCTATAGGTGCACGATTAAAACTGCTTCGAATACCAGCTCTTATATCGGGTCTACCTCTAACCCATTTAAGGTACGCTATAACGCGCACTCTTTTTCTTTCCGAGACCCTAGCAACAGATGTTCGACATCGCTAGCTAGGCTCATTAAAAACCTTAAATTAAACAACGTTCAACACTCACTAAAATGGGATATTGTGGCTAGGGCCTAACCGTTCAATGGACGAATAAAATCTTGTGATCTCTGTATTACAGAAGCATATTACATAACTCTATCACGACCTCTACCGATTAACGATAGAACGGAGGTAACTATTAGCTGTCAACATCGAAGGGCTAATTCCTTCGCCAATAAAATATTTGACCCAACTTAGTCATCTAGCCCCATTTTTACTTGTAGCTAATAAGTTAAATTGCTATGAACAACTTAGATAATTTTAAGTTACCTCCCCTACACTGTCTCTCAATTAAAACATGTTTAAATTAACGCTTAACTATAAATACCGACAATGTCTAATCTCTCGAGGAGTTACTTCCCCTGAAATCACCCTCTAATTAGTAAGGTAAATATGTCCTTTGGCAGCCATCTTGTTACCCATAGGCAGATCTCACACAATGCAGTCTCTACAGATGAATACTGCTTGATTATGGCTGACAACTGATGCAACCAAGACACCATAGTAAAAAATCAATACATGGAACATTATATTATGTAACATTCTCTCATTAGTTTAATTTATATTCCTTTGAAGTTCCGATGAGCCGCTCTGCCTTTTAAATATGTTAATTATTTTCAACTGAACCAGGTCAATTATGATATATAGTCATCTGATCCAGAAATATTATATGGAGTAGCGAAACAATTGTAAACGGAGTATCGGTAGAGGGTTGGACGCCATGCTTTCTAGCATAGTTACGTCCCTTTACAGTCTGAGTTCAAATCCCGCCGAGGTTAACTTTGCCTTTCATCCTTACAGGGTCGATAAAATAAAGTACCAGTAATGTACTGGGTAATTGCTAGCCTTGTGCCTAAAGTAGAAACAATTATTATTAATATTGGCAGTGTCGGTAGAGGGTCAGACGCCATGCTTTCCAGCATAGTTACGTCCCTTTACGATCTGAGTACAAATCCCGCCGAGGTTGACTTTGCCTTTCATCCTTACGGGGTTGATAAAATAAAGTACCAGTAATGCACTGGGTAATTGCTGGCCTTGTGCCTAAAAGTAGAAACAAATATTATTAATATTATTAATATTATTATTCTCTACATTCCTTACATCAAATTAAAATATGTTAACAATCTTTTAATAATGTCTTCCTTGTGAAATTTGTGTTCTTGTTTTGCTTAACTAATGAATATTTCCAGCTCTGCGCACCTAACATCTGCATGAACCCAGCCACCTAGCTGCTTTCTACTGCATATTGCACATTGAGCACATGCCTTTGCGCTTTGGCTTCTAACTAATTCACCAATCTCTCTTCTCATATCTCCTCTCATATCTCTTGAACTGTATATATATATATATATATATATATATATAATATTTAAAAGAATAGAGGTGTAAAACACGAGTTGTGATATATTGGTAAATGGAAAAGAAAATG
>OZ024742.1:26612436-26629936 GCA_964016885.1 Eledone cirrhosa
CAACATATATTAACTAACCCAAGTAGAGGTCCATCTATACAACAAGTCTGTCTACATTAGGAAGATAACATCATGAGAGTTGGGAAGGATCTCCTTGAAAAATACTCCCTGCATAATAACAAAAACTCCCACCCAAGGAAATTTCACTGAAATATTGAAATGTTCCTATGGATGAAAAACTGCATGTTTATCAGCAAAAGATGGTTATGCTAACAGAAAGCTTCAAAGTGAGAGATAGATAAGCAAAGTATTGTTAGATGAACAACCAATATATTAACACTCACATTGAAGGATATACTTTTGTAATCCAAGAAGAAAAAATAACAACGAAATACCTAACGCGCAAAGTATATAGGGAAGCAGGCAACACCTATATGTGACAACATTTAGAGGAGACTGCGTTGGTATGGATATGTGAGGTGAAAGGATGATGATCGCAGGGTGAAGAAGTTTCAAGTAATCCCAGTAGAGAGAGGTCATGGTAGAGGAAGACCAAGAAAGAAATGGATGGAAGTGGTAAGAGCTAATAATAGATCACTAAATCTTACCGAGGAGATGACAAAGGAACACAAGTTGAAAGATGCTGTACTGAGAAGGACCCGTCCAACACATCAAGCATGGAACAACAGATGTATGATGATGATGATGATCTCAGTAAACAATGACACCCATATCATAAACAGCTGTTCAAAAATGTCATCGCGATACTATCTAACTATGAGGCACGATGTGATGCCCGAAACACTATGCAATCCGTAGAAAGGGTAAATCTGAAAATAAGCATACAAAATTTACAGTGATATAGAGGATATATGCGTACATAAAATGATAGAGCACTGTCGATGACCCAGTAAAAGTCACACATAAGGGGACAGAGAAAAGATGGCATGCATAATAGTGGACTTCAGCTGTCAATATAACGTGAAAGATTATTTCTGCTGAACTAATTAGGAATCTCCAGATACTCCACTTTGACCTGTGTTTATTGGGGCTCTGGGGTATGTTACTAACTAACTCAATCGAAATTTTGAGCAGCTAGGCTTCACAGAATTGTCACAGCTTGTTAGGAAGTTGCAAGTACAGTCAATTAATGAATCCGAAAAATTATGTAAATCAGAAATTCAGCAAGTACTAATTGCATGTACACAGTTACAGACACAGAAACATATGTAGGTGTACACATATAACTCAAATCATTCGTATCCGTACATGAGATAACACCCATACCCGTATATACATGCAAACACATACATACATGTTTACCTAGTTGATGTCTAAATTCCAATGAAAATGTCTTGTATGCATACATACATACATGATGGCTGCCCCCTCATTATCGAGTATGGCCATTGCACGTATTAATAATTATTAATTAATTCTATCGTGCAATGCCTGTGCGTGAAGATATTTTTTAAAGTGAGGAAAAACTGTGCACTGAGCCAATCCCACTCTCTGTGCGACAGTAGCTATAACCCGAAAAGAAAAAAAGAACAGCATCATCGGTAACTACTGAGCGGCAGGTTTTATGTCGGAGTTATCCCAGTTTCCTGAGTTGCCTTCTCCTAGAAGAACGCCCTGATAAAGGCTAGGGGTCCTCAATAAGGCAACTGATTGACTGTACTTGCAACTTCCTAACAAGCTGTGACAATTCTGTGAAGCCTAGCTGCTCAAAATTTCGATTGAGTTAGTTAGTAACATACCCCAGAGCCCCAATAAACACAGGTCAAAGTGGAGTATCTGGAGATTCCTTATTAGTTCAGCAGAAATAATCTTTCACGTTATATTGACAGCTGAAGTCCACTATTATGCATGCCATCTTTCCTCTGTCCCCTTATGTGTGACTTTTACTGGGTCATCGACAGTGCTCTATCATTTTATGTACGCATATATCCTCTATATCACTGTAAATTTTGTATGCTTATTTTCAGATTTACCCTTTCTACGGATTGCATAGTGTTTCGGGCATCACATCGTGCCTCATAGTTAGATAGTATCGCGATGACATTTTTGAACAGCTGTTTATGATATGGGTGTCATTGTTTACTGAGATCATCATCATCATCATACATCTGTTGTTCCATGCTTGATGTGTTGGACGGGTCCTTCTCAGTACAGCATCTTTCAACTTGTGTTCCTTTGTCATCTCCTCGGTAAGATTTAGTTGCCAGGTCTTGTTTGCGAGCGTGGTCACAAAACGGTGATTAGGATGTTTGATTGAGAATCGACGACGGTACCAGCGAGATTTAAACGAGGTGGTGGTAGATCTGATATAATACCATTTCTGGTCGTTCGATTCAACCGTGCATTGGTAAACAATGTTGGACTTTAGGCATTCATTCTTCAATGGACATCTTTCAGGTAGATGGCAGTTACATTCTTTGTTGTGGGTAGCGGGTATACCATGGATAGGTTGTGATAGCAGTACAGGTGGATTGTGTAACACCCGTCTCCCATTTAGTGGTTGGGAGGCAGATATTACGTTCTGCCCATCTGTTACTAAAATATTTTGTTTTGTAGTGTTGTTTAATTGCTTTAAGTTAAGTTTTTTTATGTATGCTTCAAGGTTTGGTGCCGTGGAGTGTGATAGTCTAATAGTTTTAGAGTTCAGAATTTTGCTGTATTTATGGGAACTAGGGAAATGCTTGTTGATTAATTCAAAGAATGAAAGAGATAGTTTTGTATGAATCGAGGCATTAAAAATAGGATTATACCAGATATACTTTCTATAACGTGATTTATTTGGTGGTGATTTTCTATTATTAGTATGTCCGGTGGTACTGTGTGTGTGCGCTTGTATTTTATTCCCCCGGTTACGTATTCCTTCATTTCGTGTAGAGCTATGTGTGTTATGGAGATTCCTATCAATGTATTCTATTGTATCCCGGTGGTCGGCCTTCCTTAATGCATTATTATAGTATTCAGCGTGTTCACTAAAAATATCAGAGTTAGACGATAGGCGAGAGATTCTAAGAGAAATACTCCGGGGAACCGATTTGATCATGGAGAGTGGGTGGTTAGAGTTAAAGTTAATATACGTAAGGTTCTCATTCATCTTGTGGAAGGGTCGTATCTGTCCGGTATTTAAATTAAGAATTACGTCCAGAAAGTTTACTACTTTAAGATTGTATTCATATGTTATTTTTAAACCCAGTTCACTAAAAGATTTTCTAATATTTTTCCGTAGCCTTTCAAGATTTTGGTTATTCAAGTTATTAACTAATAAGAGCTCGTCATCTCTGTATATCCCCCCCCCCTGTAGATTACTAAATTTACTATGTAATATGTGGGCTATGTAAATTCCCACGAGATCCGTGACCTCCACTGAGTCGTTGGAACCCATGGTAATGTCGAAGTTTGTGGGTCTGTCCTTACGTTCCCAGTAGCAGTTATCAAACTTAATAATAGTTTTTCTAGCCTCGAGAATAATATTAATTCCGTCCTCCGTTAGGTCGGAATTGATCTTAGCAAACGATAGGGCCTTATGTAAGGTGCTTGGTGAGATTGAAGAGTAGTATTCGTCTATGTCAAATTGTATAAACTTAGATTTATTCTTATTCTTAACGTTATTAAACCAGCGAATTGCTTCGCTAGTGTTGCCCCATAATTTAATTTCAATTTTCTTATTCACTTGAGTTATTACTCTGTCAAATATATGTTTGCTAATTGTTCCTATGTCTGATTTAGAAGGGCATATAAGTCTAATCTTAGGGTTAGAGTCAAAATTTACCTTATGGTCCTTCAGGTTGAAGGTGGGGGTAGCAGGTGTAATCGGCTCGGTTCTATCGTCTATCTTAAGATTCTTCACCACTTTATATGCCTCGTTGTTAATATTTGCTAGCGTAGTTTCACTTGTTTTTCTATATTTTTTGTGTAGTTCGTTGCGTATGAAGTTATTGTACGTATCGATATCCATGGTATACACGTTAGAAGTCTTGTCAGCTTTCACAACAATTCCATTGGTATTTTGCAGTCTTCGAAGTAGTGCTTTCATGTTGCTCTGCAGCTCATTATTCCTATGTTTGTTGAACTTAATGTTCATGGTCGTTTTCATTAAATCTTGTTCGAAAGAATCGAGATGAGGGTTTGTGGGTGGGTTTTTCCATGATTTAAAACCATATGATTCAGACGAGTGACTGGCGCGTCCCTTATCGACATGGAAAGCTTTCCATCGTACTCGCCGAATGAAGTCATTATTGCGTTGAATCATACTAAGAATATATTCCCTTTTGTTAGGTATAGGTATGTTTTTAAGTGACATACCTATATGATGCCTTTCCATATTGATGCCGTGTGTCGGTGTGGTTGCTCAACTGTGTAGGAGGCGATTATTAGGTATAGTATTATCCTAGATGTAGTAATGGTTAATTACTACACTGGATATGGTTAACGTACGGTGAGAGGTTACTCTACGAGTTGTGGAAGAATTGTTGAAGAAACTTAGTTCCTGATCCTTCTGTATTCCGGAGTGTATATAAAGAATGAATAATAACAGGTAGACATCATAAAAAGGTAATTTATTCCGTGTGCTTACAAATGTTTCCACGGTGGTACTACAGCCTAGTTATGCTATGTGCAAATTTAC
The DNA here is from genome assembly GCA_964016885.1 of Eledone cirrhosa. Classification (NCBI taxonomy): domain Eukaryota; kingdom Metazoa; phylum Mollusca; class Cephalopoda; order Octopoda; family Eledonidae; genus Eledone; species Eledone cirrhosa. The sequence continues at coordinate 26,617,019 of OZ024742.1, forward strand.
AACTATTTGCAGAACTCAAATATCCAATGCTGTGACCACTGTATCCTCAGAGCAGAATGGTTAAAATGTACAATGTAAATACCCTTAAGTGGGGTTGTTGCAGAAGATAGAGTAGACAAGGAATAGAGAAAAGTAGGGGAGAGGGAGAGAGAGAGAAAGATATGCAGGGGTTGGAGAAATAGGAGAGAGTGGTTTGTAGATATCTTAATCAAAATGTTATGGTAGGGGTTTTATTATACTGGTTACTTTTAGAGAGATGCGTTGATAGTTAAGGTCGGAATTATTTATTGCCCCAGAGGGCAGGTTCATAGATGTGGATTGGGAGGGAGGTTGGCCAAAGGCGAGAGAGAGAGAGAGAGATAGAGGGGGGACAGTCGAAGTCTATGTGGTGAGTGAACTTGGGTTCGTAGTAGTAGTCTGCGAATTGCACTGAGTTACCATTTATAGTTATAAGCAGTGTATTGTCTTGTAGTGTGGGGGAAGAGAAGGTGGTTAGCTAGAAAGCGATGTTATAGTTGCGGGTTCGAATGTTAAGTTATTTTATAGTGAGAGAATTTAGCTTTTAGTTTGTGGTTGCAGTATAATGATCGTTCAATTCTATCGTTAAGTAGTTTGTTTGGGGATTTTAATATGTAAAATATACAGCAAAATTCTGAACTCTAAAACTATTAGACTATGATACTCCACGGCACCAAACCTTGAAGCATACATAAAAAACTTAACTTAAAGCAATTAAACAACACTACAAAACAAAATATTTTAGTAACAGATGGGCAGAACGTAATATCTGCCTCCCAACCACTAAATGGGAGACGGGTGTTACACAATCTACCTGTACTGCTATCACAACCTATCCATGGTATATCCGCTACCCACAACAAAGAATGTAACTGCCATCTACCTGAAAGATGTCCATTGAAGAATGAATGCCTAAAGTCCAAGATTGTTTACCAATGCACGGTTGAATCGAACGACCAGAAATGGTATTATATCAGATCTACCACCACCTCGTTTAAATCTCGCTGGTACCGTCATCGATTCTCAATCAAACATCCTAATCACCGTTTTGTGACCACGCTCGCCAACAAGACCTGGCAACTCCGTGAACGCAACCAACAGTTCACCTTAAAATGGGATATACTTTCCAGCGCAAGTGCATATCGGAGTGGATTGAAGTACTGTAGGTTATGTAACCCTGAACTCTTTTTAATATTAAAATCCAAAAACAAACTACTTAACGATAGAATTGAACGATCATTATACTGCAACTACAAACTAAAAGCTAAATTCTCTCACTATAAATTAACTTAACATTCGAAACCATAACTATAACATCGCTTTCTAGCTAACCACGTTCTCTTCCCCCACACTACAAGACAATACACTGCTTATAACTATAAATGGTAACTCAGTGCAATTCGCAGACTACTACTATGAACCCAAAGTTCACTCACCACATAGACTTCGTCTGTCCCCTCTATATCTCTCTCTCTCTACATCCATTACACTCTCTCTCGCCTTTGGCCTACCTCCCTCCCTCTCCACATCTATGAACCTGCCCTCTGGGGCAATAAATAATTCCGACCTTAACTATCAACGCATCTCTCCAAAAGTAACCAGTATAATAAAACCCCTACCATAACATTTTGATTAAGATATCTACAAACCACTCTCTCCTATTTCTCCAACCCCTGCATATCTTTCTCTCTCTCTCCCTCTCCCCTACTTTTCTCTCTTCCTTTTCTACTCTGTCTTCTCCAACAACCCCACTTAAGGGTATTTACATTGTACATTTTAACCATTCTGCTCTGAGGATACAGTGGTCACAGCATTGGATATTTGAGTTCTGCAAATAGTTGTAAATTTGCACATAGCATAACTAGGCTGTAGTACCACCGTGGAAACATTTGTAAGCACACGGAATAAATTACCTTTTTATGATGTCTACCTGTTATTATTCATTCTTTATATACACTCCGGAATACAGAAGGATCAGGAACTAAGTTTCTTCAACAATTCTTCCACAACTCGTAGAGTAACCTCTCACCGTACGTTAACCATATCCAGTGTAGTAATTAACCATTACTACATCTAGGATAATCCTATACCTAATATATATGTATATATATATATATATATATATATATATATATATATATATATATATATATATTTATATATATATATATATATATATATATATATATATATATGTATATATATATATATATATATATATATATAATACAATATGTAGAAAAGATAACACACCAGAGAGAGATATATTGCGCCATCAGTCAAACAGGAAAACTTCACCAGTGTATGGAATCTATAGCCCATGGAAGGCAAAGTAGACACACAATAATTAAAAGTATAAATCAAAGTGCAAATACGTACCTTGATAACTATCTAACACACACGTACAAATCCAACAGGATCTGTTTCACCAGCTAATTTGTTGACAGAAATGATTAGCCTATGGTTCATATTGTGTGTCTAATTTCCCTTCCATGGGCTATAGATTCCATACACCGGTGGTTTTTACCTGTTTGACTGATGGCGCATTATATCTCTCTCTGGTGTGTTATCTTTTCTATATATTGTATTATAAGATGCTCGGGATTCCTTCTCCTTTGAGCACATTAATGCCAGAGAATAACGAGAATCTGTGGCTCCGTTAATTTATCGTTATATATATATATATATAAAACATGAGAAAAATGAATACTGCGTGGTTGCACATTGGTTACATATGATAAAAATAGTCCTTCATCAGTGATTTTGCAACCTTCATTGGTATTTCATCGCTTTAAAAATCATAAACCTCCAGTTGGTGCGAGCAATAGCTAAATAAAGCTATTGGGACAAGTAAATCGCGTAAAGCAAGCGAGGCAAGTAAACAGACATAGAAGGATAGCAACGCAAAGATAGGAAAAAACAAGCACATGGGTGTCCGATCAGCTTAAACTGTGTGGATTTCATGGGCGAGAGAGACAGCAGACCGTCCGACGCGAGTGAGGTGTGAGCAAGAAAGGACCCCACTTCAGGCCAAACGGGAGGAAGTGAGAAGGAGAGAAGCAGAGAGTGAGTGAGTGGCAGTGCGAAGAAGAGGCCAGTCAAGAGAAAGTGTAACTGACAGAGGGGGCGAAAGAAGTGAGAGAAACAGAGAGAGGGGGGAAGAAATAAGAGAGAAACAGACAAACGCAGTTGGAGAAAATATATATAAAAAACATGAGAAGAATGAATACTGCGTGGTTGCACAAGGGTTACATATGATAAAAATAGTCCTTCATCAGTGATTTTCCAACCTTCATTGGTATTTCATCGCTTTAAAAATCATATACCTCCAGTTGTGCGAGCAATAGCTAAATAAAGCTATTGGGACAAGTAAATCGCTTAAAGCGAGGGGGACAAGTAAACAAATATATATATATATTAGAAATTAGAAAATATAATCTTTCACTGTATTTTAGACTAAAGAAATTTCTAGCCTGATAGTGGGGTTTATAACCCTTGGAGAAATGGAAAAAAATGAGTGTTGCCGTACATGGGCAACATGTATGGCCACACTCATCTTTTTCCATTTCTCCGAGCGTTATAAATCCCACTATCAGGCTAGAAATGTCTTTAGTCTAAAATATGGTGAAAGCTTATATTTTCTAATTTCAAACTCGCGAACCGTTTCAAAAACATACTTACATGTTTACGTTTATAATTTGCTTGTTTTATATATATATATATGACATTATATATATCATAGTATATATGCATATGTTTTGTTTGTGGATATGAATATGTGTTTGTACACAATTCCTTTATGTGAATTGCGATGCTGAGAATAGTGCCTCAAATATGGCTGCAGTGTGAGAGAAAGAAAACTGTATATCTATCTAATTAGTTTAGTTGACAGCGTATTTTTCATTATATTTTAGCATCTTTTCACATATCATGTGATAGGTTTAAAATGTCATGTTTGAATGAATAAAAAATTATACCCAAATTTATATAACCTTGCGCTGCTTCGCTTCTCTTCAAATTTTATTTTATTTTATTTACATTAAATAAAATAGGATGTGATTAAAGAAAAACAAATATTTGGTGTGTTTGTAATGGAGTTTATGGGAGAGTTGTAGTATATTAATGAGTAAATATTTTTTTATTATGTCAAGGAATAATTTTATAATATAGGTCTTGAAATATTAAATTGAACGGGACAATGTGGGTATTAGAAGACAGTAATAAAAGTCTGTTAATATAAATGCATTATGTATATGCATATATATATATATATATATATATATATATATATATATATATATATATATATATATATATATATTATTAAAATAACAGATTAAAGTTTAAGCAAAGAATGGCTATATATATATATATATAAAGAGCAAGAATGAAGTGTTCATTCTACTGACATGCTACAATATTTAGGATTGTTTGCAAAATTGTAAACAAATCGAATGTTATTATTAATATTCGGAAAAGTCAGATTACATTTATTATATATATATATATATATATATATATATATATATATCGTTTCTGAATTTGTTTAGCAAGATTCTTTATCTGAAATCGTGTGTTGAAACCGATATTGTTATACTTTGGGAGGGTCATGTTGTCAATAAGAAACACACGCACCAGTTGCCTTCACTTCAATTTATTATATATTTATAAATTTATAAATTTACAAATCTACAAACTTATAAATTTCTGGTTGGTTGGTTGGTTCCGCAACCAGATAGTTGTTTATATATAGTCATAGTCCTTTCGTCACACACTCTGTGACCTCTTCAGTGACTGGGGATTCCTTTCTTTGTTTCTGTGCCTTTCCTTTCTTCTATCCTACGCCATTTTGTTTCTGTGTGTGTGTTGTGTGCTCAGTTTGCGCATGCGCCACATCCGGGTGTCTGTGTGTGTTTGTGTTCATTTATCTATTTGTTTATTTATTTATTTATTTATTGTTGGTTGGTTGTTTGTTCTATGTGTGTGTGTGTTTTCATTTTGTCCTTAATTGTAAGTTGTGATGTTGCTGTTCCACTCATATTTTCTATTTAATTTGGGTTGTAATTCTTTTATGCTTACTGCCTCTGTAATTTGCCTAAATATTGCATCTTTTCTGTATGTGGATTCTATTTTTATTTCTATGTTCTCTAATCTACCCCTGTGCTCTATCTTAGCATGTTGGTAGAGCACAGATGATTCTTTATTATCTTGAAGGTCTCGCCAGTGTTCATTTATTCGTTCCCCTATACTACGAGCTGTCTCACCTATGTACTCTATATTTTTGTTTCTACATTGTCCTTCAGTACATCTTATGCTATACACTACATTTCTAGTTTTACAGTTAATATGGGGGCTTATTTTACAGGTTATACATTTCTTATCTATACATGAGGGTCTTTGGAACGGGTATGTCTTGCTAATAAGTGTTTTTACGGAGGTACCTGGTCTCTCTACTATCTTAATATTGAGTTTATGTTTATTTAGGGCCCTTCTAAATTTGTAGGCTAGTTCGCCTCTAGGGGTTGTATTGATGAACATTACACTCTGGTATTTATTGCTATCATACCATGAGTTTATTCTATTGGCCTTGTTCCTAGTTCTTTCTATTCTATTCCAAAATTTGCTCCTATACAAGGGGCAGGTCCCATTTATGTCATTATTTACCATTTTTTCCCATTTGGTTCTGGCTCCTCTATACACTCTGATTCTATCTCTCTGATTATAGCCAGAGAACTGCATACGGTGGATGAAGTGTTGTATGTGTCTCTCTAGTTCTTCGGGGTTGCACATGCGGGATACATTTCTCATCACCCGTACCAAATCCGCAATCAGTATGTTGATTTTGGTATGGTCCGAAATGGCCGAGTTTCGGTGGATCACATGTTTAGAAGTTATGGGTTTGGCATAATGGGAATGGAGGATTTGTTTTTGGTTGTTAATGGTATCTAACCAGAGATTTGTGTCTAGTACAGGTAATCGATGGTTGGTGTGTCTACTTGGGTAGTCTATAGTAACTCTAATGCTCTGGTGGATGGAGTTTGCTATTTGCTGGATGCTTTCCATTGTGTTTTTCTCTAGTTCCTGACTGTTCTTTAGTGGGGGTGTCTTAACTACGATGTTTATATCATCTACGTAGCGGGAGTACATTATCAGGGTTAAGCTGTCTTCTAATTGTTCTTTAAGTTTTTGTTTAAGTCTACTGTCCCACCATACCATGAATAAGTTAGCTATGTCGCCTGCAATGCTAACACCAATGGCTGCTCCTTCCTCTTGGGCATATGTTTACCATTAAATTTGAACATATGTTCCTTAAGGGTTAATTTTATGCTGGCCCCTACCGCATGTGCAATCATTTTCTTCAGTTCATCGTGGTTTTCGGGTGTCCGTATGGCTCTGGTCCATCCGTTCCATCTATCTGTGTGGGTTTTCTTGGCCATTGAGGTAATGGTAGGTGGTCTGCCTCTTGCTGGTCTTGTAGGGCACAGGTTGCTAAGGTCATAAGTGTCTAGGTAACTATTACTATGGGTAAGCTTAAGTAGAAGTCCCAGCTCACTGGTATCAATCCCACGGAACTCAACCTTGCTCTCGCTGATCATTTCTACGCATTTCTCCACAGCACAATCCACGTCAATAGATGGATTCAGGGACACAACATCCATACTGCCTATTATGCAGTTTGTTAGGTCCCCAGATCGGTTACCCGCGCCGATTCTGCTGAGGAGGTCCTCCGTGCTGTCACATACATCTGGGGACATCTCAATGATGGGGCGTATGATCAGTGAGAGGAAGTAGGATAGTCTGTAGTTACTAGCAATGTTAGCTCCACAGACTGGCCGGGTTGGTGGTCCCGCGACAGGGTCACAGCCCGTTTTATGGTCTTTTCGAAACCCATACAACGCCGGCACGTCATTGTTCCAGGCCTGGAAGTTGTTGGCAATCCTTTTGTTGGGCTGCATTATATTCGTCCACATCACCATATGGGCATTGAGGCTTTTTCTCTATCCTCATGCTCCTGTGGTGTTACCTCTCTTTTGTTAGTGATGTGAGGTTGCATTGCCTGGATGTAGTTTGGCAGGCTGTCAACCGACATTCTGCTAGACTTGTCTCTTGGAAAGCATGCTATCTTTCCATTACGCGAGCGCTGCATGAGCTTACGCAAGGCATTTTCAGATTTTTCTCCCAGTTGAGAGACACATACAACACTTCATCCACCGTATGCCGTTCTCTGGCTACAATCAGAGAGATAGAATCAGAGTGTATAGAGGAGCCAGAACCAAATGGGAAAAAATGGTAAATAATGACATAAATGGGACCTGCCCCTTGTATAGGAGCAAATTTTGGAATAGAATAGAAAGAACTAGGAACAAGGCCAATAGAATAAACTCATGGTATGATAGCAATAAATACCAGAGTGTTCATCAATACAACCCCTAGAGGCGAACTAGCCTACAAATTTAGAAGGGCCCTAAATAAACATAAACTCAATATTAAGATAGTAGAAAGACCAGGTACCTCCGTAAAAACACTTATTAGCAAGACATACCCGTTCCAAAGACCCTCATGTATAGATAAGAAATGTATAACCTGTAAAATAAGCCCCCATATTAACTGTAAAACTAGAAATGTAGTGTATAGCATAAGATGTACTGAAGGACAATGTAGAAACAAAAATATAGTGTACATAGGTGAGACAGCTCGTAGTATAGGTGAACGAATAAATGAACACTGGCGAGACCTTCAAGATAATAAAGAATCATCTGTGCTCTACCAACATGCTAAGATAGAGCACAGGGGTAGATTAGAGAACATAGAAATAAAAATAGAATCCACACACAGAAAAGATGCAATGTTTAGGCAAATTACAGAGGCAGTAAGCATAAAAGAATTACAACCCAAATTAAATAGAAAATATGAGTGGAACAGCAACATCACAACTTACAATTAAGGACAAAATGAAAACACACACACACATAGAACAAACAACCTACCAACAATAAATAAATAAATAAATAAATAAATAAACAAATAGATAAATGAACACAAACAAACACAGACACCCGGATGTGGCGCATGCGCAAACTGAGCACACAACACACACACAGAAACAAAATGGCGTAGGATAGAAGAAACGAAAGGCACAGAAACAAAGAAGGAATCCCCAGTCACTGAAGAGGTCACAGAGTGTGTGACGAAAGGACTATGACTATATATAAACAACTATCTGGTTGTGGAACCAACCAACCAACCAGAAATTTATAAGTTTGTAGATTTGTAAATTTATAAATTTATAAATATATAATAAATTGAAGTGAAAGCAACTGGTGCGTGTGTTTCTTATTGGCAACATGACGCTCCCAAAGTATAACAATATCGGTTTCAACACACGATTTCAGATAAAGAATCTTGCTAAACAAATTCAGAAACGAAATATCGTAAGCCTTAGCCAGGCTAACAAGATACTGAAAACCACCATGTTCTGTTGTCTACGAAAAACCATAACACCTCGACAACTACACTTCATAAAGCTGTGCGCCACTTCCAGAATCTACACCAACACCATCAATACCGACGTTAGAAGATTACAACTCACCAAAAAACAAGCAGATAGGCTAAAACGAACTTTAATTCTAAACATAAAAAAGAAGATCTATAGAGAATTAAGTCATCAAGAAAAAACAAAAGCGTAACCTAATACAAGAAATAGCTAAAATCACCACACCAACAGAAAAACTAATATTTATAAGCCTTATACGCCCCGAAGAACAGTACATTACTCAAGAATGTGATAAGCACTTTAACAGGAAACTAAAGTGTTTAAACAGGCGAAGCTAAGTCAGGATACTATAGAGTATACCAATAGATATCCCGACAAAATTGACGGTATCAACATGGCCGACACCTCATTATCAGAAGAGTTCAACAACAAAAACACCATAATTTATGGGAACACAAACATAGATAATGATGAAATGTCTGTGTTATGTCTGCCGCCCAAATTTGCGACATTCAAGAAGGTAAATATGATTAGTTGTCTGTCAGAAATAGAAAAATCATTTACAAAACTACGCTGGAGCATCAAAAACAAAAGCAACAATATACGCACACACATATACAACACACATCCCAACAACAACAGACACACAGACACAAACAACAATAACAACAACACACACATCAACAACAACAACAATAGTAACATACCCAGAAACAACAACAACAGACACGCAAACACAAACAACAATAACAACACACACAACAACGATAACACACACGGAGACAACAACAACACACGTCAACAACAGCACACATCAACAACAACAACACACACGCATTCAATGCCTCTCACCTCCACCACAATCTTAACAAACACACAGACACAGAAAACATGTAATGACAGTAGCACAGAAATCAGAGAAATAAGGGAAAGAAATAAGATTAAAAGGAAAAGGAGATGGGAGACTAAGGACAAAGAGAATAACCAAGACGAACACACAAACACACAAAATAGGGTAGATAACAACATTGAGCCAGTGGAAAGAGACAGGAGTAATTATGAGAGACATAGAAACAACCATGAGGCTGTTGGTGGAAATAGAAATAGAAACAACACAACTAACAATAACAATAGCACTAGTACACATAAAGCAGCAGCCTGGAACTCTCCGTTTTATAATCCCTCCGATAAATCATTCGACCTGCGACGAGTCCACGCCACGACTTTACCATTTAACAAACGCACGCAGTTGCCGTCGCAGGTCGATGAACAAACAGAAGCACAATTTAGTATAGATAAATCCGAACTTAGAAATATTATAGAACAATATAGCAAGAAGCATAATAGAATAGAGGCCCAACAACTGGGAGAAAAATCTGAAAATGGCTTGCGTAAGCTCATGCAGCGCTCGCGTAATGGAGAGATAGCATGCTTTCCAACAGACAAGTCTGGCAGAATGTCGGTTGACAGCCTGCCAACCTACATCCAGGCAATGCAACCCCACATCACTAACACAAGAGAGGTAACACCACAGGAGCATGAGGATAGAGAAAAAGCCCTCAATGCCCATATGGTGATGTGGACGAGTATAATGCAGCCCAACAAAAGGACTGCCAACAACTTCCAGGCCTGGAACAATGACGTGCCAGCGTTGTATGGGCTTCGAAAAGACCATAAAATGGGCTGTGACCCTGTCGCGGGACCACCAACACGGCCAGTCTGTGGAGCTAACATTGCTAGTAACTACAGACTGTCCTACTTCCTCTCCCTGATCATACGCCCCATCATTGAGATGTCCCCAGATGTATGTGACAGCACGGAGGACCTCCTCAGCAGAATCGGCGCGGGTAACCGATCTGGGGACCTAACAAACTGCATAATAGGCAGTATGGATGTTGTGTCCCTGTATCCATCTATTGACGTGGATTTTGCTGTGGAGATATGCGTAGAAATGATCAGCGAGAGCAAGGTTGAGTTCCGTGGGATTGATACCAGTGAGCTGGGACTTCTACTTAAGCTTACCCATAGTAATAGTTACCTAGACACTTATGACCTTAGCAACCTGTGCCCTACAAGACCAGCAAGAGGCAGACCACCTACCATTACCTCAATGGCCAAGAAAACCCACACAGATAGATGGAACGGGTGGACCAGAGCCATACGGACACCCGAAAACCACGATGAACTGAAGAAAATGATTGCACATGCGGTAGGGGCCAGCATAAAATTAACCCTTAAGGAACATATGTTCAAATTTAATGGTAAAACATATGCCCAAGAGGAAGGAGCAGCCATTGGTGTTAGCATTGCAGGCGACATAGCTAACTTATTCATGGTATGGTGGGACAGTAGACTTAAACAAAAACTTAAAGAACAATTAGAAGACAGCTTAACCCTGATAATGTACTCCCGCTACGTAGATGATATAAACATCGTAGTTAAGACACCCCCACTAAAGAACAGTCAGGAACTAGAGAAAAACACAATGGAAAGCATCCAGCAAATAGCAAACTCCATCCACCAGAGCATTAGAGTTACTATAGACTACCCAAGTAGACACCCCAACCATCGATTACCTGTACTAGACACAGAGCTCTGGTTAGATACCATTAACAACCAAAAACAAATCCTCCATTCCCATTATGCCAAACCCATGACTTCTAAACACCTGATCCACCGAAACTCGGCCATTTCGGACCATACCAAAATCAACATACTGATTGCGGATTTGGTACGGGTGATGAGAAATGTGTCCCGCATGTGCAACCCCGAAGAACTTGAGAGACACATACAACACTTCATCCACCGTATGCAGTTCTCTGGCTACAATTAGAGAGATAGAATCAGAGTGTATAGAGGAGCCAGAACCAAATGGGAAAAAATGGTAAATAATGACGTAAATGGGACCTGCCCCTTGTATAGGAGCACATTTTGGAATAGAATAGAAAGAACTAGGAACAAGGCCAATAGAATAAACTCATGGTATGATAGCAATAAATACCAGAGTGTAATGTTCATCAATACAACCCCTAGAGGCGAACTAGCCTAAAACTTTAGAAGGGCCCTAAATAAACATAAACTCAATATTAAGATAGTAGAAAGACCAGGTACCTCCATAAAAAACACTTATTAGCAAGACATACCCGTTCCAAAGACCCTCATGTATATATAAGAAATGTATAACCTGTAAAATAAGCCCCCATATTAACTGTAAAACTAGAAATGTAGTGTATAGCATAAGATGTACTGAAGGACAATGTAGAAACAAAAATATAGTGTACATAGGTGAGACAGCTCGTAGTATAGGGGAACGAATAAATGAACACTGGCGAGACCTTCTAGATAATAAAGAATCATCTGTGCTCTACCAACATGCTAAGAGAGAGCACAGGGGTAGATTAGAGAACATAGAAATAAAAATAGAATCCACATACAGAAAAGATGCAATATTTAGGCAAATTACAGAGGCAGTAAGCATAAAAGAATTACAACCAAAATTAAATAGAAAATATGAGTGGAACAGCAACATCACAACTTACAATTAAGGACAAAATGAAAACACACACACACATAGAACAAACAACCAACCAACAATAAATAAATAAATAAATAAACAAATAGATAAATGAACACAAACACACACAGACACCCGGATGTGGCGCATGCGCAAACTAAGCTCACAACACACACACAGAAACAAAATGGCGTAGGATAGAAGAAAGGAAAGGCACAGAAACAAAGAAAGGAATCCCCAGTCACTGAAGAGGTCACAGAGTGTGTGACGAAAGGACTATGACTATATATAAACAACTATCTGGTTGTGGAACCAACCAACCAACCAGAAATTTATAAGTTTGTAGATTTGTAAATTTATAAATTTATAAATATATAATAAATTGAAGTGAAAGCTACTGGTGCGTGTGTTTCTTATTGGCAACATGACCCTCCCAAAGTATAACAATATATATATATATATATATACATATATATATATATATATATATATATATATATATATAAGTTCAGTCAAGTTGAGAAAATAATTGTGCATTTAATAAAATGGGGCTTAAGCTCAATGCGATTTGATAATCTGTAGGTGGGAAGGTTGTAGATTATCTGGAGTTGATATATTTATATCACTCTCAAGTTCTACTAGTAACATTTAACCCAGTATAACCTTTCTCATGGTCGGGTAGTCGGCGGCTAAACCGGCAACTCCACAAAGCTTCCTTCGTGAGGAGGGTGATATTTGGACACTCTGCGGAGTGAAATACAGGACCCGGTGAAGGGCGAAGGAACTCAGTAGAGTCAACGGCCATCCAAATAGTAAATTTTGTCCACGTGGGAGTGAAAGGTCCCCAGATGTTTTACAACGCCTTTCTTAGAGAGGGAAACTCTGAAAAAGA
>OZ024742.1:26634936-26687436 GCA_964016885.1 Eledone cirrhosa
TATATATATATATATATATATATATATATATATATATATATATTTATATATGTGTATATATATATATATATATATATATATATATATATATATATATATATATATATATATATATCATAAATCATGCCTTTATAATTATTAGATAAAATATATACCATTTCCTCTTCCAATCAGCATAATTAACTATATAAAAAATCAATTAGACCAAGCTATAAGAATAAAGGCTCTTATGGAGAAATCTCCGACAAATAACCGAAAGTGGCCTCTTCGCGGTGGCCCCAATAGAGTATTTATCCAACATTTCGACACCATGTAGAAACTGACTAAATATACCATCAACCATACACAATTAGGTGTAAATTCAAACCTAGAAGAAATGTGTACATACCGTAATTATATCTCTACCATGGTTTCATCCGTATTTTTAGACATCCAATTAATAGGAAATGCCCAGAGTTCGGATTCATCAGGAGACAAACTCAAAATTAGACACTTAGTTTTCCAAAGTGATCGCGCCAAAATTAGATTCAAAAATGGCTAAGAACCGCAATGTGGCAGTGGTCAAGTTAGAAAGAATGTGATTGGTTGCTTACGGCGGGTAGGCTTGTTGCTAGAAAGCGCAGCCAAATATCGCCAAATTGTATCTCAACCTAACGGGAGATTATTAAATATAAAGGTGTACATATACATAAAGTTATAGATATATATGTTGCAACCGGTCACTTTGTGGCTCTATGAAGAATTAATAAATTATATAATCAGAGCAATATATCATAAATCATGTCTTGACCACTTGACCACTGCCACACTTCGGTTCTTAGCCATTTTTTAATCTAATTTTGGCGCGATCACTTTGGAAAACTAAGTGACTAATTTTGATTTTGTCTCCTGATGAATCCGAACTCTGGGCATTTCCTATTAATTGTATGTCTAAAAATACGGATGAAACCACGGTATGTACACATTTCTTCTAAGTTTGAATTTACACCTAATTGTGTATGGTTGATGGTATATTTAGTCAGTTTCTACATGCTGTCGAAATGTTGGATAAATACTCTATTGGGACCACCGCGAAGAGGCCACTTTCAGTTATTTGTCGGAGATTTCTTCATAAGAGCCTTTATTCTTATAGCTTGGTCTAATTGTTTTTTTATATAGTTAATTATGCTGATTGGGAGAGGAAATGGTATATATTGTATCTAATAATTCTAAAGACATGATTTATGATATATTGCTCTGATTATTTAATTTATTAATTCTTCATAGAGCTACAAAGTGACCGGTTGCAATCTATAACTTTATGTATATCTAAACCTTTATATTTTATAATCTCCCGTTAGGTTGAGATACCATTTGGCGATATTTGGCTGCGCTTTCTAGCAACAAGCCTACCCTCCGTAAGCAACCAATCACATTCTTTCTAACTTGACCACTGCCACATTGTGGTTCTTAGCCATTTTTTAATCTAATTTTGGCGCGATCACTTTGGAAAATTAAGTGTCTAATTTTGAGTTTGTCTCCTGATGAATCCTAATTCTGGGCATTTCCTATTAACTGGATGTCTAAAAATACGGATGAAACCATGGTAGAGATATAATTACGGTATGTACACATTTCTTCTAGGTTTGAATTTACACCTAATTGTGTATGGTTGATGGTATATTTAGTCAGTTTCTACATGGTGTCGAAATGTTGGATAAATACTCTATTGGGGCCACCGCGAAGAGGCCACTTTCGGTTATTTGTCGGAGATTTCTTCATAAGAGCCTTTATTCTTATAGCTTGGTCTAATTGATTTTTTATATAGTTAATTATGCTGATTGGGAGAGGAAATGGTATATATATATATATATATATATATATTTATATATGTGTGTATATATATATATATATATATATATATATATATATATAAAGAAAAAGGGATGAAATCGAAAATGCAACTGAAGTCTTATTTTTTTATTTTTTTTTTTTTAAATATATATATTTATTTGGTTCCTTTACCGGTTTCGCAGTTCTTCTGCTTTTCAAAAGGTGAGTTGAGATGGAGGGTCTGTGGTTTTTCTCACATCTGGTTGGTCTCTAAATGTTACTTGTTTTATATGGAAAAAGTGGCTTGAAAACCAGGTTTTTCGAGAAGTAATTTGATTGGTTTGTCAATAATTATAATAAATTTCGCGCCAGTTCGCGTTACAATAGTTCTTCAAATAAGAGAGGGGGGGTTGTCACAGGTTGTTTTTTCATATATGAGTGTTTGAATTTCTTTTTACTTGAAAAAATGAGGCTCACGAAGGCTTTTTTTTTGGTTGGTTATAAATGAAATTTGGCTGTCACGTGAACAAGTTTTCATTACATTTTTGCGCCCTTATTTGGAAAACTATTCTGTAGTCTTTGTAGTGAATGTTATGACTATGGACAGATAGTGGTCAAGGGAAAAGGGATTGGGAGAAATGTTCTGGTTCAGTGAATATGGCCAGCTGTCAGAGTTCAGGTGTCAGAGTTCAGATTTTCTATTGAGACTGAAGATATGTGTTTATTTGTGTGCTTGTGTGTGTGTATATGTGTGTGTGTGTGTGTGTATGTGTGTATTGGAAGATGATTCTATTAGTAGAGATGGGGGAGGGAGTTGTGTGTGTGTGTATATGGGTGTTATGTGTGTGTGTGCGAGTATGTTAGATAGAGAGAATATATATTGTTTGTGTGTGTGTATATATATATGTGTGTAGGAAAGTGGTTCTATTAGTAGAAATGGGGAGGGTGTTGTAGGTGTGGGGGGTTTTATGTGTGTGTATGGGTGTTATGTGTGTGGGAGTATGGTTAGTATGTTAAGATGAAGAGAATATATATATATATATATATATATTGTGTGTGTGTATGTGTGTGTGTAGGAAAATGATTCCTTTAGTAGGAATATTTTTGAATGAACATATATTCCTGACTTTTTCGTGTTTGCTGTTGTATTGCCAGTGCAAACGTATGTTTAAGGTTTATTTAGTTCGGGTTTTTATTTTCTAAAGTAGGTGTTATGTGTGTGTGTGTATGTCATATTGTGGTGTTGACATAATGTATATTAAACCTTATTTAATGTTGGTCTATATTTTTGAATAAACATATTTTCCTTATTTATTCGCATTTGTTCTGTTGTATTGTTAGCGCAAAGGTAAAATGGGAAGACTTGGAATTTGGGTGTCTTATTACTTGCGCAAATGTCTAGATGTGCACTTAGTGGTATTTGTCTCGTGGTTGGATCTCGTAATTGTTGGCGATGAACTGTCATTCTGTTTCTGAGTGTGAGTTTAGTTTGTCCTATATAATCTTCATTGCATCCTTTACATTTAATGGCATAAATTAGATTTTTTGATGAGCAAGTGAAGTGATTTTTTACAGTAAAATTTTGTCCTGATTTAAATGTATACGTGTTGCCTTCAATGAGGTGAGTGCAGGTTCCACAATTAGAGCGACCACATTTTTTGATACTTGGTTGTGGGTTTGTGGTAGGTAATTTGGCATTGGTGAGTAATGTTTTCAGTGATTTTGGTTGTCTTTTGCTTTTGATTATTTTGTGTGTTTCAAGGGCTTTTTTCATTCTTGGGTTTTGTTTTAGTAGTGGGATGTTATTGTGAATAGTGTTGTAAGCTTCCGCATTTCTTGGGTTGTGTGTTGAGATATATGATAGAATATTGGACGTACCTTGAATTTGTTTCTGTTTCCGTAATTCATCAATGCCTATTGCTTTAGCCCTTTCTATTCCATTATTTATTAGTAATAGTGGGTACTCTCTCTCAAGTAGAATTTCCTTTAATTCTTGAAGTCTTTTATTTCGCGTTTCATAATTGGAGACAATTGTGCAAATTCTTCTTGCTAGGTTAAAAGGAATGTTCGTCTTCGTGTGCTTTGGATGGTTGGAGGTGAATAGCAGATATTGTTTGGAATCTGTTGGTTTGTAGTGTATGTCAGTTTCGATATTTGTGTCTTTTTTTGTGATTAAGATGTCCAGAAATGGGAGTTGATCTTGGCTGTATTCCATTGTGAATTGGATGTGGTTATTGATGCCGTTTATTAAGTTTTTGAAATCCTTCAGTTGGTCGAGTGTGTGGGACCAAAGAATGAGGCAATCATCCAAGTAGCGTTTCCAATTATCTGATAAATATTTGTGGAAGTTCAATCCGTATTTTGATTTGGACTGTTCATATATCTGGACTTCTAAGTATGCCATGACTAAGTTGGCATAAGTTGGAGCGGCTTTTGTGCCCATCGCAGTCCCCGATATTTGCTTGTAAGTATTGCCATCGAAATCAAAAAAGTTGTTCTGTAGGATGAATGTTAATCCCTCGGTGATGAAGCTTTTTTCTATTCTGTCAGGTATCTCATTGGGATATTTCTCTAGCCAGAATCCTATTGCTTCTAGTCCGTATTGGTGTGGGATCGTTGTGTAGAGATTCACTACATCGAAAGACACAATAATAGTGTCGTTGTTGACATGTTTGGGGAGGTGGTTTAAGAGGTCCAGATCGTCTCTTACAAGGCTTGGTATGTGTTTCAGTATTGGTTTCAGTAGTATGTCTATAAAGTTGCTCAATCTGTGTGTTTCACATTGTGGGCCCGCTACAATTGGTCTTAATTTAAGGTCTGTGGAGTATTGTGTGTTCACGCAGGCTGAGGTGGATTGTTTACAGGCATCGTTGATTATTTTACATTTGTGGATTTTCGGAAGTCCGTAAAGGTTGCTGGTTTTGTATTCAAAATTTGTTAAATAATCGCGTTCCTTTTTAGTTAGGTCTTCCTGGTATCGATAAATCAGTGTGTTTAATTTGGTCATTATTTTTGATTGCTGGTAGTTTTTTACTCTTTCATAGTAATTAGCATTTTGTAAGAGAGAGAACATAGAATTTTTATATTTTTCAGCCTCCATAATGACAACAGTACTTCCCTTGTCCGCTTCCTTAATTACAATGTCCGGATATATATATACACACATATATATATATATATATATATATATATATATATATATATATATATATATATATATATATATATGTATGTATGTGTGTATGTATATATATATATATATATATATATATGTGGGTATAGGTGTGTATTTGTGAATATAGATATGTATGGATATGTACGTATATGATTATGTGCATATGTGTAAATGTGTATTTAGGCTTGCATCTATTTGTGCGTATGTATATTTTTGGTTGGATATCAATATAACTGTACCTCTCTCTATATATAGCGTGGATATATGCACTTTGTAATCTATGAAATTTATGTGTTTTAACTATGCCAACATGTATTTATCTGAGTTTGATTATTTATGCATAAACATACTTGATACTATTTTAGAGCGTAACATATGCTATATTATACTAATTGTAAGTTACCACACCGTACTATATTGGGTTGGTTAAGTTGTATATTATTGCATTACTGTATTTCATTATCTTATTATAATTTTCATCTTTTAATATACTATCTTTCCTAGTCATTACCTAAATTTATATTCACCTAAAAACTCAATACAACACTAATCACCATTTATTTTGACATTCCTTTTAACTTCACTATACCAGATACATTCAACTTTCCTACTAATAGATTTTTATGCCAATTCTACTATTAACAACATTCAACCATTCATTTCAAAAGGTCATGACCTCAACTAAAGTTTTCATCTTAACACCATATGAAAAAAACAATTTGATTCGTTAATTCTTCAACTAGCTCCAAATAAGGACAAGATACTAACATACTACTAATTCTGAATAAAATTATTATTGAATAAAATTATTATTGCATTTGGAAACAGCTTGTGATATGTTTGTAAGTAAATATTCTCTTTATCTGATATTTTGTAACTAACCTTACATAGATCAATAACGGAGAATAGCTACAATGTATTATCATCATCTAGAAACGATCGTAAAGCAGTGAAGTATATATCTAATGACTTGATTTTTTATTTCATTGTTTTAACTTATATATATGTATATATATATATATATATATATATATATATATATATATATATATAATATAAAATCAAAAGAGGCTTAAAAGAGTTCCATGTATTTTATTATGCGCATTTCAAAAACAAATATCATCATGGGATGATATTTGCGTTCTCATCAGATATAAATAGGGAGACATGATATGAAGCTTAAAAAACTCTTGCGAGAAGTGAAGTGTTAAATCAACATATGAAAAATAAAATAAGATGGATATATGAGATTGGGGAGAAAGGGAAAGGAAGGGGGGGGGGAGAGGAAGAAAGAATATAATAAGAAAAAAAAATATAATAATGAGGAAATGATGACGGAGGAGGAGTATAAGAAGGAAGGATCAGAGACGAGGAGAAAATGAGTGAGAGAGAGATAACCTTTAATACTGAGAAACACTGTCTCCCAGAGAGAAATAAAAAAAAACCGTTGTAAGATAATACATAATTTAAAAAAAATTAAGAAATTAAAAGTTACTGAGGTTTATGAATGGTGATGCTTATGATGAAAGAAAAAGGAATTAAGAATACTATTTATTTAAGGTTTATATATTGAAGGGTTTAATAATATGTGCGAAAAGGGATTTATTAAAATGTATTATTAAAATAAAATATATTAAGAAGATAAGGTGAATGAAGATAAGGTTAAATGAATTATGAACTTAGAGGAATTAATTAGGGTCCAAGTTTGTTTCTATATATTGTAATAGGAAAAAGTAAATAATAGGTATAATATGAGCACGGAAGGATAGAAGAAAGAAGAAATTCAAGGAAGAAAAAATATATCACGTCAAAAAAATATGTTTACAACATTTCACCAATGTATTAGTATATATTAAAAATAAAAATGTGCATGGCCGAGAATATAAGGAAAATGCTATAGTGTGTTATAATATGAATTAAGAAGTAATTGAGAAGTAAAAGTTGCAGATTAAACATTAGAAATTAAGAAAGAAGAAAAATGGGGGACCGCTAACGACATAGTATGAGTAATATTCTATAATATACTGAAATAAGGTAGAAAGATGGGTATATTTGTAACAAATATAAAAGCGTTTGAGAAAAGAAGATTTTATACTAATTAGGTAGTAAGATATTAGCTGTATACTTTATGGAAAGTTCGATGGGATTTATGCAAGAGAGTGAAAATAAATCCGTACGTCTATTTATTATAGAATTAAAATTAGAGATAATAGTAAATTAGGGGACCGGACCGCTAACTACATAGAATGAGTAATATTGTATAATATACTGAAATAAGGTAGAAAGATGGGTATAATTGTAAAAAATATAAAAGCGTTTGAGAAAAGAAGATTTTTAACTAATTAGGTAGGAAGATATTAGCTGTATACTTTATGGAAAGTTCTATGGGATTTATGCAAGCAGAGCGAAAATAAATCTGTACGTCTATTTATTATAGAATTAAAATTAGAGATAATGGTAAATTACATGTTCTGGATAAGGAAGAATTAAGGTAAGGAGAGGCGTTGCAAACCTTCCTCCAAAAAATATTGTAGTTAATATTTTTGTCCTTTAAGGACCATATGAGTTCTGAGAGTGCCGTGTTAGTTCTTTTAAGTTGGTATTTAAATGAGAAATTGTGATTATAAAATCTTGCTTTGAAGAAAGTGGAACCAAAATAGGTAAAAGAATTAGTACCAGTTATAACCTTACATTCATACACTAAATGTTTATCAAGACATTAGTTACTAATAGGACATTTAGTTCTAACAAGGCAATTGCAATTACGATTAGAGAAATTACCAAAGTTATTAGCAAGTGACCCAGTATTATTTATAGAAGGAATTGAATTGGAGAAGTTATTTACGATAGGTGCTAAAGTTTCCTGATTTAGATTGGTATTATGAACATTCGAGAAAGTTACGTTTGACGTCGTATTTAAATTTATGGAATCTAGCCAAGAGTTAACATTGACGTAGAGTTTACTATTGCTATTATTATGACGCTCAGTGTTGGATGGATATAATGTATTACTTAATATTTTATTATTATGTTTTGAAATAATGTTAGAGATGTTGGAAGTGGTGGAATAAGAGAATTTAATTTTATGTTTATTAAAGATCTTACTATAAATATGCGAAGGATGGAAGCATTTATCTAAGGCTCTAAAAAATAGTTTAGGAATATTACTAATAATAGATAGAGAAAAAGGAGCGTTGTACCAAATCATATTTTATATCTAGGTCTTTTCTTTATGTTATTGGAATGCTTATGACTAACTATATTACTATAAGTCCCTCGATGATTGGTTTCTTTACTGTATTTAATTTTGTCAGGATAACCGGCTCTGGAAAGCGCATTATTGTAATAATTGGCTTTAGCGTCAAAGATAACTTTATTAGAAGATAGATTTGAGATTATTTTTTCAACATTACTGACTATAGCATTTTTAACGTTAATAGGGTGGTTAGATTTAAAATTAACATAATTTAGATTCTCATTGTCTTTATGTTAAGGGTAATATAGGCCGGTATCAAGATTAAGGGTTATATCCAGGAAGTTAGCTAGTTTGACGTTGTTTTCAAATTCAAACCATCTTTTGATTTTATATTATTTATACTCCAGTCCTATAAACTGTTGAGTGCTACTTATCCGATATTTGCATTGCTTTGTTGTGCTACAATAAAACTCACCTCCTACACACACACATATATATATATATATATATATATATATATATATGACACTACCACTCATTCCATATCCAGTCCTTGTGTCGTCTTCTTATGTATATTGTCCTGTGTTCAACGTAACGACTAATTATTGAACTGACAGCAGAGCTAGAAGAAATTACAATAAAAATACTTCTAATTGAAAGAAAACCAATTTCATATATTAGCCGTAAATATTTCAGACTAGCTAAGAGACGTCTGCAGTTAAGAAAAGTAATTTCAATCATCATGAGATTCAATATATAAACAATTTGTTTTAGTTCACATCGATTTTTAATTGAACATTATAAATATCAGCTTCGATAGGAAAATAATTCTGGACAGAGTTTACAGGCAAAACTAACAGGTAGGATACCCAGGGGTAGACCCAGAGCAAGATGGTTGGAGATCCAAGAGCAAGATCCATGAGCTTGGCTGGTCACGCTTGGGGATCAAGCCGGATCAGTTGGAGACGGTTGCTCCTGACAGAATCCATTAGAGGGAGTTTGAGGACTCTGGAATAAGTAGACGAAGAAGAAGGAGAAGCTTCTACATACCGCTGGCAGTATCAGTAAATCGTAAGACAACATGATTTATATCCTATAGTTACGGTCCTTTACGTTCTGAGTTCAAATCTCACCGAGGTTAGCTTCACGTGTCATCTTTACGGGGCGGGAGTTCGATAAAATAAAGCACCAGTAATGCAATGGGCTCGATCAATCTGCTTTCCCCTGCTCTGAAATTGTTGGCGTTGTGCCTAAATCAGATACCCTTATATATTATGTGGAAGTAACACCACATATGATGCGGATGAACATGGTTGGGGTAACAATGCACCGCCCCTAAATATATTATATTCAGCTGTAGTCGTCCATATTGTGAGTTAAGTAATCAATGAGATTGGTCTTACTTTTCCTGTTTATTTTTAGATTAAATTTAGTAGCAGCAGAATGTCTGTAAATAGTTAAATGTCAACATAAATAATGTCGAGTTTTGAGGTTCATTTGTTTTCAATTTTTGATTCGTAAGCCCACCACACATGGTTTTTCTCATAGCTTCTATTACATTTTATTAATGCCAGGGGGAAGTCATATTTGTTTACTAGAGAATATCAATTTACATTTCAATCCTAACTGTTTATATGAATTGTCAAATATATTAGTACGAGAGTCGGTTGAAAAATTCATAGGCTGACCAAGATACTCTTAAGAAATGATCAAATGATGTTTATTTGGAACGTAGTACCTGGAAGGAAACGGTGTAGTTATTATTAAGAATAGTTGAAATTAATGCACACAAGATTTAACAGCACTAGCATCACTTCTGCATACCCAGCCTATGAAGATTTCATCACTTCAGCACACCCTTATTCTTTTCAGATTAGAGGTTAATATTTTCAGTATTTGACTCAAAAGCACACCACACATGGCTCTTCTCATAACTTCAACGACTACTAGGATTACATATGTGTCAATACATTTATGTTAATGCTGGGGGAGGGGGTTATATTGGTTTACTAGATAATATTACTTTACATTTCATACTTAACTCTACATGGGAATGATCAAATATTTTAATATATTATATTACCAGGTATCAACATTTCGAAACTTTTAGCCACGTTTCATTGTTTATTCGTGTATTACTTGTTCTTCATTATTCGTTGTCTTCAAGAATAACAGGTGAAATATAGGAGGATGTGGGAGGGTCAGGCGCCATGCTTTCCAGTATGGAGTTGCGTCCCTTTACGGTCTGAGTTAAAATCCCGCCGAGGTTAACTTTGCCTTTCATCCTTACGGAGTCGATAAAATAAAGTGCCAGAATTGCACTGGGATAATTGCTGGCCTTGTGCCCAAAGTAGAAACAATTATATTTAGCTCTTCGATAACATCAATGAACTCGGCCGGTCGCGCTTGGGGATCTAGCTGGATCAATTGGAAATGGTCGCCTCTGACAGTACCCATTGAAAGGAGTGTTTGAGTACCCTGTCGCCACGACCCTCCCAGAAATAAGTAGCCAAAGAAGAAGAAGAAGAAGAAGAAGAAGAAGAAGTTGCATAAACCACATAATATTTTATTAGTTAACGTCGTTTGTTTCTTTATGGAAGAATTTTCTTAGCGAAGTAGTCTTCTGAAAATGTCTGTTTCACTTCCAGAATGAAACCATTATAATTTCCTAGAATCTCTGGTGATACTTGGAACGTTATGAACGTCAAACCATTTTACATATGCAGGAACTCCAGATGAATGAGCTCTCACTTCTAGGATGAAGAACGTAAAGCTAGTGCTAAGCAATATATGGACAAGTTTCCTAAAAATAAAAACAACCATAGCAACAAAATATTTACGAAAGAAGCAAAAAAAAAAAGAAAGCATTCGCATTGACCAAATATAGCGAGGCAAATTAAACAACGGATAAAACAATTGCTTATAATGAAACAAACAAAAATAAAAGAAACAGTTAAAAAGATAAAACAGCACGAAAAATAATAACCAAATACGAATAAAGTAACATTGTTTCCGTAGGAAAATGATATCGTAGAAACAGTTTCAGTTTTTGTCTATGGTTTTTCATATGAAAAACATTTCTGTTGTTTTTTACATTAAATAAAAACAAAGATAACATTTATTTTAATTACAGTTAAGTTTCTGTTTTATGTAATAAAATTCTGGCCGACAGGAAAGCAATATATAATTTCATCATTTTGTTTAATATTTTTTATTTGTATTTTTTCTACTTTTTATGCTTTACTTGATCAGTTTATTTGTTTACTGAATTGTTTATTTATTTATTTACACATTCACTTACGACCTCTACCTCTATTTTTAATATTAGTAGTTGTATTAGTAGCAGCAGCAGATTCAGCAGTAGTAGTAGTAGTAGTAGTATGATATTTACGTAAATTGTTTTGGATAGGTCGACATAAAAATGTTTCATATCACCACAGTCTCCCACATGCACATAACACACACGAAACACATACACACACGAAACACATGTACACGCACACACACATAAACAATCACATGTATAAGATTATATATATATATATATATATATATACATGTATATATAGTGTTTACATTGACAAACAATTCTATGGTTCTATTATGATAGAACACTACTTAATAACAACTGTACAGAACTACAAAAATAGTCACAACTCAAATCTGAGTTTCATGCATTGAAAGTAAAGATATCTTACAGTTGTTGATACGTCGACAGGTTTGCGGTCGTACCCTTGCAGTGGAGACTTCTGGTGTCCTCGGACCTAGAGATACCTCCCTACGCATCACCAGAGGCGTTGAGCTGGCCAGCCGCAGGTGTGAGCCTCGCGCGTTGGAATGGCTTTTCCAGCGCGGCTCCCTTGCCGTCCTCCGGGGAAACGCCTTCTTCTTTCCGTCCGCCGGGGTTGTGGGGAGGCCACCAATATGATGACTGACTTGTCATTTTATCAGTCATCTGTTCCTGGCGTTAACAAATTGACGTACATGCCAGTATTGAAGACAACTGGAGATTAGTTCGGATTTCCTGTTGATAGAAACAGTCCGTTTCTTAATGAAGTGCAGTATCTCAGGGATGCAGTATCTGCAAATACATACGCTCGCGTCTCGAATAATCGCTCTCACCCCCTTAAGAATTTTTCCGATCATTAAAAGCTATCCCTACCACCTGCTTATAAAATGTTGCTAGTCCATCTCCGGCAAAATTTTATTACAAGTGGTAGCATTCCTGTGACAATTCAGTTTCTTGAGACATAAAATAATATTATACCTGAAATCCCATACTTTATAAAATATATAGAATGGTTTGGGGTCTCAATATGTAAATTGAACTACTAATTCTGTTGTTTTTTTAATCACGTTCTAGAGACGTTCTAGACAAAATGCTGTTTTTCCAATCCCGTCTCTGTTATTTGGGACACGTGAGTGCAACATATGAAATGTTCTATACATAGTATACATGTATTTGTTTCTGGCAAAAACAGAATGCACTGTATGAATATGTACATGTTTCATCAATAGGTATTCTATAATGCAGATAAGTTTCGTATGTCGCAAATTGTTTTTTTCGTTTGCATTGATAGCATTTTATCATATAATTTCTCCCACATCTATCGGAAATAGTATTTACACACACACACAAACACATTTTTGGGTTTATTGAAGCGCTGAGAATATACATATATATATATATAGACAGACGCACACACACATACGCACACATACACCCACACACCCACACACACACATTATATATAGGATAAATATATATCAAATATATAAGAACCATACAGCAAATATTTATTAAAATAACATTAAAGTTTAAGCAAAGAATCGCTGCTTTCTCCATTAACGAGATTAGCTTAAACTTTGATTTTTTATTTTAAAATACAATTACAACAATTACAACAACAACAACAAAGGGGGGAACTGCAATCCTATCCAATGGTGTAACCACAAATCCAATCAAAATTTGCTCCCTGAACAAGAACATTTTTCTCTTTTAGACATGAACCTGGCAAAAGTGATACAAAAAAACATTTTAGCCATCAACCAACACCATCCTGCTGTCACTAACACACAATTTCAAAACAAGCCCCCTGCAACAGTCAAAACCAGCCACCACACTAGCCTCCACATTTTTACTCAATACACAATGTATCAGCCCATCCATCAATGCACAGATATGGAAGATCTAATTCATTGAGGATTAGGTTTGTAACCATACATTTCACATTCCCTTCTTCATTCTTACTGACACCCACCTTGACAACTCCCACTTGGAGGCCGAAGTAAGAGAGGAATTTCAGAACCATCCGTGCGGATCATGTTGGCAGAAGGAAGGGTGGAACTGCCATTTTCTTGCATGATTCCTTTACAGCAGATGGTAACAAAACATTCTCCAATGGCTACTGTGAATCAGTCACTGTGCACAATAAAGACAATGACCTGACATTAGTTGGGCTCTATAGGCAACCCTAAACACCCATAATCTGCTTCAAAGAATGCCTCAACAGTATTAAATGCTTTATTAAACAGTGCCATTCTAGCAACATACTTTTGATGGAAGACTTTAATCTAACCTGTGTCGATTGGTCCACATGTAGTTTGAAACCAGGCACCCCAACCTCTACCACTGACAAAGAAGCAGTCGAGTCACTTCTTTACTTCATGAATGAGTTTTTCTTGTCCCAACTTGTCATTGCACCAGGCATCAGAACAAACAAAAAAATTTACGCACTAAAATACTGCCAACTGCAACATGCACATTCCATGGCTATCGCCCTGCTTGAATAAAAATATATATAACCTCCAACAATGCATGATGACCATCATCAAAAACCAGAGAACAGCTAAAGACAAGTGGGCCATTGAGAAAATCAAACTGAACCCCAAAGTGTTCTTTTCATTTGCTAAAAAAACAAGGTCACCGTCTCCACTGTTAGCCCTTTAGTTGATGAAAATAGCACACTCCAAGATAATTTCAAAACCATGGGCGAGATACGGCAGAAACAATACTGCTCTATTTTCAGCAGTCCTGATATGGCCGATCTGGGTTGTATCAGTGATGTTAATCCCCAACACACTATATCAGACATAACGTTTGGCGCCCCTGATGTCTTAGCGGCAATAGACGAAATTAATCACAATTCAGCAGTTGGCCCCGACAGGTTCTCTGCTTGTGTCCTGAAGGTGTGTCGACAGCAACTTGTATCTCCTCTTGCTAATATGTGGAGGAACTCACTGGATACTGGCTATATTCCTGAAAACTTTCTGTCCCAGTCCGTAGTCCCAGTCTTCAAAAAGGTAAATAAATTCCTTCCAGTGAAATACCGTCCGATCTCACTCCCCTTTCATATTTTCAACGTATTTGAGAGGGTAGTGAGATCACGAATAACCCACTTTCTTGAAAGCAACGGTTTGCGGAACTCCAACCAACATGGGTTCCGTAATGGAAGGGACTGCCTAACGCAGATCCTGCATCAAATTCACGACGTTTTGAGAGCTTTGGGAGAGGGCTCCAACACTGTTGTCAAATACCTTGATTTCAGCAAGGCCTTTGACAGGGTTGGTCATAAGATTCTACTGAAAAAACTATCCAATGTTGGTGTCTCTGGAATGTTACTGCAGTGGATCAAATGTTTCCTGACAGACAGGACCCAACATATTGTAGTCGAAGGAGTAAAATCAAACCGAGCCAAAGTCAGCAGTGGCGTCCCACAAGGAACTGTGTTGGGCCCACTTCTGTTCATCGTCTAGAATAATATGCTGTTGAATGAGGATAAGTTTGAATTAATCCATTTTGGAAAAAAGGATGCCCTGAAACTACCATACACTCTTCCTTCAGGTGAAACTCTAGTGGCATCCAATAACATCAGAGACCTGGGAGTAATTGTGGACAACAACATAAGCTGGCCCACTCATATAAACAGCAAAGTTGATATGGTTCGCCGAATGTGTTCCTGGATTCTCAGAACATTCCAGTCGAGAGATATCCACACTGTAATCCCTCTCTTCTCCACTTTTGCCCGACCCCACCTTGAATACTGTTGTCCACTGTGGTCTCCCCACACGAAAAAAAGTATTATGAATATTGAAGAACCCTAAAGGTCAATTATAAAAAAGATAGATGGCATAACAGGCCTTGACTATTGGAGTTGATTAGAAAAGCTCAAACTTTATTCTCTTCAACGTCGCCGTGAGCGCTACACTATCTGCATGATGTGAAAAATATTCCATCAGCTTAGCTCAAATGATGTTGGCATCACCTTAAATGTACACCCAAGTCTTGCGCCCCGTGCTATCCGCTCACGACAAAAATCTCACTCGCATCTCATAAAAACAATACGACACAATTATTTCACCTCAATTGGCCCTGCACTCTTTAACGTTACACCAAACCACATCAAAGCAGAAACAGACCCCATCAAGTTCAAGAAGTCTTTGGACACATTCCTTCAAGAAATCCGGGATAAGCCTCCCACACCCGGATATGCCTCCGTAAACAATAACTCCCTGTTCGAGTGGGCCATGGTGCCCAAACTCTGATTTGTAAGACTTCGCCAGGTGGTGCTATTAAGTTAGTCATGGCCTGGGCCAATACTGGCCGAAACCTATCCAAGTTATATATATATATATAACTCTAAGGAAGTGCTCAAACACAGAAATGCTATAAAGATAGCTTATAAAATAAAGTGTGAATTCTTAAAAGAAAGAAACATATGTTGTCATATATACATATATATATATATATATATATATATATATATATATATATATATATATATATATATATATATATATATATATATATATATATATATATATATATATATATATATATATATATATATATATATATATATATATATATATATATATATATATATATATATGTATATATATATATATATATATATATAAATATAAATAATAGGAAGGAACATAATAGTACCACCGATGATGTTGAAGATGTTCAACGAAAGAACTTTGATTGACTATATATATATATATTTATATAGAAAACCATCATCTATTAGATTCATCCGTCTAGTTTTCTAAACCAAATGTCATAGAGTTTATATTTTCTGCTATCAGTTGAAATTCGAATAATTAACAATAAAATGTTTAGATGAATTAGTTCAATTAAAGTGATCTGTTACAAATGTTGACAGATTGAGAAGAGAAGATACAAATAAATCTTTTCCCGCATGTATTACTCTGATAAACAGTAGTCTACGATTATGGTGTTGGTGGTGGTCGTGATGATATTGATAGCAATGGTGATGACGTCGTTGTTGTTGTTATTGGATCTCTGTATATTTGGAGGCCCAGTGCTACAGTTTATCCAATTAGAATGTTGTTCCAGTGAAATTAACGCCTACGTGACTGAGGATTCATTAACATAATACTCGGAGAGATTCTACAGAATGTCTGACAGGCATGGCCCGTTAATTTGGAGATACAACTTACTTTTTGAAAATTATTGAACGGCAGTGAAATACAGTGTGTTGTGCAAGAAAACAGCGAGAGTGTATAATCTATATATAAAAAACTGTGGTTGTCTGTCTGTCTATCGATTTTTGGCACACATCTCCTCTTAGAATCTCTCACGGAATTGCACCGAAATTGCTATACTTGTACATTGAGCCCTAGCGAAGACATCGGAAAAAAAAAATTTCAAATTGACCCACCCTATGTGACGAAATCGAATATAATGTATCGATTTTTGAGCGTAAGTTATCAGTTATTTCCCTTTGTTCTGTTTACATTGAGCGTCTTACGTAAAAAATTACGCTGGCTTTCTCAGCGTTTAATATGACATTAACACAATACACGAACATTCGAACACTAAGCTTCCGTTTTGCTTCATTTCCATTTAAAAGCATTTTAAAACAATATTTTTACTTGAAAACAAGTCTATTTAAAGACTACGTAAAACAAGCAAATATTTCAGGCGTGCAGACAGACAGTCGTGCAGAGAGGTGATATAGGCGTGCAGACAGACATAACTGATAATTTGGTTACGCTAATGTTTTTCTCTGCGTTGCAGTGTTTACATTTTCGATCTTTGTTAATAAATAACCAGTGCAGTTTTTATCCCCAGCATCCTCTTTTGTTATAACATTCGGGTTATCGTTATGTTTTCTTAACTTCATAAGGCATATTGTTGGTTGAGGGAATATTAATCAAAAACACCACATGCAAGTCTGCACAGTAGACACTACAGTTTTTAAGCCAAAAAAGAAACTTAACATTGTAACTTTAACACAGCTACTGAGCGACCCCGAGCAACGCCGGGCTTTACTGCTAGTTATATATATATATATATATATATATATATATATATATATATATATATATATTTAGGTTTGTTGTTTCACCACTGGATAGAACTGGTCATCCCTATGGTCAATATCGATGTAATATTATGGAGAGTATATATATACATATACTAGTTTGGTAGATTATTCAATCTGGAGGACGAGGTGTGTAATATAAGATATTGTATTTCATCACACAGTATAATACATTATAATACTCAAAGAGTTATGTGCTCAATTATGTTCTCTATATACTGTCTTATAAGGCCCCGGAATTGAAACCTTGAGCTCATAAAATTATAGGGGATTAGCGTGAGTTTTTCACTCCGCTTTTCAATATTATATATATATATATAAGTAATTACTTTCCTAGTCTTCAGAGCATTTTTATGAATATTCTAAAGACTAGGAAATGAATTACTTGTTTAAACATTGTCTATACACCGATGATTCCAAACAGTTGTCTGGAAGAAACGATCATAATCGATTGAATGCATTAAACAATAATTTATTTGTTTTATATTTTGAATATATATATATATATATATATATTTTATTTGATAGAAGGAGCTTCTACAGGACTAGTACTGTTTCATTCAGATGAAATCTTCAGGAAGCTGGGTGTCATATTAAGTTCTGGTATTTATACATTTAGGTAGTGGTAAGGGAGGGGTGGTGGCTGGGGGGGGGAGTAGGATGGTATTTAGATACACAGGACCACAACATGGCACAGGCCGTTTTTTTCTTTTTGGAGTGGTCAATTAGCCAGAGTGCTTTTTTGAAATAAATATTATTTCAAAAAAGCACTCTGGCTAATTGACCACTCCCCAAAGAAAAAACGGCCTGTGCCATGTTGTGGTCCTGTGTATCTAAATACCATCCTACCCCCAAAAATTCCTCCCCTCCCAGCCACCACCCCTCCCTTACCACTACCTAAATGTATAAATACCAGAACTTAATATGACACCCAGCTTCCTGAAGATTTCATCTGAATGAAACAGTAATAGTCCTGTAGAAGCTCCTTCTATGAAATAAAAAATTGATACTCTGCCATGTATTGAGTACCTTACTTAATGTGGTTATCCCCGACTCAACCCGGGACTTACGTATATATATATATATATATATATATATAGATAGATAGATATAGATATAAGAGACTGTTGAAGTTTGCTTGAAGAATTGTGGAATAATAAGATATATTTTCTTTAGGACGTTTTGGAAGCCTCAACAGTGCAGATGGGTAATTCTCCGGGTAACAAGATCCGGTGGTGAAGAGAGAGATGTAAGTGAATGTAGAATGAGATGTATAGTGTGTAGAAGAACGTAGGAAAGAGCGTAAAAAATAAAAATAATAACACGAGATAGAGTTACCTTGGGAGAGATTTAATTGTCCCTGTATATTTTGGATTCACATACATCAACGGGGTGGGTTTTCCGGAGGTAGGGGGGGGGGATTTTATCTGTCGGAAAGGTGCGAAACGTGTCCTCCGCTGTTCGTTGTTTTGAATATCTGAGGTATTCAGCAGAGCGCGCGCGCGCGTGAAATGGAGTCGGTCAAGTAGTGGTCGGCGGCCGAAATAGTTCTTTTAATTGTGGGAGTGGGGTGGCGTTAGCTGTCAATCCATTGTATTATCTGCCCATGCTGGTTTCTTTATTATCAGTGTTGAATAGTGTGTGGTGGTGGTAGTATTATCTGTCTGTTTGGTGAATGCTACTGTCTGTGTCTGTGCGTGTGTTGTTGTCTCGCTTGCGTATGTGTGTGCGTGCGTGTGTTGTTGTCTCGTGTGTCTGTATAAGCAGTGTAGTATATTCGTATGGTGGAATGCTAGTGAGTGTGTGTGTGTGTGTGCGTGTATTGTTGTCTCGCTTGTGTACGTGTGCGTGCCTGTGTTGTTGCCTCGTTTGTTTATTTAAACCAACCACCTCATTTCGCTTCTCTTGGATCGGTTATTTATGTGTGGCCCTAGGCGTTTGATCCAAAGTGTTTCCTTGATTCGTAATGTGCCGACGTTTCTTTCCGTCACTAGAACTGTGACAATGGTCCTTCCGTCTTTGTTTCCGCATTTGGTTATGTGTTTCCGGAAAGACGAGGCCTTGGTGTTGATGTGCTCCTTGATCCGAATGTGTAGATGCTGGACTGTGCTACCTATATAGTAGTGGTTGCACTTCTTACATTCTACATTATACAAGACGTATGTGCGTAGGCAACAGTTCGTATGGCGCACCGGGCATTTTCTGAGGGAGCACGCGTCAGTCGATTTCCCGGGTTTCCTGGAGAGGAATCTTTTCAGGGAGGGACCCGAGTGAGCCAGGTGGATGTCGAGGCCCTCCCTCCGTATAGCCTTGCGGGTAGCGTTGGTGGTATTCTCGCCCAGGTGTGGTATTTTAAGGAAGCACTTGCCTTGGGCGGTTCTCTGCCTCTTGCGTCTGGTGTCTCTTATTCTGGTTGTGAGTGAGGCAGGGTATGCGTTCGTCTAGAGCACTTTGAGGAATCGCTTTGTATGGGTGACACCACTCGCGAGATCGCTGCATCTGTTTTAATTCGCGTGATTTCTTACCTTGAGGAATCCTCACATCTTCCCAAGAGATGGCGAACAGAATCTATGAGCCGTTCAAGAACACGGACGAGAACATTGATTTCAGTGTTGAACACCCCAGCGACGACGGGTCACTCGCCCTCCTCGACTAATAAATCAACATCACGGAACAGAGAGGGATCCACTCCAATTTCTACCCCAAGGCAGCCTGCAGAGATATGTTCGTCCCCCACAAGTCCGCCCTCCCTAACTGTGCTAAAAGAGGGTACATCACGAACGAAATCACGCGGATTAAAAACAGATGCAGCGATCCGCGACTGGTGTCACCCATACCAAGCGATTCCTGAAAGTGCTGGAGACGAATGGGTACCCTGCCTCACTCACAAACAGAATAAGAGACACGAGACGCAAGAGGCAGAGAAACGCCCAAGGCAAGAGCTTCCTTAAAATACCACACCTGGGCGAGAATACCACCAAGGCTACCCGCAAGGCTATACGGAGGGAGGGCCTCGACATCCACCTGGCCCACTCGGGCCCATCCCTGCGATGATGCCTCTCCGGGAAACCCGGGAAATCGACTGACGCGTGCTCCCTCAGAAAGTGCCCGATGCACCATACGAACTGTTGCCTACACACATACGTCGTGTATAATGTAGAATGTAAGAAATGCAACCACTACTATATAGGTAGCAATATACGGCCGCTACACATCCGGATCAAGGAGCACATCAACACCAAGGCCTCGTCTTTCCGGAAACACATGACCAAATGCGGAAACAAAGACGGAAGGCCCATTGTCACAGTTCTAGCGGCGGAAAGAAACGTCGGCACATTACGAATCAAGGAAGCACTTTGGATCAAACGCCTAGGGCCACACATAAATAACCGATGCGAGAGAAGCGAAATGAGGTGGTTGGTTTAAATAAACAAACGAGGCACCAGATACGCACGCACACACACACAAGCGAGAGAACAACACATGCACACACACACACAGCATTCAACCATACGAATATACTACACTGCTAATACAGACACACGAGGCAACAAGAAACGCCAACACATACACACACAAGCGAGACAACAACACACGCACCCCCCACACACACAGTAGCATTCACCAAACAGGCAGAGTATACTACCACCACCACCACACACTATTTAACACTGCTCATACAGAAACGCCACCCCACTCCCATAATTAAAATAACTATTTCAGCCGCTGACCACTACTTTACCGACCCCATTTCACACGCGCGCGAACAGTGGATGACACGTTTCGCACCTTTGCGAAAGATACCCCCCGCCCACCGGAAAAAAACCCCAGTTGATAGATGTGAATCCAAAATATATAGGGACAATTAAATCTCACCCAAGGTAAACTCTATCTCGTGTTATTTTTATTTTTTACGCTCTTTCCTACGTTCATCTATACACTATACATCTCATTCTACCCTCACTTACATTTCCCTCTTCACCACCGGATCTTGTTACCCGGAGAATTACCCATCTGCATTGTTGAGGCTTCCAAAACGACCTAAAGAAAATATATATATATATATATACGATATTAAATAAATGGAAACTATATTTATAAAACCATATTTATTTCATTATACATATGTCAGGGATACCAAATTGAAATATGGTATGCCTTCATCAGACAAAATACAATATATAAACAGTTTTATAAATAACTTTGACGTACCCTATTAGATGCAACCATTATTTTTGGAAGCTGTCTGGTTGCATCTAATAGGGTTGCATCTAATAGGTTGCATCTAATAGGGTTGCATCTAATAAGGTACGTCAAAATTATTTATAAAACTGTTTATATATTGTATTTTGTCTGATGAAGGCATACCATATTTTAATTTGGTATCTCTGAAATATGTATAATGAAATAAATATGGTTTTATAAATATAGTTTCCATTTATTTAATATCGTATATCTACTCCAAATACTTGTCGAGTGCTTTATATCAGTTATAAAATATTTACTTGTTGTATCCCAACAATTTTAAATAGAACTTTTGCATATATATATATATATATATATGATATAAAATAAAATAAGTAAGTCAAACATGTAACATTTGGCTTCGTTTATTATAAATTCTCTGCTATATATATTTCGGTGACAGCTATTATTGGCTGTGACCTCTTGAGGCAGTTCGAATTGATGTGGAAAAGACAGGTCAACATGTTGTTGAAGTATGTTCCACTCACTCAATACATCGATATGTCCAGTTCCTGGGTGTGTTGTTAGTCCTCCGAGGAACTGGAATCATACTTTTCCACATCAATTCGGACTGCCTGAAGTGCTCACAGCCAATAATTGCTGTGACCGAACTATATATAGCAGAGAATTCATAATAAACGAAGACAAATTTATAATAAACGAAGCCACATTTATAATAGACGAAGCCAAATTTTACATGTTTGACTTACTTATTTCACATTACTCCGGAGTAAACAAACCAAGCTGCGTACTTCGGCGATTGCTCCAATCTGCATACTGAGGTATCGGTAAACAACCCACATATACTAAAATATATATATGTATACTGTGGTGAAGAGAACGTAGTCATCTATGTATAAGTTTAGTGGAGAGCAACTATAACAGAACACAACGAAACGGGTAATGAGCAGATAGATTCATTTATTGAACATCTTTAAAATAACAGCCGATATTTTCATTTCCTATACGGATATTAGAAATTAATATTTGAGTAATAATGAAGGTAGGACATTCTACATGTTAATTAAAAAAACATTCCATCACAACATGTGTTTCGTTTGGCGTTGGAGCTTATAATTATCCCTTTATAATACAACTATATTCTATTAATTAATCAGCTTATTTTGATATGACTATTCTCAAAAGTCTAGGGTCTGATCGAGCCTTGATGCTCATCCTGCCGGTTCTTTTCCCAGTGTCCATGGCATGAAGCAACTGTGTGTACCAGACTCTCCCCTTAGGTCACCAGTCCATCACAGGCTTAAGCCCTTAGCTATTGCTAGTACTCATTTTCAGATGAGTCTACTTGGGCAACGATAAATAAAATCTTCTGCTCAAGAACACAACACGCAAACCACCCGAGGATTGACCCCATGACATTATGGTTGTATGTCCAACACTCTTACCACTAGTCAACACCCCTACACATTATTGCCTGTAATATATTTGTCAGGAACAGGCCTCCTCGTGCTACTGGTAACAGGTAACTCTATACAATCTCTTTCATGGTCGGGTGTTTGGCGTTGAAAGCCACAGACCGACAGTCACTGGTCAGGTGAAGAAGTTAAGTGGAACTCCAGCATGAGCTGTTAAAAGAGAGGATGAACTGTTCCAGAATGAACGGCCATCCACACTCTCTATGAGTTAAATAGCCTCATCAATTCCCCGACATGATGAAAATCAAACAGAAATCTGTGGTGTTCGACCGGGGAGTGGTTCCTCCAACAGATTGACAAGGCCATGCTTATGAGTGGACTGGATTTGTAATATATTATCAATAGTAACTTCATTATTATGTGTAATATTTCACCCCTTTAAATCAATCAGATTACATATACATTATGTTCTGTGGCATTTATTGCTAACCATGCTATATATTATATTTCAACAATAGTATCACATTAGTAAATTTATCAAACTCCATTAACTACCACATACTTATTTAATGTAATATACATTATAACTTATTTTCTTCATTATTAACCGAAATATTTCGTATGTTAACCGTATTACATTTATAAATTTAATATCATTTATATGTCCTCATACATGATCGTGGCATATAATAATTTTGATGTATGTTATTGCATGTGCGATACATCATAACTATAATATATTTTACTATATATAACACACATTATTGACTGTTTTACTAAATTTGATATCAATCAACAGACATATGCGTTGTTGAGTGTGATATACAAATAATTGTTTCTACTTTTGGCACAAGGCCAGAAATTACTCAGTGTATTCCTGGTACTTTATTTTATCGACCCCGTCAGGATGAAAGGCAAAGTTAACTTCGGCGTGTGAAATACAAATAATACTTTTCATATATTTATCTAGTTTTAACTACTTAGACAATATTGACTACAATGTACATTAGTAAATTATGGCTTCCTCATATTAGTAACCCTCATAATGGCGGTGGGCTGCCATTATCAGTAGAATGACCGACAACATATTTCGTGGCATAGTTATGAACCTTTATGTTCTGGGTGGAAATCTCGCCGAGGTTAGCATTGCGTTTCATCCAAAAGGAGTTGATAACGTAAAATACCAGTAGCGTACTGAGGTCGATTTAATCGACATTTCACTTCCCCCAAATTGTAGATCATGTGGCTAAATCAGGAACCATTATTAACTGTCATATACTCTATTAACTAAATATACATTGTGGCTTGTAATATGCAGAAACATATCCGTGGTTTCTATTTCTATTTTCTATTGGGTCGTCAAGTATGAAACTTGTAGAAATCTCTTTTTTTTTTTTTTTTTTGTCAAATTTCTACAAATTTTTATTCTTGACGACCCAATATTTTGTGTTCAAGCCTAGGGGCTGAGACTATACTGGGTCACCACCACCGATGCTACACTTTCTATAGCCAGCTTTCTGTTTGGACATTGATGCAAAAGGGTGTTTGTGGTTGCTACTATTATTTGTGCTTCGTTATATTTTGGGGGGAAATAGTTTCTGAACATATAATCAAAGAATAAACTAAGCGCATAGACAATGCCGTACAATTTCCAATTAGCTGTAGCAGACATATGTATTCATGTAGTGTGTACAGTCCTTTATGTAACCAAGAAATATGGCTAAAAGACTCAGCAAGTTTATGAGTAATTTGAAATTATGTCATTAAGCTAAACAAGTTTGTAATAGATTAAATCGACCATAATTCATTCCTAATACTTATTATTTAGCTTGGAGCTCAACTTTGAAAGGTTTGAAAATACTGGAGTGTTAATAAACATCTGAATACATATTGTCTGTGGATATTATAATGGATAACATCTATGATATCGGTTGGTTTTGCTTGGGGATCAAATCAATTGGTGATGGTTGCGCCTGACAGGAGCCGCTGTAAGGCTTACTTGAGGACTATGGCACCACGGCACTTCCAAGAAGAAAGGGAGAAGAAGAATTCTTAATTGTTCACTAGGGCCGAAACACAAAGAACAACGCAGTTGAACAGGTATAGTAGGAATTTACATTTAATCAAACGTATGGGGAAAATAATAAAAAAAGCAGTTATCAATTTAATATAACAAATTAACACAAACAAAATTCCCCAACAGGGGCAGTAGAACTACCCAGGTGTAATTTACGAACCCATTAGTTTCGAAACCACTCTGCTCACCAAGCGCACCATAGGAAGTTACCTCTCTACTCTCCAGCCCACAGACGCATGGTCTGAGTATCCTTATTCACTCGGCCAATGCTTGCTCTATTAACACATCTTAACAAATCACCTAGGAGGCAGCCCTTCTCTCACCACCCCTGCCTCCTTTCGAAATAGAACTGGAAAAATTCGATGAGAGCCTGGCGGAAATAAGACCGGTCTGTCACCAGTCTTTTCACTACGGTCACCAGAAAGATGAAACTGCTTGGCCTTCACGGCCAAAATAAGGTTGTGCGCTGATCTTCACGATGGATTCGCCCGATAACCGAATCCTTCATACACGCGATAATAGATGATCAACATTTCTCCACAAGTCAGTAATGCTCGGATACTGTACAGGTGCATCCAGACTAGTTTCGTCGCTCTGCTCGCATATAAGACATGCCTGTCTTACAGCACTTTCGTCCCTCTAGAGTTTGTCTCAACGGCACTGACAGGCGAAGAAATTCTAGAAATGTTTCGTAGTCCTAGGAAAAAATGTTCTACGGAATGATAATAATAATTTCAATCTAGTATAAATTTATATCCATGTGTCCAATTCCCACATGTTTTAACGACAGTCACGCTACTTTAGGAATATGAAATTCCATAACCTCAATTTCTGTTTCACTTATGAAAAAGTCTGTGCTTTCTACCTAATAAAGGATCAATGTTTTGTAATCATAAGCCTGTCTATATTGTGTTAAGTCGATGTCCTTTGTTCCTTTCACCCGTTTTTATAACATGGAATTAAAGGTTTAATAAAGATTTTTGCACTAATGCAGTTTATTATATATCACTGGGAAATACTTTTCACAATATATAATATATAGTAGTGCGATAGTTCTTTTGAAAAATTTGTTTCAATTGTACATACATTCTATGCTTATAATGTTCCGTTATGGTTTCGTTCTTTTCAATAATACATTCGACATTAAAACCTGTACTTTTCAGAATATCTGGTGTCTCTGGAGTAGATAAAACACGCTTGCGATTACCAAAGTCAAGAGATAATCAATGCGAGAGAAAGAGAGAAAGCAATAGCCAATGTAGTCTACAAAGAAGACAAAGAAAGCAATGAAATAAAAGTTGTTTAATATAAATGCTGTAGCTAAAGGTGAGGAGGTGAGATAGGAGAGTAGTAATATAGGAGAAAGGCTGCGAGAAGATGGCGCTCAGATATGAACTTAATGAAGCGGTTTATTAGAAGTTCAAATACAAGCTTGCTTTAGAGCGGTGATTAAAGTATAAAACGGTTGTTTAACAAGAGAACATCAATTACGTGAATACCAACCATTTATCAACAGTACAAAGGTTTATGGACATAGCAACACATTGCAGAGGTGAATGAGAAAGCTTATCGATTGCAAAGAAAAACACACGCTATGTAACAAAATACGAATTATTTCATGTTACATACCAGTATGTATCATGGTACTGCATGTTTTATACAACTGAATCAAGATATTCAAGGATAAACACTTTAAATGAAATTCTTTTTTTTTCTTCTATTCTTACGGTTCGTGTAATCTCACCAGTATTGCATGGTATCCATGACAAAGCTGAAGCATATCTATCAGCAGCCCAGTACACTAGACTAGAAATAAATACGCCGTAATTTGGAAAATTTGTTAGAACGTCCGAAGTAACGTCTTGTAGAATCTATTCCGACCCCATACGTTCTGATTTCAAGTACATCAGATGCGAATTTTACCATTCATCCTTCAGAGTTACATACAATAATAATAGTACACCCCCCACCCCACCCCACCCCGCCACCCGGCAATGTAATGGTGTAAACCGTATAATAAGGCATACCTCTCCAGGTTTAAATACGGTAGATATCCTCCCGAGAAGAATAGAGAATGGAAGAATGGATGTGAAAAAGAGATATAGAAGAAGGACCGGTCCTAGTACTTGAGTGGTACTTTTTTATCGACCTCGAATGGGTGAAAGTCAAAGTTGGACTCAGCGAGCAGAGACCCGGAATGAATACGGAAAAGCATTCTATCAACATTCTAATGTCTACCAATTCGCCACCTACTTCAGCCGATCTAGACTTATACTATAAGCAACCCGAGTCAAATATTACGAAATTGTGTGTTCACTTCTTCGGCGAACCTCACTACTGTCAGTATTCAGTCCAATAATCTCCAATGTCTGTGACTCTGGGAATATATATATATATATATATATATATATATATATATATATATATATATATATATATATATATATATATACAGTTTTTTCCGTTGTGTTGTAATATAAATATTACACACAGTATAATATATTCTATAAAATATATATATATATACAGTTTTTTCCGTTGTGTTGTAATATAAATATTACACACAGTATAATATATTCTATAAAAAATGTCAAAACAACAGATGGGAATCTAATTAATCACTGCCACCAAGAATTCTCACTGCTATCGAAAAACCACTCCTTCAACTATTCTTCTAACAACTTCACCCCTTCCTCCTAATATTCTCTATAAAAACTAAATAGGTCCTCAGTAATATTATTCTGATGAAATGACAGTAAACAATAACATTGAAATATTGAATGTCTGCATAACTAAAAGTTTGTAGATAGCTGTTTTAGGTTATGTAACTGTTATAGAAACACGTGTCAATAAATTCCTTTCAACTAAACTGTATCCATTCAAATCTTTCTATATATATATATATATATATATATATATAATTAAGGAGTTGTGGTAAGGAACCAGATGGACCATAACGCACCAGAGTACTCAATACTTAGGGTAGTAGAGTGGGTAATAGTACAATGTATGACTCCGACGGCAGAGCTCAAGCCGTTTCGACGGCTATTTCCAGAAATAGCCGTCGAAACAGCTTGAGCTCTGTCGTTGGGGTCATACATTTTCCTATATATATATATATGCATATAAATATCTATTCGTTTTTGAGAAAATCATTGGTTTTATATACATATATATATATGTGTTTGTGTGTGTGTGTGTGTGTGCGTCCGTGTGTCTGTGTGCATATCCATTCATATTTTTGTGAATGATTGCTTATATATATATATATAATTTTAGTATATATCACTAACATGGTGATGGCATATATAACCTTGAACACACATCTATACCTCAATCACGTCAGTTCGAAAAGATGCACTTTTTGCATATTTTTTTATCAAACTTCAGGCCTAACCACCAAACGTTGACAAGTTATCGCAATAGTCTATAAGAAAAAAAAACGCAAAATCACATAAGTAGCTCCTCATTTCAATTTTTTTTTTCGTGATTTTGTTCACTCAAGAGATCTTTTACGATGATATATAGTATGAACTGTACATGTCACCATATTTTGGTAGATCTGAAATGAGCAGTCAATAAACACACACATACTGTCAGAAAAAGAGGTACACATGCATAAATTAACATGCGGACACGCTGATGTGTCCGTATATATGCAAACCAATCCACATCCATATATTTCCAAGCAGTTCTTTATATATGTATTTGTAGCTCTATCTAATACATAGGGAGTGTTCAATATACTAAAGTAAAGTAAATATTATAGTATAGCATTGTGAATTACATGAGGAAATAACTTGCGAATGAAACAGTTGTAGCCCTGTAGAAGTCATTTCTTCAATATATATATATATATATATATATATATATATGGAAAAAAGATGAAATCGAATATGCAACTGGAGTCTTTTTTTTAAATATTTATTTGGTTCCTTTACCGGTTTCGCAGTTCTTTTGCTTTTCAAAAGTAGAACTGAGATGGAGGTTTTGTGGTTTTTCTCGCATCGATGCGAGAAAAACCACAAACCCTCCATCACACACACACACACATATATATATATAGATATATTATTATTATTTATTACTGCAACAAGTGGATCGTTTATGTTGCCTACATTATTTCGCTGCTGTTTTAAATATTTATCTACTAATATTCTTTCCTAACCTTTAGTTTCGCTTGTAGTCGTACTATGAATAATTCATTCATAGTTAATTATTTTTATATTTTATATTTAGTTTGTATATAAGAGCTCATTAGTACAATAATTTATCTTCTTATTAACATGTCTTTCTAACACTCATCGCACATAACTTCCTCTACGAAATATGGATACTTTCTGCAGCAAGGTTGCGACATTTTATCATCTACATTTTCATCAAGCTTAAGGTATTTCATATATAAAATATGGTTATATATTTCCTGTAGTATTACAACCTGGGTCCTGTCTGGATTAATATGTTGTAGAAAAAGGGCTGCAGAAAGGGATTCTCCTTGAAATATTACTCTTCTATGAAAAAAAAAAAAATAGACCGTATAACGTTTCATAAATTCCACTTTTGTTTTATCTTACACATTTCTTGTTATTTGCTTATGAAATATTTCATGGAAATTATTATTATTGATGCTACTTTAAACATAGTCATATCTTTCCAGAACCCATGTGGGAAGAAAATATCAACATGCTTCAAGTAATCTGCCATTTGCAGTTCTTTCCTTTCTTTATTTTCAATGTTTAGTTAGAACATTCTTGATCAGCAATTGACTTCTGTCAAATTTACATTTCATCCTTTTGAGCTCGATATGAAATACACCACCCACCACTGGAGCTAGCTTACTTCCCAGTCTTCCTCCCCCCCTCTCTCTCTATCTCTCTCTTCCCTCACTCTCTCTCTTCTCACTCTCTCTCTCCTCTCTCACTCTTTCTATCTCTCACACACATACTCTTTCTCTTTACCCTTGGTTTGAAGAAAACTGTGTTCAAACATGAGATGGATTATTTCCGCGTGACATATATATCCAAGTTACGGCATATATCACAAAGGCGCCACTACGACTCAATCAGAAGGTATGAACTAAATAGAGAAGGAAAATAATAATGTTTACAGTTTTATCAGCTTATTCAGCAGCACGTCTGTTGAGAACTTGAGTTGCTTTATCCCGGATATATCTTTATTCTGTGTTGTTATGTCTTTGAACGTCACAATAAAGGTAGATTAATGTGTATAGAGTTTTCTGTTTCCTGTAGTCCAGAAGAATAAGATGTTCTCTTCAATGAGTGAGTTATGTGTTTTTCCTGCTCAGTCAGTATCGTAACATATAACTCTGCTGGCGATTTACCTATCTTTCTTAAATGTTATAACTAGAAATGTTTGATCTCACCATGTTATGTCACCTTCCATTTATTTTCTTCTATTCTTTTGAGGCGTTTAGGCTCTACATTAAACCTCTCACACTTGTTAAGTAGTTGCATTGCCTGTTCCTGGTTAACACCACACTCAGTATGTCCCCCTTCTACTGATCTTACAGTTAGTGTTGCATTAATATTTCCTATATGTTTTAGTTCTTGATGAAATTATTTTGGAGTGGTATCGTACATTTGCAGAGGAGCGGCGTCGTTCTTTGCAGAAGAACTACTGTCTTATCACATTAATGGATTCTTTCTTCGTTAACGAACACATCCTGTTTCAGGTGTACTTGGTGTGGAGTATTGTATTTTCTTATGTTTATATTTCTGTGGTATTTGGTCATCATTCTGCTTTAGATATATCAATTCAAACTTGGCTTCATTAACGTCTTCTAGAATATGTCATTATTTTTAAATGTATTTCTCTGTATTCTATGTTAATTTCTTTTATTGTGTACCAGAATTCTGATATTTCTGTCTATATAAATCTGAGGGAGTATAAATATACCTTTAGATCCATTTTACACATTCATGTTTTCCGCCTAACCTGACAACATTAATGTTTATCTCTGGTTTAGATAAGCTGCGATGACTA
Source organism: Eledone cirrhosa (assembly GCA_964016885.1). Classification (NCBI taxonomy): domain Eukaryota; kingdom Metazoa; phylum Mollusca; class Cephalopoda; order Octopoda; family Eledonidae; genus Eledone; species Eledone cirrhosa. The sequence continues at coordinate 26,666,177 of OZ024742.1, forward strand.
GGTATCCATTTTGTTTTAATTATTGCTATTTTATCTTTTTGTACTGTCGTTGCTTTATATTATAATCCTGCCATTTCAAAATATTTCTGACTATTTAGGCTGTCATTCCTAATTTGCCGTTTTAGAATTGTATTCTAAAGCTTTTCTCATTTTCTCCTTTATATGTTTTGATCTGGTTAAAGGTTAGGCGTTTAACTCGGTAGGAGTTATGTGGTTTAATTTTCTTGTCGTTTCATATATAAATACACACATATACGAGAGGATGTCGAAAGTTCCTGACTTGATCAATGCACAGAGACCTTTTTACAGTGCTTAGAAAATCTGAAGTACCGCTTCAATAAGTGTGTGAATTTGAGAGGGGATTATGTTGAATAAAATGATCATGAACTGATCCTGCTGTGTTTTCTTTTACCAACAAGTCAGTAAGTTTTCAGCACCTCCTCTTATATAGTAGAAACGTATAGGTATTTATTATAAACACTCTTTCCTCATACTGATGTTATCGATTTTGCAACGATGAGAGCTAAGCCAGAAACTGATGAGAAACAATGTATATTCACGTGGCTGAAAATAAAATACGAATATGTCTCCAGAAACTAAGTACAAAAGGAAAATATATTTATAGTGTGATAACAAAGTTATTGATACAATAACAGAATAATATCAAAATTAATAAGACATTTATTGTGTGATACTAAATTTTAATAATCTAATTATAGTATAATACCAACATTAATAATACATTATTTTTGCAATTCTGAAATACGATATAATCATTCGATAGAGGTTCATTTTATTTTATCTTTTCTCTAAAACTTGGAAATACTCCAACCAATATTGAAGTCGAAACTGAGGGTAAATATCGAAGTGTTTTATCGAAACGTAGGAAATATGATTCAGATAAAGAACAGAACATATGAACTAAACAAAAGAATGAGAAATGATTGTAATATCTATTTTAATGACACGAGAAAATAAAATACTTTTTGAAAATATTAATAGATAAATATAATATTTAGCATGGTATAACAAACATAACAAACCCACCTTATCTTCAGTTTTATTTCACGTGTGGTGGAATAACAGAATAACACGTAGAATCCCTGTAATATACTTTGAAATCTGTGTAATTTTGGTCAGAAAATGGCGAAGAGAAAACAAATTTTATTATTACAGAATTCTCTGAGAATTGAAGTTCTTTCCTATTGGGAAACTGCATTAGTTTATTGGGAACTTATATTACTTTGTAAATAAATAAGTGTAACCTTTTATCAATTGATATATCATAAATATGTTTCTATATTCATGATTTGTTAGCTGACAGTCGAAGTATGTGTATATACGTACATCTGTGCAGTTCAACTCAGGCTCATAGGAAGGTCAGACAAGAACCCGCCCGCCATATCGACAGATACAATGAGGCCATCCTATCAAGGTCAATGGGGAGAACATAAAACCGTTCGAGAAACTGTATGAAACGATCCACCTTTCCAGAGCGTTCTTTGGGGACAGTACCACTCACAGAAATACAAGGAAGACCCCTGTTGACTTCAGGTATGCCATGTCAGAGACTACACTACCACAGTAGTGTATACCTACATATCATTATCCAAAACCACATGCACTCCCACCTACATCTGTATTCTGAGCTCCCCATCTTTGAAATGTTCGTAACTGTGCATAATCAATAAGGACATTAATGTGGAATCTCGTTTTGTTCTGAATATATATATATATATATATAACGAAGGAAGTGTGGTAGGGAACCAGGTGGACAATAACGTACCAGGGTACTCGAGACTTTGGGTAGTAGAATGAGTAATAGGAAAATAGTCATGACCCTGACGGCAGAGCTCAAAACGTTTGCCGTTTCGAGAGCTATTTCTGGAATAGCTGTCGAAACGGCTTGAGCTCTGCCGTCGAGGTTCTGATTATTTTCCTATATACATACATATATATATATATATATATATGATTATATGTATGTATATATATATATATATGATTATATGTATGTATATATATATATATATATATATATGATTGTATGTATGTATATATATATATATATGTCAGGTCACCAGTTGGTGCTACTGGTAACATGTATCCCAGTACAACCTGTCTCATGGTCGGGTCGTTGGCAACTAAACTGGCAACCCCACCAAGGTTTCTTGGTGAGGAGGGTGACTTTGGACATCCTGCAGGACTAAAAACAAAACCTGTCAAAGGGCAAAGGACCTCTTAAGAGTCAATGGCCATCCAAAATCACCGGGAGTGATGACCCCTTAGCCTTTGTCAAGGCAGAATTCTAGGAGAAGGAAAACTCTGATATAACACCTGCAACCCTGATGGTATCCAATGATGTTGACTTGTTCTTCTTTTTGGTAAATATCACCTTGGTTAAGAGAGTAGGACTGGTTTTGTGCAGTGCCTTTGCTCACTATAAAAGCTTCACGGCACAGGCATTGCTTTATATCTGGAGATCTCTCTGCCCTTGTCGTCACATGGTACCATGGGCCCAGCACTATGTGTCAATAATTGTCACAAGTGTAGTGTTTGTACCAGAGTTTTCAAGTTGCTGGCTAGACTAAAAAGTCACTCGTTCAGCGCATCGGTAGGGGTTCTCCTACATGGATATAAAGTAATGGCCGTACTCGAAAACGAGTTGGCAGCCACCATATATATATATATATATATATATATATATATGATTGTATGTATGTATGTATATATATATATATATATATATATATATATATATAAGTAGGAACGAAGTCAAGTTTGCACCATAAATAAACTTTATTTCATATGACAATTTTTTCGATATCGATCATAATAATTGAGGCCCGACTCTGCATCGACATCTCACTAGATATGCGAGATCGAGTTCGTGGTCACGGCACATATTTGTGGAGAATTAAAGCCTGTAGCTAAAAATGTATACAAAGCCTGTGTTTGGTAGCCATGAAAAAATTCAAAATGTTAATTTGTGTATCAACGCAAATGACTATAATAAAATAATCGATAACTATAAAAATAATCGATCACAATAAACAATAGTTTCGATTCCTCGTGGTGACTCCATCCACACTTTACGTCTCGGATTTTATCTATCTGAAACTTTATGCGTGTTATCTGATGAGGCCTGATACGTATAAAAGAGCGAATTCACTGGAGAATTACAGCGTTAGATAAAATATATTGCGGCATTTATTCCGGATCCTTGTTTTCCAAGTTCAAATCCTGCCGCAATCAATGTTGCCGTCAATCATTTCAGTGTCTGTAAATGGGCTGAAACCTCCGCCTTTAGATTGACGTAATCGATAGAGTATCGAACAACATGCCCTGCGCTATTTATTCTGGTTATTTGTGTTTTGATTTCTAACATAACAATAGATTAGTTGGGTCTCATATTTAATTCGTCGCTATGGCTAACTCCACCACGTGGACCTTAGGTAACTTTAACGGAGTGTTCTCTGTTGAAAGCACTCGACGTCCAATTTGATGCCACGTGTCCCATTTCTCGCGACCTTTCTTAGTAGCCCTAGAATGCTCAATATGTACTAACCTTCAGCCTGACACAACTATAGATGAATAGGTTAAAAGCAAAATAAACTTCCTTGTCCGTGTAATTTAATGCAGTGTTTTGAATAAGAAAAAGAGAAAGTGTGAGAGGGACAGAGACAGACAGACTTAGACAGAGATACATATAATGTAAACAAAAGGCTTTGGTGATGTTGGTGAGCAAAAACAAAAGGCAAAATATTACAAAATCAAATCATAAGGGTATCATTTATGGCGGAAACAAAATATTTTATTCAAAAATATCAACAATTAAACCTTTGATCTTTTTCCAAATTCTCATCTCTTGAAACTGTGTTATGTATGCGCTAATTTTATTTGTTATTTTCTTAAGAGGTGTCTAAGACACTTAATACTAATCTATCAGGAGAATAGAAGCGTCTTCTCGGTAATGGTAGCATTAATAATGGATGTATTGATATTAGCTGTCATATAAACTATATTGATAATAATCATGCTGCTACTATAATTGCTAATGTTTGTCAAACTAAATGATGGTCTGCGACTGTCTAGATAATAAAGAACCACAACAATTATTAAATTATATTGTTTAGTTACGTGCCACACGATTCCGTGTTCAGACTGTAACGGAATTGACTTTGTCATTCATTGCTCCGGGGTCATTCAAATGATTACCGGAATATCGAAGTCTACAGTCGACAGAAATATCGAAGAAAATGTCAATTCGTAATGGTTGTTGTTTTGCCTCAGGTCAACCCGAGTCAAGCAGACGTTTCGTAAACGACTTTCATGTCGGGGTCGTGTATATCGGACGAGAACCGAGGCTTTAAGCGTGACTATAATTTTAAATATCAGAGACTATAGTATCGAAAGTTTTGTTCCAGTAACTATGCTTTCAGTTACGTTGGCTGCTATTTCTAGCAGAAAACATCTACACTGTGGGACAAAAGTGGAAAACTTCTCGTCCACTTATGAAGATCTAAACTCCACATCGACCCCGTAAGGATGAAAGGCAAAGTTAACCTCGGCGGGATATGAAATCAGATCATAAAGGGGCGTAACTCTATGCTTCAAAGCATGGCGTCCGACTCTCTACCGATACTGCCAATCCACTGCCCTTATATATATAATAACAATAATGAAAACTATTGTGTACAGTGATCAGATGCACTACAACTCATTGAAGTTGCATGTATAGTACACAGAATAATGTACACATTTCAGATAAATGTGTGCGTATGACTAGAGGGAGTATATTATGTGTAGTATTGGTGAATTTAGGGAAGAATGGAAGTTTTGAAGGTTGCAGTGTGCCAACAATTAACAACTGATGCAAGTAGCTTGATCCATACTTCAGCAACTCTCAGCGTGAAAAAAAGTTCCCGAAAGTCATGGGAGCTGTGTTGTTTTCTGATTTTGTAAGCATGGCAACGAGTATTGAACGCATGACATTCAAAATGGTGCTCAAGTTTGTTGTTGGATAATAATAATATTTCGGGTGTATATAAATCTTTTTATTCATGTATGTATATATCTATGTATGTTAATGGAAGTAAAAAACACCCACATTCCACCACCATAAATTATATTGAAGGGTCATTCCGCCTCGTAGTCCCGGCTGGTAGGATGTGTCATGCAACATCAGTCAAAAGTAGGATTACGTTGCGAACTGATCACGTATTAGACGCATTCCAATTAATAAAAATGAAGAAGTAAAAGGACGCAAAATTCTTGATTGATTCGTAATGTGTCCTCATGATACACACCATGTAGGTTACATCAAGCCTGATGAAGGTCATCTCTCTCCTGATTGAACACAGCCAATTTCTTGCAGAAATAAAGTGGGGACCAATCTCGGTTCGGAATTCAGTGCACGATAAACGCAAACAAATGCTGAAGCCTTTTTATACCGACATCCTAACAACTCTGACAATTGGCTGCCTTCATTTCGTTTACTACTAATTAGCATGTAGCATTTATCATGTTATTTGCGGATTTGTTTTTTTGTTTTTTTCATTTTTAAAAAGTGTAAATCAATATTGTAAGTTTCATAAAGCTAACAACTCCTGCAGTGCGTAAGATGAAAATAGTTGCCGGCAATAATGTATATACTTTCGGTGATAGATTGACACACCGTTATGTTTTACTGTGTGTTTATTGAATATGTAATAATTGTGTTTCTGATCTTATAAAGTGATGGTGGTGTTGAAGTGAAGTAACAAAGAGGAATTACTGAACGAATAGTGATGAATATATGCATAAAGAAGTCTGGTGGAGGTGATGGACGAAGCAAAGGAGATATGTTGGCGGTATTGACGAGTAGGAGCGAGGAAAAATAACTGCGGGTGTGCTTTTGTGAGAAGGTCTGAAATCTGGAGTAGGTGATGGAAGAATAGCAGGGTTATTAAATGAAGGAACGAAATGGAATGACAGCAAGATTAGTGGTGAAAGAGAATAAAAAAATGTGTAGAAGAAAGACAATGGGGGAAGAAGCTAATATGAGGGAGGGGTTTGGTAAAAAGTTTCAGTACCAGTGGCAATAGAGTAGAGTTGAACAGAAGAAAAAACAAATATGAAAGGAAGGGAAAACGAAGAAAGCAGATAAAAGATATGATTTATTTTTTTAACTATTTTCATATCTAATCGACTTAAACATCCCCTGGACCTATGATGAACATGTTGTTTAATGTTTATATGTAACTAAACAATTTCCATAATAATTTTGTTTAAGAAACGTACTCCAAAAAACCAGCTTAAACATACGAACATTCCTTGTATTACTAAATCCCTCCAATATCATGATTATTTTTTTAATTTTTGAAAACTAGAGAGTATTTCATGAGAAATACGGTAACAAAAAAGTATAGATAAATGACAGGTAAGAAACGGGAAAGGTAAGAGTGAGTTTGTATGAGTGTGGGGTGAAGAGCTACGAAAGAAAAATGATTAGAATGTAACCTCGTGTCCCAAATAATAGGGAGGGGAAATACTATCTTCCAATATTTGTTGTCTTAATATAGAGATAACTAGTATTGTTACTTAATTCCATAAAGTGCAGTTGGAGATATTTTATGAGGAGACACTGACATATGTTGGTGATATTGGTATATATATATATATATATATATATATATATATATATATATAAAGAGGAAAATGCGAAGTTAAAGATATTAGGTTCCATTATTAATTTAGTCTTGTATAACGAATATAAATATATATATATATAAACGGAAACAATGAAATGAAATTTCATTTCTCACTCTTAGTACGGTTGTTACTTAAATATAAGTATGTATACGTACATACATATATGTATACAGACGTACAGTAGTATGTATATATACATACATGCACACATATATATATATGTAAGTATGGATTTACCGAACATTAATTATAATGTTCGGTGTGTTTGTAAACAAATATCCCGAATTAAGTCGTACAGTGTTTAGCAACCACCGTTGCTCTTTTGTTCAACACTGACAAAGGAACGCTGTTCTAGTTTCAAGCGTATTAGCTATCGTCAGCAACGCATATTTTCCTGCCAGATGATTGAACGTCTGAAAGTATATACTTTCCTTATGCATATTAACCTCTGAGCAGCCTAATTTGCATATCGAGTGAGTTAATCGGCCGGGTGCACCGAAAACGATAATAAATGTTCGGTAAATCCATACGTACATATATATGTGTCCCTGTATGTATATATATATATATATATATATATATGCACATACTACTGTACGTCTGTATACATATATGTATGTACGTATACATACTGATATTTAAGTAACAGCTGTACTAAGAGTGGGAAATGAAATTTCGTTTCATTTTTTCCGTTTATCGTTTTCGGTGAGCCCGGCCGATTAACTCACTCGATATGCAAATTAGGCTGCTCAGCCGTTAACATGCATAAGGAAAGTATATACTTTCAGACGTTCAATCATCTGGCAGGAAGGTATACGCTGCTGACGATAGCTAATAAGCTTGAAACTGGTACAGCGTTCCTTTGTCAGTGTTGAACAAAAGAGCAACGATGGTTGCTAAACACTCTACGGCTTAATTCGGGTTGTTTGTTTACAAACACACCGAGCATTATAATAAATGTTCGGTTAATCCATACGTAAATATATATATGTGTGCATGCATATATATATATATATATACATACTACTGTACGTCTGTATACATATATGTATGTACGTATACATACTTATATATATATATATATATATATATATATATATATATATACATTATGAAGAGAGAAGAAACATTTAGATATAATTAGTAATAAAATGTATCATACCTAAACTGCAGTTTAGGTATGATACATTTTATTACTAATTATATCTAAATGTTTCTTCTCTCTTCATAATGTATTTTTAACTCTGATACTGGTTCAGTCTAGTTCAACTGAATTGGTCTGTCCCAGTCATTCATTGAGCAACATCGGTGAAGTCGGCACCCTTAACTCACAGTTGGGTGCGGATGCATTCATGTATATATGTGTGTGTCCGCATGTATCTGTGTGTTTCTAAATATATTAATAACTGCCTCTGGTCGAGCAATCTTTGAAGTGTGGGGACAACTGGAAAGCTTCCATTACTCATACTTTTCGCCTTCTTCACTACCTCTTCTACGGCCTCGATATGAATACCCCCTCCGCCTCCGTGGTATTTTCTTCGTGGTTATAAGAGGCTTAGCTCTGTTTCTCGACCGTTATATCGCGTGACTATCTCCCCCTCCGCCTTTTGGGATTCTTTCTCACGTCGTGTAGACGCGTTCTTGAGACTAGTAAAATGAGGTATCCTCTTGATAAGTCGGCAGACCTCGCAAGGACTCTATATCTTTGATATATTGTTTTTGTTTATGCCACGAAACTACGTAGTCGAGGAATTTAGGAGCAGTTTAGGTATGATACATTTTATTACTAATTATATCTAAATGTTTCTTCTCTCTTCATAATGTATTTTTAACTCTGATACTGGTTCAGTCTAGTTCAACTGAATTGGTCTGTCCCAGTCATTCATTGAGCAACATCGGTGAAGTCGGCACCCTTAACTCACAGTTGGGTGCGGATGCATTCATGTATATATGTGTGTGTCCGCATGTATCTGTGTGTTTCTAAATATATTATATATATATATATATATATGGAGAGAGAGAGAGGGAGAGAGAGATATTTAAGTGAAAACCCAAAGATTATACTTCGGAGCGTTTCATGAATTTCTACGTTCCTTTCAACTTTAGAGCACATCAAACACTGTGTGATTAAATAGTGATTTGCAGATTAATCAATTAATTTAACAGTAAAGCAGTTGCAATCACTTAACATTAAAGTATCCTCATGAAATCGATATAAATTTGGAGAATACATGTCCCGAACAAAAACATATCAATTCATGTTCAATAACATATACTAAAAAGTCAGGGCAGGCTTTCAGAGTGCTGAAAGAGACCGTTATACATTTAAGCATCATGCAATTAGTTCAAAGCAGTAATCAGTTTAATGCAATGCAATAAAACCTCCTGGTTGTAGTATAGTTTAAATAAATAAGCACAAATATATTAACATACTACATTCTATTATTTGTGGTCTAAACTATTTTTAAGAACATAAACATCCAAGAGCGATATTCGGCAGAGTTCAACGTTCAAAATATGTTTATATTAAAAACAATGGATTATGAATAGATATCCAAATTCAAAATATCGGTTGTTCGATTAGAAAGCGGAACCAAATATGTTTTCAAACTATATGTTCGATAGTGACCTACACTAAAAGTGTACATTTGGATATATACGGGTTATTATAAAAGAAATCTACGAATGTAAGTTTAAAAACTCTCGAGTAGACCTGTGTAACCTTATAGAGAAAACTTATGTAGACCTACTTTTGATAGTAATATTATATGTCTCAGATGTCTAATACAAAGAGACGTATGATTCTTATTAGGTTATAGGCAGAAGAGGGAGATAATTTAAGGTCCGTGGCTTAATTTTAAACTCCAACTGAGGTGTATATTACTTAGGGTCACCTTTATAATAATAAAAGGATTATATATATATATATATATATATATATAGAGAGAGAGAGAGAGAGAGAGAGAGAGGGAGAGAGAACACTGGAAGGTAATATATTCGTAGTGGTAGAGCATTCAGTCTATGGGTCGAGATGGGTAGAAGTGATAAAACAACAGTAAGAACAACAGTATGAACGCGCGTGCGCAGAAACGGTCACTTCACCCAAGCGATATATATATGTATATATATATATATATATATATATATATGTAACGAAGGATGTGTGGTCAGGAACCAGATGGACCATAACGCACCACAACACTCAATACTTAGGGCAGTAGAGCTGGTAATAGGAAAAATGTTAGACCCCGACGGCAGAGCTCAAGCCGTTTCGACGGCTATTTCTGGAGCCCAGATATAGCCGTCGAAACGGCTTGAGCTCTGCCGTCGGGGTCTAACATATTCCCATAAATATATATATATATATAAAATAAAGATAAATAAAAAGTCAAATGATTAAAATTTAGCTTCGTTTATTACTGCTATATATATTTCAGTGACAGCCATCTTTGGCTGTGACCTCCTCAGGCAGTTTGAATTAGTATGGTATAGACAAGTACATATGTTGTTGAGGTGTATAATATTGTCAATACTCTGATATGCCCAGTTCCTGGTTGGGTTGTTATTTCACTGAGGAACTGGAATCATATATATGTATATATATATATATATATATATATATATATATATATATATATATATATATATATTTATTAAAATAACAGATTAAAGTCTTCAAATTTATTATTATTACCATATATATATATATATATATATATATATATATATATTTATTAAAATAACTGATAAAAGTTTAAGCAAAGAATCACTGCTTCCACCCTTAAGGGGATCTTCTGAAACTCCGAATAATGATTTATACTATGTATATATATATATGCGCTGATTTGATTCTCCTGTATAAAGGTTAGACTTTTCAATATTTTTTGTTTATATTTCCTAATATTACATCTTGAGTTTCAGAAGATCCCGTTAAAGGTGAACGCAGCGATTTTTTGCTTAAACTTTAATCTGTTATTTTAATAAATATTTGGAACTAAGAGGGAAAACAATGAAATCTAGAGGATATTAAGCTGTTGTAAATGTGTCACCTACATAGAGGATAGCGGTCACTTTTATTTATATTTTCGAATCGTCTATATCACGTATCTCCCATGGTGAAAATGTTGGCCTTCAGCCTAAGTCAAAACAATTCAATAATTTATAAGCTTAACTCAAATGTTCGCCTTGACATTTTTCACTGACACTCATTTCAGATCAAAATCATCTTTACTTGGCAAGTCAATTTATATATTTAATGGACTTGCTATTTTAAAATGCAAAGTGCTTACCAAATTGTAACTATTCAAGGTGTCAAACCAATACATCAAGAAATCTGATTCCTTTTCGCTGTCAAAGCACAGCAATTCTTCATAAATTCACTAGCTTTCTGTTTATCTTTTCTATTGAAGAAAATGTAAAGAGGGATTTACATAAGCTTCGATGTAATCTACACTATTTTCAAAAACGGTTTCCAGTAATAATAAAGGAAATATCTATTGTCATGTGTTTCGTTACTAGATAAGTCTATTGAATGATTTGTCAGCAGAAACCCAATTCTGGGGACGTGACAGTGTTGAGAACTAATTATACAATAATAAAGTAAATGAAGCATATATACATGTATGTAAGTGATCGTGTGTGTGTGTATGTGTGTGTGTGTGAGTGAATATATATATATATATATACGATATTAACAAATGGAAACTATATTTATAAAACCATATCTATTTTATTATACATATTTCAAGGATACCATGTTAAAGTATGGTATGCTTTCATCAGACAAAATACAATATATACCAGTTTTATAAATAAATATTGACATAACCTTTCAAAATGCAACCGTTACTTTTGGAAGACATCGGGATAGTGGATTTGTTTACTTATATTAGTAAGTCGTTGTGTTACAGAGAAGGAAAAAGACGGAGAGAGAGAAAAGAGGAGAGGGAGAAAAGGGAGAAAGAAAGAAAAAAAAAGAAAAAAGAAAAAAAAAAGAAAAAAGAGAGAAAAACGAGAGAGAGATATAAAAATACTAGACAGAGAGAAAAAATCGAGAGAGAGAAATATAGAGATAGAGAGAGGTAGAGAGAACGAAAACCTTAAGTCATGTCATATTAAGTTAAGTTAACAATTGAAATGAAATGAATAAATAAAATTAGAAATATTAATATTCATGAATGGAATATACATATATAATATGAGAAATTAATCATTGTTTAACTATGATTACATATTGAGTTTAAAAATTGAGATCAATATATAAAAAAATTGGAATTTAAACATTAAGAAATCTATATATTGCTAGAGAAACTACATATCATATAATACGTACACACAAGCAAAATACACATAAATATATATATACACACACTCACAAAATACACATCATATCTACCCCCGTATATAATATATACATACAAAGCATAAACGATTTTTTTTATTTAATGTTATACATCCTTTGTGTTATTAAATAAACATTTTTAATATATATATATAAATCTATAAGATTAGCTGTCATGCATTTATGGCTGTTAATTATGTCTATCTGCAATCAAATTGTATGGGTATACATGTACATGTACACACACAATTCTTACATATACATATATATATACATGTGTGTGCATCCTCAACCAATTGGTAGACACGCGTCACGCATGTATAAATACAGAAAGACATATATTCATAAAAATGCGCATAACACATGTATATGTATGCTAATATACACATATAGATACAAACACGTATAGAGATAAGTATATATCAATATAGTACATAGTATAATTGAGTACATAAAATACAAAAGGATTATATTTTGGAAATATAATTATATGAATATAATTTTTAAAACAAAACAATTCTAAAATATTAAAAAATTAAAATATTTTAAAATATTATAGAATATTTTAAGTTAAAATAATATGTTTAAAAGATTTAGTATTGAAATTTATCTCACGTATATTTTACTCAAGATATTGAAAGGACAAACTTTCGAAAATTATGAGAAGCTATCTATATTATAGAATATATATATATATATATATATATATATATATATATATATATATATATGGGGGGGGGGGAGTATGTATGTACGGAAGTTACAATCAAGATGGCTAAGAGTAGACATAGAAATTATTTGTGTTAGTAAGTAGTAAATAAGTTAGGGCCCTGATCCCATCAAGGTAGTGGCCCTGTTCGATATGTAGAAAAGCAGTAGCCAGAAACTCTATACATTGTACACAATACAAATCTTGAGTATATAAGAGGTGTAGTCGGAGAGCAGGCAGAATAAGAAGAAAGGAATACATCGCATGTTATAGATGCATAAGGGTAATCGATAGAGCGACAGTGATAGAAACATTTCCTAGTTACATGAAAGATCAATAGATGTGGTTGATAGCATCACATTCATTGATAATCTAATTAGCAGTAGAAGAGGGTGCTCCGAGAGCTTAGTAGCTATAATAAGGATAAAGATGGAAGAAGTTTAATGAGCTATTCTCTCTTTTGACAAAAATATTTTTCTCCCTACGAATCAAAGGAGGGGTTTATGCTTCCTATGTGCGAGGTCTGATGTTGCATGGTAGTGAAACATGCACAGTGAGCGCAGAGGACACATGAAGCAAGCATGCCTTGATGGATGTGCAATATTAATGTGGGAACGGCAGAGCTTGGATGAATTGAGTGGAAAACTGGGTTGAAGAGGAATCAGATGTGATGAACCAAATAGAAGAATGAAACAGTATGGACATGTGATGGACATTGATGACGATATTTGGGTGAAGATGTGCCAAGTGATCCCAGTTGATGGACCGTTCATTGGAGGAAAACCCCCAAAATACCGGACAGACGCGTTGAGGTCTGATCCCCAATCGATGAGACTCACAGTGCAGTCGACGAAGACATGACAAGTGAGGTGTTATTGTTCTGAAGAAAACATGTCCAACCCATTTAAGAATGTGATAGTAATCACCTAAGAAAGCACCCATTATATATATATATATATATATATATATATATATATATATATATATATATATTGTTATGCTTTGGGAGGGTCATGTTGCCAATAAGAAACACACGCACCAGTTGCTTTCACTGGTGAGTGTTACTTATTGGCAGCATGACCCTCCCAAAGCATAACAATATCGGTTTCAACACACGTTTTCAGATAAAGAATCTTGCTAAACAAATTCAGAAACGATATATATATATATATATATATATATATATAGGGCGGGTAAAATTCCCGAGATCCACGGACCTGTTCTCTCCAGTGGTCTCTGTCCCTCATTATCGCTGCCATGTCCTGCGTCTCCAACAGACCAGTGTCTGTCCTTAGGGCATCAACATACGTTAATCTTGGTATTCCTCTTCCAGTGTGTCCATGTAGTGGCTCCCACAGGAGCACTGAGTGCAATGTCAACTCTGGATATCGGTGAGCAATGTCTCCTCTGTGTCACTTTTGAACTGACTTTTGGGAGGCTCTCATACAGCTCTGAGTTTTTTATCCTCAGTGTATACTGATTAATGTTCAGAGCCATCCTCAGCATTCTCGTGTAGCACCCATCCACCATCTGAGTGAGTTTCTTGGTCAGTGTCCAAGTCTCAGACCCGCACAGCAGCACAGACTCCACTACAGCAAAGAAGAGGGGAATTTTCAGGTCTTTACGAAGGTCCGACTTCCACACCGATCTCAAGCTGTGGCACGCCGCCGAGGCCTTGCTCTTCCTCTCAACCACCTCATCTTCCGTATTCCTAATCTTTGCTGCCAAATACAGGAAGCTCTCAACCAATTCTAGCGGCTTCCCGCCTACATTAATGATCCACTGAGGCTTCTCAACATTCTCTACCAGATATTTTGTTTTAGTCTAATTCCTTCTCAGCCGCACACTCATTGACACAGTCTCACCATTCCACATCAAATCCTGTGCCTCCGTCACTGTATTTGTCACCAAAACTCTGTCGTCGTCAAATTCAGCATCTGATACCTTTTTCGGCTTAACTCTCCTGCTCTTAGCCGGTGCTACAGTAAAGCCAGAGTCCTGGTGTTTCTCCAGTGCAAGGCGTATACAATAGTCCACTACGATGATACAAAGGTAGGGAGCCATTGTATCTCCCTGGAGCACTCCAGTCAGTATCTCAAAGAACTCTGTCATCCCATCAGGTGTAATGACTTGGGCTTTGGTGTTGGTTTAGAGCAGTGATATCAGGTCCACTATCTTCTTGGGGATACCATAAGCCTGTAAGAACTTCATCAGGCAGTGACGGTCCAAAGAATCAAAGGCCTTCCTAAAGTCAATGAAAACCATGACCGCAGGAAGGCACTCTACTCTACCTCCCTCTAATACCCTCCTCAGCATTAGGATGTGACTGGTGGTTTGACTTCCCTCTCTGAAGCCGTTCTTGTTGTCCCTGAACTTCTTCTCCATCTCAGGCTGGATCCTGTTAAGAATCATCCTGTATATATATATATATATATATATATATATATATATATATATATATATATATATATATATTAAAGTGTTAAACAATATTCAATGATTATGTCAAAGAATGAGTTTTACAGTAGATTGGAAGCACTAAACGGGAAAAAATTTTCAGGAGTTATTAATATTAAAATATAAGTATAAATAAAATAGATGTTCTTTTGATCAATTACATTTTATTATACATATTTCGGATGTACAACAGTACGTCCTCATCACACAAAATATAATGATACATGACATACCCTGAGATGTTATATGGTTAAGATTTAATCAATGTAGTGATTAACCCAAGAGAAAATTTTACTTATATCCTATTTATGAGAAAATGCGAAAACGTAATAAATTCATTAGGGAATGTGTGAGTAAGAAAAAACGTTGCATACTCTGTAACTGTTCTAAAAGTTTTAAAGTGTATGATACTACGATATATCTAGGAAAACGTCTCATGAATCATAACAGCCAGTGATAGCCACTGGAAAAGGATTTATAAAGACGGAAAAATAAAGTGGGGGGGGGGGGGGGGTGATATATGCAGAAGGAGATTTTTTCAGTAAGTTAAACGGTTTAATTTGAAAATATTTAATTTATAATATTAGGGTAAAGACTCCGGAGTTCAGGATTATTTGCTTGTTATTTATATATTATTTTATAAATTCGATAAGTGTGTTATCATTTCTAAACTTCTGAATTTTATGAGGGTAACATTTAAAGGATTTATCTGGCACATAAAAAATGAAATATTATACTGTTGATTATTTACCTAAATTAAAACTTTAACAAATATACCAACATATTAGTGAAGTACTTATTGTTATAAATATTTAAATTTTAGTTTAATACCCATTCCATAAATGTTTATGAAACTTATCTATAACTGTAAATTTATAATGAGTTTTTGATCTATTATTTAGAGTATAATATAATATAGTATATGCATATATTTCTTTTAAATATATTTACTGCACTATAAAATCTAAAATTTGAGACGGATTCAAACTTATATATAAATGTAAATTTTTGCTGCGCTTTTGATTTCTTATTTATTTATAATATAATCGTTTCTACTTTTGGCACAAGGCCAGCAATTACCCAGTACATTACTGGTACTTTATTTTATCGACCCCGTAAGGATGAAAGGCAAAGTTAACCTCGGCGGGATTTGACTGTAAAAGGACGTAACTATGCTGGAAAGCATGGCGTCCGACTCTCTACTGATACTGCCAATTCACCGCCCTTATTTATAATATAATGTATTATGATATCTATGTAGTTATATATTATATTTTATATATTTTTAAATATTTTAAAATATACCTACCACATTTCGATATATATGATTCAAATATAGAGAAAATATTCAAACTAAAAATTATTATAGACACTATTTTGAACTCTGAATTATCCATGCACACATTGTTGTTTTTCTCATATATATATGTATTTAAATGTAACACGTTGAACTCTACTTTATAAAAGTATAACTGTTATCATTTACTTAAAGTATACTACACTAAAAATACCTAATATCTATATCTATATCTCCCTGTATCTAATAATATGTTGATATCTTGGTTGAAGAATAATTAGTGCATTTACACCCAGTTATACATAGGTATATATTTATCCTTAACATCCTTCAATCTATTATCTTATTTTATTTTTATCTTCGTCGTTATTATTTACCTTAAACATACTGGCTCATTAATATATACCTATATGGATAACAGTTATTTAAATATTTATAACAATAAGTACTTCAAAAGCTTTACATACCTAATATGTTGGTATATTTGTTAAAGTTTGAATTTAGGTAAATAATCAACAATATAATATTTCATTATTTATGTGTCAGATAATTCTTTTAAATGTTACCCTCATAAAATTCAGAAGTTTAGAAGTGATAACACACTTATCGAATTTATAAAAATAATATATAAATAACCAGCAAATAATCCTGAAATCTGGAGTTTTCACCCTAATATTATACATTTTTCAAATGTAACCGTTTAACTTTCGGAAAAAATCTCCTTCTGCACCCTTTAATTTTCCCTCTTTAAACATCGTTTTCCAGAGGCTATCACTGGCTGTTATGATTCATGAGACGTTTTCCTAGATATATAGTAGTAGCATACACTTTAAAACTTTTAGAACATTTACAGTATGCAACGGTTTTTTTACTCACACATTCTCTAATGAATTTATTACGTTTTCGCATTTTCTCATAAATAGGCTACATAAGTAAAATGTTCTCTTGGGTTAATCTCTACCTTGATTAAATCATAATCATGTAATATCTCAGGGTATGTCATGTATCATTATGTTTTGTCTGATGAGGACGTACTGTTGTACATCCGAGATATGTAAATGATCAAAGAACATCTGTTTTATTAATACTTATATTTTAATATATATATTTAAATATATATATATATATATATATATATATATATATATATATATATATATATATATATATATATAAACATGAGAAGAAAGAAGAATACTACGTGGTTGCACATGGGTTACATATGATAAAAATAGTCCTTCGTCAGTGATTTTCTAACCATCATTTGTATTTCATCGCATTAAGCCAAACTGGAGGAAGTGAGAAGGGGAGAAACAGAGAGTGGGTGAGCGGAAGTGCGAGGAAGCGGTCAGTGGAGTGAAAGTGTAACTGACAGATGTGGCGAAAGAAGGTGAGAGAAACAGACAAACGCAGCTGAGGTAAATATATATAAAAAACATAAGAAGAAAGAAGAATACTGCATGGTTGCACATGGGTTACATATGATAAAAATAGTCCTTCGTCAGGGATTTTCCAACCATCATTGGTATTTAATCGCATTAAAAATCATATACCTCAGGTTGGGGCGAGCAAAAACTAAAAAAAGTTATTGGGACCAGTAAATCGCGTAAAGCGAGGGGAGCAAGTAAACAACATAGAAGGATAAAAGCAAACCAAAGATAGGAAAAAAACAAGCAGCATGGTTGTCCGGTCAGCATAATCTGGGTGGATTTCATGAGCGAAAGGTACAGACCGTCCGACGTGAGTGAGATGTAAGCAAGAAGAGATCCACTGTAAGCCAAATGGGAGGAAGTGAGAAAGGGAGAAACAGAGAGTGAGTGAGTGGAAGTGCGAGGAAGCCGTCAGTCGAGAGAAAGTGTAAGTGACAGAGGGGGCGAAAGAAGGTGAGAGAAACAGAGAGAACGGCGAAGCAGTAAGAGAGAAACAGACAAACGAAGCCGAGGTAAATTAGTGTACATATATATATATATATATATATATATATATATATATATATGTACACTAATTTATGTTGTCATAACATATATAATGCATATGATGATTATGTTTCTCAGTAGAAAAGCTCAATGGACATTTTCCCAGCGCATCAACAATTCAAACAAAAATATATATGTATATATGTAGAGGGGCCATATATCATTTGAGAAACACATAGTGTTTGGGTTTGGTACATATATATAAAGCACATAATATTTAAGAATATGTACATAATTTAAGGGCTTCCCCACTTTAAAGTATATACTTTTTCATATATATTATCTGCTTTATACTGTGTTTCTCAAACCATATATACATATATCTCTCTCTCGCCCCTCCCCCCCTCTCTCTCTCTTTATATATATATATATAATGTTAAATTATATATATCTTTTAATTATATATATATATATATATAAGAGACGCGTTTCGCACCTGTCCGACAGACAACCTTTACCCCGGAAAAAAACCCCAGTTGATGGATGTGAATCCGAAATATATAGGGACAATTAAATCTCTCCCAAGGTAACTTTCTTTGTGTTGTTATTTTAATTTTATCCTTTTACTCTTCCCTTCTTTCTTCTATACATTTACACATCTTTACACACCACGCATCTCAACGTACACCCACTTACATCTCTCTCTCCACCACCGGATCTTGTTACCCGGAGATTTACCTATTTGCATTGTCGAGGCTTCCAAACGACTTAAAGATATATATATATATATATATATATATATTTTAATTATATAATTTGAAAAAAAAAAAATATATATATATATATATAGTTTACACACCCATATATCATTCCCATACCAATTTATATATACATACAATTGCATTTAGATACAGTGTTGAAAAATATGTGTAGAAATATCACGTTTACACTAAAAAGAAGACAATCAAAATTTCTCACACATACAAACACGTCAGGCACACACACTTACATACTTTATCACACACATATACAGATACAAATCTACATATACGTTCATACTCACATGCATTCACTCGCACACAGTATAACGCACACATACGTACATATTTAATTACGTTTCAACATACGTTTTTACTCACGTACACATACACATACTCAAACAAAAAATTTACACGCACGTTCATACTCACATGCCGTGACTCCCACACACCTAAACCAACACACACGTTCATACATACAAGCAAACACACCTACACAAACAAAACTACACACACATTCATACTCACGTATGCACATACACTCACTCACACACTAAAAAAAACACACATACGTTCATACATATATACATACGTTCAAACACACACACACATACACACCTACACAAACACAAATCTACATACACGATCTTCCTCACATAAATCTCTCCCACACACTTAAAAATACACGTACATTCATTCAAACATACATGCAAACACACACACACGCACACACACCTACAAAATACAAACTTATATACACTTTCAAGCTCACATGCAGTCACTTCTACACATAAAAACTCACATATGCTCATAGATACATACGTTCAAACACACACACATGCGCAAGCAGAAATCTACACTCACACACGTTACACTCACTCCCACACACTAAACACACACACACACACGTTCAAATAGACACGTACACAAGTACAACTCAACACACACGTTCGTACATACATTCACTCCCACACACGTTTATACATACACTCACTCCCACACACCTAAACCCATACACATACATTCATACATACATATGTTCAAACACACACATCTATAGTCACACTAATGTTTACATTCTTATACACACATATTTCAGCAACGACACATACAGTCTCTTCAAACAAGTACTTCACAACGGTCACAAACACATTCAATGCACATAACTGAATATATCCCCACATACAACTACACAATCGAAGGAATTACACACTCAGCCGCAATGAATCACACACGATCTCTGATAATCAGGCATAGGTAATGGATATTCGTCGTTTTCAACGATGTGTGTTCCAGTAGTTCAATCAACGACACCGTTTACTCGTGAAATTAATGTGTAATTGGCTAAGCAGCTTATAATTTCTCATACTATACCTCATTGTAAATTAGATTACATAGAATCGTGATTAGAGTGTCTCATGAAAGCACCTTTGGACAGATTTTACGGGCAAAACCAACATGTAGGAGACCCAGGGATAGACTCCGAGCAAGATGGCTATATAATCTTCATGAACTTGTCTGGTCTCGCAAGGGGACAAGCCGGATCTGTTGGAGACGGTTGGTTCTGAAAAGAAGAAGAAGAAGAAGAAGAAGAAGAAGAAGAAGAAGAAGAAGAAGAAGAAGAAGAAAATGATGATGATGAAAAAGTAGAACCCCGACTCTATGATTTCAACATGACATTCTGTGAGGCTGAGGTTTAAAATTAATAACAATTTCAAGAAACAACGAAGACGTAGATACCCTACATCTATCTACACACTTATAATGATTTCTTATATAGGCACAAAGCCAGTAATTTTGATGGAGGGGAAAGTCGATTAAACCGACCCCAGTGCGTGACTGGTACTTTATTTTATCGACCCCGTAAGGATGAAAGGTAAAGTTAACCTCGACGGGATTTGAACTCATATCATAAAGGGCCGTAACTATATGTTGCACAGCATGGCGTCCGACCCGCTACCGATACTGCCAATCCACCGCCCTGTATCTACACAGTTATAATGAAATGTATTGGTGTGCGCTGTTAGGGATCGAACATAGAGGTGAAAATAACAAAGAGAAACATTTACATACTCCGTCCGTCATGTAT
>OZ024742.1:26708487-26713487 GCA_964016885.1 Eledone cirrhosa
ATATTTACATATATATATATATATATATATATGTGTGTGTGTGTGTGTGTGTGTGTGTGTGTGTGTGTGTGTGTGTGTGTGTGTGTGTGTGTGTCTGTCTGTCTGTCTGTCTGTCTGTCTGTCTGTCTGTCTGTCTGTCTGTCTGTCTGTCTGTCTGTCTGTCTGTCTGTCTGTCTGTCTGTCTGTCTGTCTGTCTGTCTGTCTGTCTGTCTGTCTGTCTGTCTGTCTGTCTGTGTGTGTGTAACATATCAGAGGACCTTACAAATGCAGAGTCAGGTTCGATCTATAATATATCCTGCCTTGAGCTGATCGTCGAAGAAACATATGTAATATATTAATAAATTTTTTTTGATGCATCACTGATTCCTCGTTATCTATAATAATTGTTTCTACTTTAGGCACAACGCCAGCAATTACCCAGTGCATTACTGGTACTTTATTTCATCGACCCCGTAAGGATGAAAGGCAAAGTCAACCTCGGCGGGATTTGAACTGAGATCGTAAAGGGACGTAACTATGCTGGGAAACATGGCGTCCGACCTTCTACCGATACTGCCAATCCACCGCCCTCGTTATCTATAATAATATACGTTGGTCTGCGGTGGCATGGAGTCCTCAAACGGCATATCGCCTACGGACGCATTTATTGCAAACTTACAACAACTATATGTATGTATAGCTTATGGCGCACCTATCAGCACTAAAGCTAATATTTGGGTCCGGCTACCGATGTGGTATTCCACATTATGTATCACTAAGAAGCAGAATGTTAATAATAATAATGAGTTCTACTATAGGCACAAGGTCAGCAATTTGAAGAGAGGGAAAGTCGATTAAATAGACTCCAATGCTTAACTGGTAAGTATGGTGTCCAGCGCAGCACTGGTACTGCCAATCCGCATAGTAATAAGGAGCAGGAACGAAGTATTGATATACCATCATTATGTATATTCACCTGTGACGCATATTTCCCGATTGGTCAGTTCATGGTCCGATGAGTAGTGATTGGGCCAGAGTCCGGACTCGATAGCTCTTCAGACTTGTGGGTTCTCAGGAAATATATATATATATATATGTCCCAAGGCTCTGATACCATCAACACTAAACACACAGTGCTGTCATATCTAAGAACTGACTAACAGCCTGATGAGGTCATAGCCATTAAATGGCTATCATCGAAATATATATAGCAGTAAATAAAGGATTATGAGTTAATGTAATTGACTTATGTTTCGTCACTATATATATATATATATATGTTTGAATGTATGCTCACACACACGGTAGAGGGTCGGACGCCATGCTTTTCAGCATAGTTACGACACTTTACGATCTGAGTTCAAATCCTGCCGAGGTTAACTTTGCCTTTCATCCTTACGAGGTCGATAAAATAAAGTACCAGTAATGCACTGGGTAATTGCTGGCCTTGTGCCTAAAATAGAAACAATTATATATATATATATATATATATATATATATATATATATATATATATATATATGAGTCCTCTGGTCCCACTGGACACCTCATCGTGGCGAAGGGGTGCCAACTACTAATCTCAGTGGACAAAGAATCGGCAAATAGAGGTAGCAGACGTCGGGTTACCAACCCGTCACTGCTGTAAAAATTCTAACCGCTAAAGAAACACCAAGAAAAGCCAAAAAAACAAAAATGATCGGCGTCAAGATGAAGGCGTTGGAAACACTCCACTCTTGACGGACCTCAACCAAAGCCGAAAGGACGTTGTGGTTCCGATGAGCGGGATTCTGAGCACCAAAACAAAGATGTGAATTGGAACTTGGAACGTGCGTACACTATACCAGGCAGGAAAGCTTGCTCAGCTATTCGCGAGTTCGACCAGTACCATCTGGACATTCTGGGCGTGAGTATAATGCGCTGTACCGGCAGCGGAAAGATGAGTGGCAGCTCTGCTCTACTCTGAGACACAACTCTGAGACACAACTCTGCTCTACTCTGGACACCAAGACAAGCACGTTCATGGCGTTGGACTTGTGCTTAGCACCCGAGCAACTCGAGCATTGATCGGATGGGAGCTAGTCAGCGAGCGCATCATAACCTCCAGTTTTCAAAGTGGGCATGCGAAAATGACTGTTGTTCAGGTCTACGCACCGATTGATGACGCAGCCGACATCGACAAGGACGCCTTCTACGAACAGCTGCAGGACACATTTAATAACTTGCCCAGCCATGACATTAAACTACTGATCGGTGATTTCAACGCTCAGATTGGCTGCAACAGACAGGGACTGGAACAGGTCACTAGGCCATTCGGTTCTGCTGCGGTCACCACGGACAACGGCGAGATACTGCAGCTGATTTGTGCCATCAACAGCTTGTGCATTAGCAAAGGCGATTCACAAGGCTACTTGGCAGTGTCCGGACCAGAAACGCCGGAATGAGAGCGACTACATCTGCGTCAACCAGCGCTGGCGGTCCTCGGTACGTGACGTCAGAGTGTACCGAGGTGCGGACGTGGGCTCAGACCACCACCTACCGTGTGCGGAACTTCAGCTGCGCCTGAGTAAACGAACACGACAGGAAAGATAAAAGCCATATGCAGAGGAGAAACTGAGGTATCCAGGTCAAGCGCGACTGTACCAACTGGCGCTACACAACCGATTCCAGCAGTTGAGAGAGGCTGCAGATCTGGAAGATCAATGGACGATGTTCACGACAGCGATGACTGTGGCAGCACAAGAAACTATTGGGCGAAGACGAGGAACGAGGGGGGGGGGATCAAAGAACCAACTTGGGACCTGATTGACACACGAAAAAAGGCAAAAGTTGGGCGAGATTCTGCCAGATCGGAAGAAGACCAAAAGAAAAGAGATGCCGTATACCGCCAAATCGACCGACTGGTAAAGCGAAGCTGCCGGAAGGACAAACGTGACTGGCTGGAGAAAAGGTGTGCTGAAGCAGAGGAAGTTACTGGTCGAAACGACACAAAAGCACTGTTCCGCATCGTGAGGGAGTTGACAGGAATGTCGAGCGGTGCCAGCACGCCAGTGAAGGACAAAAATGGTAAGACGTTGACCACTGGAGCGGAACAGGAGCAGAGATGGATGATGGAGCACTTCCGGGAGACGCTGAACCAACCAAATCCTGTCGCCCTGATAGACTTGACCGCAGAGACTCCAGCAACCACTGAGGTACTCAAAGTCTGCGAGGACAATATCACCAAGCAAGAGACGAGAGATGCGATTAGCCACTTGAGGAACGGTGGACTGGATGAGATCTCTGCTGAGCTGCTTAAATTCGTTGAGGAGAGCACGATAACGGCGTTGTCAGACTTAATGAAACACTACTGGAGGGTTGGTCGGGTTCCTCTTGAGTGGCAGCGCGGTGTCATCGTCAAACTGCCGAAGAAGGGAAACCTGGCAGACTGCAACAACTGGCATAGAATCACATTGCTGTCAGTCTCAGGCAAGGCGTTCTGCACTGTGAAGTTGCGTCGACTAAGGCAGGCTGTCAACTCTGTGCTCCAGGAGGAACACAGAGTTGACAGTTAATATGTATTAAGAATAATATTTAAGGGTTTAATAATATTATTAAACCCTTAAATATTATTCTTAATACATATTAACATTTTCTTTTCATCGCACATATTATTAAACCCTTAAATATTATTCTTAATACATATTAACATTTTCTTTCCATCGCACATATTATTAAACCCTTAAATATTATTCTTAATACATATTAACATTTTCTTTCCATCGCACATATTATTAAACCCTTAAATATTATTCTTAATACATATTAATATTTTCTTTCCATCGCACATATTATTAAACCCTTAAATATTATTCTTAATACATATTAACATTTTCTTTTCATCGCACATAGTATTAAACCCTTCAATATACAAACCTTAACTTTACATTATTTTTCTCTTCGTTAATTTTCAAATTCTGTTAATTTATACATTATCTTCCAACGGCTTTCAACCTCTCTATGTAAAACAATATATTTTTCTCAGTTATAAAAGCTATCTCTCTCTCTTTATCTCTCTTTATCACCCATCTCTCCTCCTATCTCATCCTTCCTCATTATACTCCTCCCCATCCACTTTTTACTCTCATCTCCTCCTCTTTTCCATCCTTTCCAACCTCCCCCCTCAAAAAAATGTTTTTCCCAATATCACACATCAATCTAAAACTACTTTTCATATGTTGATTCAAAACTGCACTATTCACAAGTGTGTTTTAACCTTCATATCATGTCTTCCTATTTTATCTGATGAAAACACAAATATTATTGCATGATGATATTTGTTTTTGAAATGCGGATAATAAAATACATGGAACTCTTTTAACCATCCTTTGATCTTATATATTATATATATATATATATATATATATATATATATATATATATAACTAGTAACACAACAGTTAGTTCACCATACCGAGAACAAATGTTTCACCTTATGCGCATCTTCATCTCGGACTGAAGATCCGCATAAGGGAAAACAATTGTCCTCGGTATGGTGAACTAACTGTTGTGTTACTACTCCTACCAAACACTAATACTACAGATATTACCTTCCAGTGTTCTACCATCGTATATATATATATATATATATATATATATATATATATATATTGTTATACTTTGGGAGGGTCATGTTGCCAATAAGAAACACACGTACCAACTGGTGCGTGTGTTTCTTATTGGCAACATGACCCCCCCAAAGTATAACAATATCGGTTTCAACACACGATTTCAGATAAAGAATCTTGCTAAACAAATTCAGAAACGAAATATATATATATATATATATATATATATATATATATATATATATATATATATATATATAAAATAAAATAACAGGAGGCTGGACTTCTGTAAGTCCTTGAAAGGTTTATTATACTATGATCATTTGAATGACCGTATGAATTCGGTGATATCAGGTATTCGAAATATAATAAATAAATGTAACTGATTTTCAGCCCCATAGATTTTATGTTGCATTC
>OZ024742.1:26718487-26723487 GCA_964016885.1 Eledone cirrhosa
GATTGTCGAATCCAGGTCTGAAAACAGCCTCTTTCTTTCAGAGAAGGATAGAAGGTGATAAAGAGATATAGAGAAGGAATTGATCCCAGTACTGGGCAGGTACTTTTTTATCGGCCTTGAAAGGATGAAAGGCAAGGTGGACCTCCATGGAATTTGAACTAAGGTGGTAGAAAGCCGAAACGAATAACACAAACATTATATCCGAGCTTCTAACGACTTTGCAAATTCGCCGCCTAACACAGATACTCTCCGTGTAAATTCTATTTTCGTCGCTTTTTTTTAAATATCTTTCAATAGATTAACATCTACATATTCGTTGTTGATGGACATATTTCATTGTAAGGATGCGTTGATTCTGCTCAGATTTAATGCAATAAAGTTATGTTAGTTGAGATTGCATTAATACACTAATTATTGCACGATGATATTCCACAATGCTTATAGACACTGGAGAATTGAAAGACCAAAAGAACAAAAAAAAAAAAACATATACTTACATACAGAACATGGTGTTGTATAATTCTTCGTCAGTAAATCGATATTCAATTTATCTGATTTGCAGAATGCCAAATGTGCCCTGGAAGAGAATAAAGATTTGAAGGGATGGGGAAGGTGAATATAGGTCTTAGCGTACTTTTTATTTACATAATGCGTGGAATACAGATATTCCGCTCCCTCATCTAAAGTAGGAATATAAAAAGAAAATGGTTATGATACGTATTTTATGGGGCAAAAATGCGACTTAAAAATAGCATTTACTAAAACGTTGACATTTGCATAATCTGTATATATTTCAGAATTAATTTTTCTTTGTAGCCTGCAAGATCGATATCAATATATTTTTGAGAAAGAAAATAAAAGTTAGAAGAAAAAGCTGCTATAAAAACATCAAATATAAACAGAATTAAATTTAAAAAACAACTCTTAAACCCATGCGTCGCTATGTCACCGACAAAGGCTTTAACTTAATATAACATTTAAAGTGGATTTAAATTTCGGTGATGGAGCGCAGTCGACCTTTCAATGATATTAACTACATTTTAGAAATGGCTATTACTATGTTTGGTTGTGAAGGCGCATGCATGACTTACTGGTTAGAATGTCTGGTTGAGTATTATAAGGATATTAGTTCGATTTCAAGTGAAACGTTGTATTCGCGAGTGAGACACTTGCTCCAGTCCACTTAAATGACAAATACACGTACGTTGTACCAGTAATTCAAACGGCCAGCTTTGTGACACACTGTGGCACGCTGAATTTCCATAAGAAGGCACATATGTCTAAAGAAAGTCTAGCAACTTACACAGCTACATTGTATGTTTAGGTAATGTTTGTGAGATCTAGATTCGATGAATATTTCCATTATTTGTCGTAGTAAAGAGAGGAGAAGAATGTTTTATATAAAAGTTTCCACCATCTTATAATTCATTACTAAGTGATACAAACAGAAATGTATCCTCTCGCAGGATTTGTATAACTCCAGTGTTAAGTATATGATCTATATGTTAAGTATAACTCCAGTGTTAAGTAAATAATCTATATGCTATAGAAAGTAGCTTGTAAGATGGTGATAAATCATAGATTGTGTCAAATCAATTGATTAATTTTACTTTCTGATGTCGCTAATCTTTCGTGTGAGCACGAAGATCTGTACTTTAAAATTAACCTTTCTGCACCGCAACAACTTTGTATCTAAATACGACACGGATTTCTCGTAATTGTTCACTCTCAATTGAATGGACGTCCGTCGCTTTCGACCATAACTGCCCCAATTGTTAGATCAACGTAATAGCCTGCTCAGCAAATTAAATTATAAAGGGCTTGATATTCAGGGAGACTGAAAACCAATGAATAAATTATCAAACCTCATCCAGCCGTAAGTTATAATTAATTGGGATGCGTAATTAGAAGGCACGTAGCTTAGTGGTAAGGATATTGGATATACGTTCATAATGTCTGGAGTTCAATTCCTGGGCTGGGCTTTGTGTTGTGTTCCTTATCAACACACTTCATTTTCCGTTGCTCCAGTATACTCAGCTGAAAATGAGTACCAACAATAGCTGCTAGTTTAAACGTGTGATGGACTGACTTCCTGTCCACGGGGCAATGTGTTATCTCAGACGCTTCATGCCACGAAAACCGTGATCACCACCAGCCTGACGTGCCTCCTGGCTTGCAATTGACTTTAGATACCGGTGATAGGTACGTGATTACAATCAGATCAGCTAGACCCATCAGACTTAAATTCCTTGATCAAGATGAGAACTGTGACTCGAAACAAACAGCGGCTTTCAATCGCAGTAATCATGTAGTCTATATGGCAGCTGGAGATCAAGATAGAAACAAGTGACATTTGAAAACGGAACCTTAATTTTATATCACAAAACATCAACTCAAATAATCTATCATTTTAGCCACTCCAGTTTATCCTCGTTGTATCATATTGATTAACATCAAATGTTGAATTTATCGGGGAATTGAAACCGTAATTTAAACAGGTAGAACTGAACACACGATAATTCTCTCTCTCTTTCTCTCTCTCTTTCTCTCTCTCTCTCTCTCTCTCTCTCTGTGTATATATATATATATATATATATATATATCCCGTTTTCTCTCATTCTCTCTCCTTTACTCTTTTTCAAACACACTCACAAAAACTCTCTTTCCCTTTCTCCCTATATATATATCTATTTCTCTCTCTCACATACATATGGTCGCTCTCATTTTATATATCTTACGTCTTATTATATAGTACTGCATGAGAAACTAGAAAATTACCTCAAGTACTTGATAAATGATAATTACATAATGTCATAATTGGCTTCGAAATAAACTTATTCAAATGATCATCTTTAAATTCATTTACTTACGAACTTCAATAGGATTCACAATTTCTATCAGAATGGGACTTCTATACCTTTCAATCTCTTATTAAGTACGCCATACACATTCTAAATAAGTAAACTAGATTTGATACACCAAGTGATATATTTAAGCATGTAACATTAGGACATCATGTCTTCTGATCCGGAAAGAATTACACAGCTGTCATTTCAATCACCTTACTATATACCTTGATATTCATTCAATTATTTTCAATCACCGCTATGTCTCGTCATACGAAATACGTTGAGAATACAAACTTTATCCTAATATACTGTACGTACCACTTGCTTATTTAATTTCACACGAGAAATTAGATTTGAGGGTACAAACTATAAACTCATTCATTCATGGTTCTACAAGCATCTATAGATACACAACCTAACTGGTTACGGTATAGAAAGGTTAATTTTAAAGAACAAATCTCCGTGCTCAAGTGAAGGATTAGCGACATCAGAAAGTAAAATTAATCAATTGATTTGACAGAATCAATGATTTATCACTCTCTTACAAGCAACATTCTAAAGAATTCATTCTCTATATGATTAGACTGCTTCTCATTATTTAGAATTAAAAGTTTATTACAAGATAGTATTATAATGTTAATTCTGCTCATCACTAATTGTTGACGTGAGGAAAGTATAGATTTTATGCCACCTTTGTTTAGCATGGCTTCTAAGTTGTCTGCGGATTTCTTTCATTGACTTATTAACAAATATAATTGTTTTGTGATGGCGCAAAAATAAGAATTCTTTTGAAATTAGGTGATAAAAAGCTCAGTCAGAAGACAGTATTTTTAGTTCCAAGATATCGGATTAAAATGGAATATATTGATCGGACGTATACACATGTATGTCCAAAAAGGTGGATTATAATATAAAATTATTAGGTCACACTTTTGTAGCAGATGGCAGTAGTCTATTTGAAAAGGCCAAGTGTATGACTGGTACTTTTCTAGCAATCAGGAATGATCAAATCTAACGGTGGTCGATCACATGCAATGTATTCCTTTAATTTAGAGCAAGAATGCAAATATTACAAGGTAAATCCAAGAAATCTATTTCGTATCAATCATGAACGATTGAACGAAAGGTTAATCGATCATGTGTAACTTGTTCTTATACATTACAGCAAGGAATTAAAAAACCATGAGGTATTGATCCAACATAATCCATATTATATATTTAATTTAAACAAAAATCGATTGGGATAACATTTAAATAACTTATATAGTAACTAGCCACAGTCAAATCTAATCTCATAAAACATTATATGATGGCTCAGTGTCAACGGGTCTGAATAAGGTCCCAATTGCTCTCATAAGTTTTCTTCTAATACATTATATAGAAATGGGAGCCCACGCACTGGCCACCTCACGATCCCACTGGAGAGAATAGAGAAGGAGTTTCTCCGGAGGAGGGTGAGGGACATGTGTTGGAATTGGAATTGCCATTCCAGCTCATGAGGCTCACACCTGCGGGTAGCCAACTCCATGTATATGGTGAGTAGGGAAGTGGTCGTAGCGCCAAGAACCCCAGAAGTCCCCACTGCTATGAGCTCGAACGCAAACCTGTTAGAGAGATTACCCTCCTCGGCATGAAGTGCAGCAGAGTTTGGATTAGTCATAGACTTCACCAGGTTGACGCCGAGAGGAAAGTGTTGCTGCAGCTGCAGGGTTTACTGCCGCGGAATGGGAAGATCGTCATGCAGTCTGGCCTGTTGCCGTGTCCTCAGTCCAGGAGCATCCAAGCCATATAGTCATATACTATGCGACCCATCAAGATATTACGGTCGGAATGAATGGATTGTGAACAGGAACTAACCCTGGGTTACATCTGTCCTGCAATCTAACAGTTCACTGTGTGGGTTTGTCACTCTGTGGCCGAATAACATTCTAAGTTTGAGACATCCCACCGGGAGTAAAGTCGACTTCAATCCAGGTGGAATTTAGCAGAAGTAACCACAGTTAAACGTAAACATATCCCCCCTCCCGCATATATATATATATATATATATATATATATATATATATATATATATATATATATATATATATATGTATATATATATATATATATATATATATATATATATATATGTGTGTGTGTGTGTGTGTG
>OZ024742.1:26728487-26735987 GCA_964016885.1 Eledone cirrhosa
TATTAGTACATGTCAATATACAATAGTGAGTTCATATATTGCGGTCATATAATATTCAGACGGCTGGTACGCTCATATTTTTATCTTTATCTTTATTAAGAAGTTTGTCTACGTAACTATTGTTTTAGCTTTG
This sequence comes from Eledone cirrhosa, assembly GCA_964016885.1. Classification (NCBI taxonomy): domain Eukaryota; kingdom Metazoa; phylum Mollusca; class Cephalopoda; order Octopoda; family Eledonidae; genus Eledone; species Eledone cirrhosa. The sequence continues at coordinate 26,728,621 of OZ024742.1, forward strand.
ATGTAAAATGATATGCAGATCCCCATTAAGACTATGTGTGTTATAAATATATCAATATAATTCAGGATATTAAATACATACATTTTTTATGATGTAATTCCTTTCATCTGTACTCTCCTATGCATATTTTGTTTAGTTACAAAGGAATCATATATTCGCCATTGAAAATTCTACTAACCATAAATAAATTTAAATTTAATTTAAATATTGTTTTCATTAGCCAAAATGTTGCGAAGAAAATGGGATTGATAATTCTATTGTAGTCATATAATAAATTATTTCATACTTAGCTATGCAACTGCTAGACATTTTTGTTTATTTGTTCCTGTTTGTATTTTAATGACATTGAAATTATGAAATTCTAAGCCGGTCCCATTAAGAATGTACTACAAAGAAACTAATGTAATCTTTGTAAATAACCAATTGACATTTTGAACAATGAATATAAATGAAAAAAACGACTGACAAAATAATGTTACTGCTTCCTATGAACAGAATATTTATGTTTATCCAATAACTATTTTGATTGAATACTCATTGAATGTTGCACAATCCACCAAATACTACGGTATCAACACGTTTCTATGCAACGAAGCGCTGTTTTCTAATAGCTACATATTAATGGCAACCAACTGTAATAATTCTTAACATAGGCACACGGCAAGCAGTATTGGGAAAGGGATTCGTAAGTTATATCGACCAAACACCTTATTTTATCGGCCCCAGAAGGGTAAAATGCAAAACTGATCTTCGCAAGATTTGAACTCAAATCCTAAAGAGCCTCTACTAAATGCTAAAAGCAATTTGGCCGACACTCTAACGAAATCTCTAATCCACCGTCTTGTAATAAGGGTTTCTCATTTTGTCAGAAATTTTTAATCGGAATGGAAAATCGTTTATATTGTCCCATATTTAATTGATACATTGTTTTATCCGCATGAAAGGCAGATGTGAGCTCAGCCTTGATGCTCAAACCATTCTGCTAATCTTTCTTCTTCTTCGCCCACTTATTCATGGTGGGGTGGGGTCGTTTGAGCAGAGTTCACAAGCGGGTCCTGCCAGAAGAAAATCGGAGGTCTACCCAGGGGTTTCCTGTCGATTGATTTTGCCTAATAATTGTTTCTAATTTAGGCACAAGGCCAGCAAATTACCCAGTGCATTACTGGTACTTTATTTTATCGACCCCGTAAGGATGAAAGGCAAAGTCAACCTCGGCGGGATTTGAACTCAGATTGTAAAGGGACATAACTATGCTGGAAAGAATGGCGTCCGACCCTCTACCGATACTGCCAATTGCCTAATAATACCACTTCATTCTAAAGAAATAGAAATCAAATGATGCTAGGAGATTTAATGCGACCTATTGAAAATAAAACAAGAGTTTCTTGACTGATAAGTGTGTTGGAGTATTTAAATGGTGATAAGAGTGAAAGGGTCTTGATATTCCGATATTCTGAAATTGTTAAGCAAGTTGAGATTCCATAGTTAATTTTTGAAAGCCCTCAAGCTTCACTAACTGCTATGATGAACATTGGATTAAAGTAGGTATTGTGACAATGTAATTAGGTTCCAAGATTGTGTGTATTATATAACAACATACAATTACGTTCTTAGTTATATTGAGAAAGCAAAGCATTTTGCGAATGCAATGAATCTCAAACTAACATTATTGCATCTATAGATAACAGGTTCTCTCATGAATACTACTGAAACTAGAGATATCACATGTAATATGAAACATGGCAGCAGTTTGAAAATAATCCTCATCCATTTATAATTCCTGTTGGGTTTTGATATCAATCATGCTAGAACCTGAATTAGATTTCACTATTTTGTTGTTGTTTGTTTTTGACTGTTATTTCTTTTTTATTTCAAGCGTCTATGAGATGTACATTATCTCACAATCGAAAACATATTTTTATATTTGATAACATTGATACGCGTAACTATCCTCTCTTAGTACAACAGATGGAACAGTAATTTGTTGCATTATTTGCAGTGGGCAGTGCCCAGAATAACAGAAGGAAAGAAGAAAAAATCACAAAATAGCTAACGACGACTGGAAATCGTCGCCTCGTTTCCAATCCGTTTCCGTTAATTTATGCCACAAAATCCAATGAGGAAGACAACATTATCAAACCATATCTAACATATGTTTCCTTAAATGACACTGTCTCGGTAACAAGCCATATAGAACGCAATATATTACGTTTCATATATTAGTTAATATGATAGTTAACACTGATTGAGCAGTTCTTTGATCAACGGCAATACCACAAATGATTATTCTGGCTGTTTAGGAGTATGTAGTACTATGTTATCTAATGCATATTATCCTTGTATTGAAGGGAATGGAATGGTTTGATGTGAATTGGCTGCTATTTTTAGCATGTTAAGTAGATGTACAACATTGACTCCTATTGGACAAGATGAAGAAGAGGCAATTGAGTTTTAATGCTTTCGCATCTTTTTTGTCGCTGATTATATACATATATATATATATATATATATATATATATATATATATATATATATATATATATATATATATATATATATATATATATATGTGTGTGTCTGTGTGTGTGTGCGAGAGAGAGAGAGAGCGAGAGAGAGTATGGGTTTGTGTGTGTGTGTGTGTTTGTAAATGTATGTATTTATATAAACATACACACAGACAGACACACACATACTATATTTAGGTATATATGCGTTTATATGTCCATATATATATATATATATATATACATGTGTATATATATATATATATATATATATACACATGTATATATATACACACAACTGTATATATATATATATATATATATATATATATATATATACATGTGTGTGTATATATATATATACATGTGTATATATATATATATATATGTATATATATATATATATACACATGTATATATATACAAACACATGTAAATATATATATATATATATATACATATATATATATGCGTATGTGAGTATTTCTGTGTTCGCATGTGTCCGTGTGGGCAACGCTAAGTAAATTTCACACTTCCATCTACACCTCTATTTAGTTTATTCAATTTGAATTTTTTTTTCCTAATTTACGTTAATGTCCTAACAGAATGTTTACCTCACGAAGCTGTACTCACAATAAGTTCACAATAATGTCGAAAAACTGTCTGTTGCAATGAATTCGCTAAAACAAAATATGTTACTCTTTTATTATGATTACTGACAGGAAATGATGGAGAGAGAAATAGTGAAATGGAAAATTAGTTATTAAATTACAATAAACCTTAATGAAAGATAAACTTAATTTATTTTAAATAATCGATACATACGAAATGAATTTGAGGTAAATATTTGCAATATAAAGTTAATTATTTTTGTTTTCGTATTTTTATATGATTCATGAAAAACAGATGAAAAACAAATTATATATTTTCTGTTTGGTAATTTCTGTTGGTTTTTCTTTGTTTTGTATTCTCTGTGCTAACTTATTTCGCAATTCTGATCTGTCAGTCTGTTTTTCTCCCTGTAGCTAAGGTTGCAAGTCAGCATTGTTCAAGACTGGTTTATAATACTTAAATTGTTAGCAAGTTTTAGTCAACCGAAGTGACAATAGTTCTAATAATTGTATACTTCGTTGCATTTATCTAGTTTGATACACTGTCAGATAATCAGTACTATATTGTTGGGTTATCTATGGCGGTATGCCAACATGTAGGTTAGATGCTGCATCCCTGAGGGATGAGTCAACCTGGCCACCAACAACTAGGTAACATTATATAATGAGAAGATTGGCAGTATCGGTAGAGGATCGGACGCCATGCTTTCCAGCATAGTTACGTCCCTTTACGATCTGAGTTCAAATCCCGCCGAGGTTGACTTTGCCTTTCATCCTTACGAGGTCGATAAAATAAAGTACCAGTAATGCACTGGGTAATTTGCTTGCCTTGTGCCTAACGTAGAAACAATTATATAATGAGAAGAGATTAAATTCCCGCCCTACATTGCTACGTTGTTTACTAATTTCGAAAGGTTACAAGTCAAAGTTGACTTTGGTGGAGTTCAATTCCAGAGCGTATAGATCTAAAAATAGCCAACCCGGATTTGTTTTCTAATCTAGTCACTACCATTATTATCTTATTTTAATTTTGTAATGAGCGGTATCTTAATACAATAGATTTGCTGGTTATAGTAAACCAAATGTCATGTCCAGTAGAAAAGTTTAAAAAGACAAAGTACTCCTCTTTGAACAAGCCTACTACGACACATAAACTGAAGGCGAGTGTAAAGAGAGTGGTCCTACACTCCACAGAATTTGCTGATGTACATATATATATATGTGTGTGTGTGTGTGTGTGTGTATGAGTATGTGTGTGAGTGTGCGTATGTGTGTGTGTGTGAACTTATATAAATGCATGCATATAAATACATGTACAGATACACATGCACATATAGATACATATCAATTATTTCGTATGGCAAAAAAGACTCTGTATTGCATGAAGAAGGTTGGGTCGATGAATTATACACTATGGGAATAGTATTGAAGATTATTGGTCATCTCTCAGTTAACGATGCCTCACTCAGTGGGTGTGAATTTTATATCTTAAATCCGGTTGAAACATTTGGGCCTTACATTCTTAGTAATAATAAATTCTGAGTAATGATAAATTTGATGCAGATGTTGAGAGAAGCTTACCTCTCTGCTCTGCGTGCAAGTTATCTTTGCAGCCCTATTTAAACTTTTAATTAATTAAAGTACTTCTCATGTGGTCAGTGGACACCCTACATAATGCATATATAGTTCGCAGCAAAAATTAATTTTGTGTCTAGGTTAAAAATCAATATTTAAGAAATTTGTTGAAATATATTTAATAATATTTGTAATGACATTGCCTTAAGAGGGAAATATAGCGGAAATTAAATTATTATAGCCTTATTATTGGTGATCAAGTGATTGTCTGACTCTGTTCACAGAGTCCGTTAAACTCAACAATATATCGTTGCTTTGAAAGTTAACCAATTATGGCAAAATAGCTGGCACAGACTTGTACAGAACTCTCTTTTTTCTTCTATCTATCATACAATGGGTTATTGTTAAGTGAAAGAAAAACCTATGTGTCTCATCTACCCAAGGACAAATACATCATTCGTTTAACTCTACTGTAATGTCTTCTGTGAATTGTATCAGATTTCTGATGAAACATTTCTCCCACTGTCTTTGCCCAGTATATGTTTTTACTGTATATTTAGTGCACATAATCCTTTTAAGGTCTTCAGGATTGTTGCAGTGATGCAGGAAGTTTTCATATATCCTTACAGCTGGTAGTAAAACTTAAGACAGAGTGAATTCTATTAAAATCAGCCACGATGCATGTAGTATGTTGAATCAGACGGTGATTCAATTCTACCAGCCATGTAGGCAAACGTTGGGTGTGCAAACAAGGCATATCGTATGACGGTTTATCAATTTCGTCAAGCAACTGATGTTAGTAAGTCACCTCTAAATCGTGAGTCCATGCCGAATGACTCACTTGCACAAACACAATCTTCTTTCCCTTTTATTGCTGTCGTATTTGTTGTATTTCAGGAGTAAATATTGGTAAAACATGAAGCTTGAACTCGTCAATTACAAGATACGTGATATATTCCGCTGGCTCATCATTTCAGTGGCAGAGTCGGTAGAGGGTCGGACGCCATGCTTTCCAGCATATTTACGTACCTTTACGGTCTGAGTTCAAATCCCGTCGATGTTAACTTTGCCTCTCATCCTTACGAGGTCGATAAAATAAAGTACCAGTAATGCACTGGATAAATTGCTGGCCTTGTACCAAAAGTAGAAACAATTATTAGGAAGAAACTAAAAACGTTAAAACTTCATGAGAAGAAAAAATAGATTTACTGGAAAACTATAATAATTTTTTCTCATGATATACAAAAGGCGGTAAATTGGCAGAACCGTTAGAATGTCGTTCAGATTTCTTTGCGGTATTTGTTTCGGCGTTCTGCACTCAACTCAAACTGAACTGTTGTCTCCTACGCCTTTCAATATTTCGAGATCGATAGAAAAAGGCACCAGTCCAGTTCTAGAATCGATTCCTCCTCTATATCCCTTCCTCAACGATCTCTTTTACTTTCTCTTTCCTCAAGGAGAAATCAGTTGTGTTCAACTGTGTTGAGATGGGCTCTGCGCGGTTTAGAAATGCATTGACATGCAGTTTGTCACTGGCGTATCCCTACGGCGAATGCATTTATACATACATAGGCTTAACTATGTTTCTTTTCAGAAATATTATGTGAATGAAATATCAAAGCATGTAGAATATATAATACGTAGAATTTGCAATATTCGAGATGGCATTCACATGTAAGCTATTTAAATATATAGGGTTAATTAATGTTATAATACAAATATCTCTTAATTTGATGTTTCGATAAATGTCATTGAACCAGCTTGGTAATTATTTACAATCAATGGCAAAAAACTAGTGCAGAATCTTCGTATAATGAACAGTTAGTTACTAATTCCTTCCTGTATCAACAGGGAACGGGAAGGAAAATTGAGGTTATCGTTACACACATCCTACATTTATGTAATATCAGAACGAAACATAGATGATAATGATGAGGCTGGTGTGGGTGGGGGTGGGAACAAGTATGGGTACATCAAACGAGATGTTGCCACATTATGACAAATGAAAGAAAGTAGGAAGAGTGCATGAAAGAGTATCATGAAAATTAGGTAATTGGCTACAATATATATATATATATATATATATGTATATATATATATATATATATATATATGTGTGTGTGAATTTGTTTTGCAAGGTTTTTGATATGAAATCGTTATTGTTATATTTGGGGAGGGTCATATTGTTGTAATAATATTTCCAGAAATAATAACAGAATACACTCACTGTTTGGTTTGTTTTCGCTTCCGTATCGTTTATATCTCCTTAGTTAATTTATTTGGCAATCAATGTTTATCATAGATTGACAACCGGTTAAAAATACAGATATAAATATATATATATACATAGTCTATCAAAGTTCTTTCGTTGCACACCTGCAACATCATCAGTGGTACTATTATGTTTCCTCCTATTGTATCGTATTGTATGTCTACGCCATTTTATATAAGTATAAACTTGTTAGCAAAAAGCCAAGGAGTCGGAGCACAGAGCACACAGTGTGTGGGAAGAGATATGGTGTGCAATAATAGAAACAAAAAATACACACATTACAGAAGATAACTCTGTTAGGGACAGCAAGAATTTTGAGAAAAGTCTGAGAGACGAATTTCAAGGAAGCTTTGGTACCTCTAATCATTTTTTCGGATCTGCTTCCAAAGCTTAAATTTGGTTGAA
>OZ024742.1:26740987-26743487 GCA_964016885.1 Eledone cirrhosa
TACTCTGTAACCCAGTATGAATCGATTTGTATATATTGTTTATTGTAAATGTTAGTACATTGTTAACATATTATCATTATATTATTATTGTGACATCTATATTCTTTGTGTAAATTAACCGGGGATAATCTATTATATTATATTATATTGAATTATATAATTTTATTTTTTATTATTTATTATATGTGTCTCTTGTAATTATATCATATTATTGCCTCATGTATATTGGGTAGATGTATTGGTATTATTTTCACTCTTATCATGCTTATTTTTATATTCAAACTTCTAATAAGGCTTAATTTGTGTAGTTGAACATAGATGTGCGTATTGTTGTATGTGTGTGTGTGTGTGTGTGCGCGCACATATATACATGTATATGTTGTACCTTTTGATTTTTAATTGTAATGTTAATGTTGGTAAAGGTATATTATTATAATGTATTATGTTATATTACATTGTGTTATATATAATTCCTGCTCTATATAACCACATTTGTTTAGCTTTAGGTTAGTTGCTTTGGACTATATTTGTAATATGGTTCTTAATGTTATATACATCCTTAGTTATTCTTATTATATATTTTTATTATTTTTATTTTTATTTTTATTATATATGTTTGCAAGACTTTAGTGTATGTACACTCCATATTCTTCAGAGCTTCCGGCTTGTATCTGCCGATATTACTTCTTGTTGTTTTGATTGCCCTGATGAGTTCTTAATAGGACGAAACATTGTCGGCTAATAAAAACTTTTGATGTATTAAAGGATTCTTTGTTTTACTCTCTTAATATCTATATTTATATATATATATATATATATATATATATATATATATATATATATATATATATATATATATATATATATATGTATATATGTATATATATATATATGTATATATATGTATATGTATATATATATATATATATATATATATATATATATATATATATATATATATATATATATATATGTATATATATCCTAGTATTTCGTAGGTTTGTTGCCGAATGCTGCTTAACTGTAATGAAAATCAATGCTGCGAAAACTGAGACACTCAACCTGACAGAGCGGATTGCGCAATGCACTCTACATTTAAATGACGTTCCACTGAAGCAGATGGAGAAGTCCTAGTATCTCGAGTTTGTGTTCATCAGTGATGGAAGACAGAAGGCTGAATGAAGTGTAAGTATTGCAGGAGTTGGTGCAGTAATGCGCCAGCTTCAGCATTCGCTAATCAGAAGGAAAGTAGGTGTAAAAGGCAAGGTCGCTCTCTTCAATTCAGTATTCGTGCCAACCCTTACCTATAGTCATGAATCTTGGGTAATGCCAGAAAGAATACGATCGCGAATACAAGTGGCCGAAATGAGGTCGTCCGAAGGGTCTTCGGGGTAACATTACTCAATAGAGTACGTAGCTCAGAGATCAGAGCGTCACTACAGGTAGAGTCGCTACTTTTTCCTAATTGAGAGACCAGAGCTCCAGTACGATGGTCATGAGGTTAGAATGTCTCAGGAAAGAATAGGTGGACAGACTCTACCGACAAAAACAAGTAGGAGACCCATGGGTAAATTCCGAGCAAGATGGTTGGATACTGCACTCATTTCCTCAATCTTTCCCTGTCCATCGCCCAATCTCCATTTCCCTTAATTAGTATCAATGGTGTATGTGTGGATATACTTTTTAGTTATTATTGGTAGTGAAAAATCTCTATGGTTTACCGTCCTTGTTGTACTGTAATATATAGTATATGTAGTGCTGGTTGGATAGCATTCATGAGCTCGGCTTGTCTCGCTTGGGGACCCAGCCAGATTATTTGGAGTCCGTTGTCACTGACTAAGCCCTCTCGAACGAGTGTTTGATGACTCTGCCTCCTAGACCCTTCCAGGAAGAAGAAGAAGAAAATAGAAAAAAAAACGAAAAAGAAAAGGAATAAAAAAAACACAAATGAAAAATAAGAAGAACGAAAATGAACGAAGATAAAGTGAAAAAAAAGATGAAAAAAGAAACAACGAAGAAGAAGAAGAAGAAGAAGAAGAGATAAATTCCTGGATGGATGAGAAGTGTTGCAAAATACTGTAGCAATTTATCCCCCCTTACGCCTATGTTTCTTTTTTTTTTATCAGCAATGTGATATTTAAATTATTCCATTGTTATTCATAAAATGAAGTAAAATATTTACAAATACAGGAGTACTCTATGTAATTCCATGCATTATTTATCAATATTTCCCTCGTTGGTATTATTTTGAGAGGAAAAAATATCACAGACGATTTAATAGCTTTAGCCTTAAATAATTCACATTATTTTTTCTTCCTTTTCAACTCAAGATTTCTGGCGTTATAGACATAAACCTACATTATATAAAGTATGTAAGGGTGGTGGATTGGCAGTATCGGTGGAGGTCGGATGCCATGCTTTGATGCATAGAGTTACGGCCCTTGCCATTCTGAGTTCAAATCCCGCCGAGGTTAACTTTGTGTTTCATCCTTACATGGTC
>OZ024742.1:26748487-26755987 GCA_964016885.1 Eledone cirrhosa
GTAAAAGATTTTCTCTAATGCTCTACCAATTTAATCTATTATTTAAGGCTTACATTTTTTAGTGGTTCAAGCATTCGTATTTATTTGCTATTCGTCTTTTATGTAATCATCATACATTACGTATTTATATACATTTTCCTAGTATGATTATCCAAAGCTAGTCATGTAATTATACTTGTTTCACTGCCTAGAATATCTATTCAATATTTTAATTTATTCTTCAAACGTTCTGTTTTATGCTGGTATTCTGTCTTTTATAACGGCACATTATTTATTTAATCCCGCATAATCCATTGTTGAGTTTATGCAAGCGTATAGGAAATGGTTTAAATGGGTAATTGAATTGGGTATCATAATGTTGTGGTTTATTACATTCCTTTCTATATTGCTGACAGCGTCTCATAATGTTATGATTAGTTTCTTTATAAAAGGGTCTCTTTAAATCTATGGGAGACACGTCAACATCTAATACCAACTTTAACAAACAAACTGCTGCTAAATATATGTTTCAGTTTGAAGTTCAGATACTAAGCTATTCTGGAAGAAATGACAGTATAGCGGATTCATTACATATGCTCACAAAGAACAGTTAGAAGGTGGTTGTGTCGAAAGATGTGGTTTCCATTACTCAGGGGACGTTATACGTGACTGTGTAGGTAAATCTCAGAACCAACAGCGATAAGAAGCAATGACCCGGCTTTCTGCACAACATAACTGCCAACAGATGGGGCGGTTAATACATGGGTTGCATCCAGGGTTATTGTTGGTGATGTCCCATTTCTCCTCCTTATATTTGCTTCACGTGGGACATGTTTGTTATGAAAATAGTTAATAAAAGAACCATATAATTGAGCGAATTGGAGCTGAACATTTATGTCATAACGGTTCCCCGAGGCCCACAATGTTACACGGAATATCTACCATTTGGGCGTTGTGGGGAGAAAGAGGATTAGATAATAAATAAATAAATGCATACACGCAAACAAATGCGTACGTACACAAGCATACGCAGAACACCTACCATCGGTATTCAAAACCACGCACATATAAATATGTGTGTGTGTGTATGCGTGTATACAAATAAATAAATAATTATATAAACGTATATAAATAAATAAATACGTATATAACAAGCGAACACACATACCTACATGTAAATACACGAATGTTCGGATACATAAGTCAACCAAAACATGAAGTACACATATACACACACCCTACATACGTACGAACCTGCATACTCACGCGGACGCAAAACTCCCGTATACACATAGCCAAACCATATGTACCAGAATATATAAAATTATACGCCATAACATAAACAATCAAATATACGTACGAGAAAAATATACATACGGGTAAAATATACTTACCTATGCAAATAAGTAATGGTATAAACAAAGCATACTTAGCTTCCACATCAAGACGTAAAATATCCACGTATAAATCGTACTATCCGTTAGGGTATAACGTGGGGCTGTAATACAGGAAAGTGTTGTGCAATTTATGTTTACAAGCCGAAATTGCCTCAGATTTTTTGTTTAAGAGGTGGTCTGTGGCGTAAAGTATTTCCAGGGCCTCAGCGGCGCAGAGGTCACATGGTCTTTTATTTCCGTTATACGATCTAGCCCTAGCTAGGATGTCCCAGTGTACCTTATATTGGGTGTGGTTGTCTTTTAGACTCCAGATATAAGCTGAAAGTGACGTCATATTCCTTCTTAGAGGGTAACGAAAAGAATGGGTATGCATGTAAAGACGCTGCTTGAATCTATTGGCGGTTAACCCTATGTAGGCCCTACGGGACGTGGGTGTTACAACCTTACATTTGTAGACAATGTTACTAGAGAGCCATTTCCCGGATAGGGGGCAATCAACCCGATTCCTACAATTACAGTTAGTACTAACTACAGGGTTGCACGTGTTCCTTCGGCTAGGTAGTTTAGCTAAATTTGAAGCTGTGATGTTATGTGCAAGGTTAGGAGTCGTAGAGTAAAAAAATTTAATAGTATTTCTATTAAAAATATTACTATACTTATGTGTAGGGGGAAAATGCTTCGTAATAAGGGAAAGAAACATCCTAGCTAATGGTGTGGCCACCTCCATATTATATGGTGGGTTATACCAACAAATGCGACGGGATCTGTTTCTTCTAGGTCTATTTTCGTACTCTGTATATGCTACCTTATCGACAAATCCACTTCGAGCAAGGGCTTCATTGTAATAAGTTCTGTCTTTGCGCGTAATTGTTTTTCACCGCTCCTATTAATGAAGTATGATATTCGTTTTTTCCCGTTCTTTGCCAGCGAACGTTTCCACGAACCAAAGTATCGTCTTCCTGTCTTCCTCCGGTTGCAACGTTTTTTGAAATATCCACTTCTGCGTTTACAGATTGACTTTCTTAGTTTCAGAAGATCCCGTTAAGGGTGAAAGCAGCGATTCTTTGCTTAAACTTTAATCTGTTATTTTAATAAATATTTGCTCTACGGTTCTTATATATTTGATATATATTTATCCTTATCGAGCCCTCTTTGGATTTTAGTCTTCAAATTTATTATTATTACTCTCTCTCTCTCTCTCTCTCTCTCTCTCTATATATATATATATATATATATATATATATATATATATATATATATATATATATATATATATATATATATATATATATATATATATATATATATTTATATATATATATATATATGCATATATATATACGAAACGTCAACAGGGAATAAATGGGAAAACAACACTGCAATTCAATGCTGATACATAATAGTTTAATGCTTGATATAGTAGAAAAAGATTGTTGTATATACATAGAGATGAGTGTGAGAGAGAGAGAGAGAGAGAGAGAGATAGAGGGAGAGAGAGAGAGAGAGAGAGAGAGAGAGAGAGAGAGAGAGAGAGAGAGAGAGAGAGAGAGAGAGAGAGAGAGAGAGAGAGAGAGAGATGTGTCTATATAGTTTGTAAATGCAATCGTATACATAATTATATCAATCCAGTATCATCACAGACGTAAGAACAATAAATGTTTTACATTCAACACTTTCATTATATTCTATTTGTAATTCTGCAATATGGCAAATGAAAGAGTAATTATTTATCTATCTTTATCACTAATATTCAACCATTTATCCGTGTACATCATTCGTTTTTCTTTTTTTCTTGGCTCATAAAGGAAATTATGAATAATTTTCAACGCTCATATACGCAAATATACTTCATATTTCATAGATTTATTTTCTTTATTTGTAATGTAGTAAATTTCGGATTCATAAAATATAATGCTATGATTAATCATAATGGATAATGTCTTCAGTTATTTGTTTTTTCTATTTTCTGCAACATTAATTAGAAGGAAATATATTTTAGTCTAATCTAAAATGATAGAATCGTAGAGATGAGGAAGTTGAAATTTTCCTTCCGGGTTACCAAAAAGGAAATGAAATGCTGATCCGGTATTTGTGTTAATGTCTGGTTTATTAGGGGAACGGCCAAAATCAAACATTTTACCTGATTTACTCAGCTATTATAGTAATCGACTCTGAATAAATTAATTTTCTATGTCTATCAATCGTACCTTTTCTCTGAATATCATAACTACTATGCGCTTCTGTATTTCGATAATTTGCATGTTTCTAATCAGGGATCTAGTCGGAAAGCTTATAGTCAAGTAGACAGAAGGGGAGTGTCATTAATGTGAAAAGAGCAAGTAAGCACAGCATCTCCGTCCGTACTGGATGCTATCGTCTCCATTAAGTCAGGCGCAATCCATCTACTTGAATAAATGGTTACATAATAGCTTAAGCTCTAGGAAAAGGTCATGTTTATATATATTGATCATATCTGCACACATTTGAAGAGTGTTTTGCAAAGCATGCCCTTCATTAGTTTCTTTCCATCTCCAAAACACATACACACCCGTATATATATAGGGAGGATGGATAACTTGAGGTTACCGTAGGTTCACCTGGGTGAGCAGTCGATATTTAGGTTCACTTCAGTGTCGAGGTGTAGAGCTATACAGAGTGTATTATAGTGAAAAGATAATAAGGACGATTGGTTACTCCTTCATTACATTTATTGTTTGGTGACGCGCGTTTCGCCACTGATCAGCTCAAGGTTTGATCTGAATCGATCTTCCCCGACTCTGTAATCTGCGGCTCGACGGACCCCTTGAAAAAGAGAGAGAGAGGGGCGGGGGAGAGAAAATGAGAGAGAAATACAATGAGGTGTAATGGGACTAAACGAAATGGTGTAAAACCCAACGAAACTTAAGTATCTCTATATATCACTGTTGTAACTGATTATATATATAATGTTTATGTCTATATGATTTTTCGTAATGTGTAAGACATAGATTCTAATGAAGGGAACAATCCTATTCAGGAGGCCATAAACGGGTGTTTCAGTGATTGTGTTCGTGTATACATATGAGGAGGATTCAAAACTAACTAGAATCGATCGAATTCATCTTCTTCATAGATAGAATAGATACTCACTCTCTCTCTCTCTCTCTCTCTCTCTATATATATATATATATATATATATATATATATATATATATATATATATATATATGTATGTATAGATTACAATAATCAAAGTTCAGTTCAAATCATTTATTTGCTTACAATTGTTTCCTCCAAACCGAGGTTTGGATTCTTCGGAGCAAATATTTAGTGATCTATAACATACTTGACCTCCTTTTCAACACAAGAGACATATAAAACATATGCATATATTGACCCACAGTGGGTTGACATCCATCATGATGATATAACATGGCAATTTAGGAAGATAAAGCAAGAGGAAAGTTTAGAGTAGTCAGTGTATGAAACAATCTCACGTGTGGCATTCACGCGTGTCTTATTTATACAAGATTAGAGTGCGGCAGATTTTTACTTGTAGAATCAGGCAGTTAAAGCAGGCAATCAATAGTATCATGTGGGCCGTATTGTTAAATCTTTTTTTCGCATACACCTGTACGATATACAATCCCGAATGTAGAGAAACACCAAAAATATCAAAAATATCAAACATATTATAAAACATATTATAAAAGAGGCAAAACAGCACCACTGTCTTCGCACACACCACCACTCACACAATCCATGAAACGCAATATATAGACTACAGGTCTATCACACAATCCACGATGATTCAGCATTGAGTGTCTGGAGAACCAAGTTATAAACCATATCTTGTCGTTTCTTAATTTGATTAATAGATCAGGTTGTTTTAGTTGTGTGAGATGACATTGTATTATATATATCTTTATATATGTATATATACATCCAGAGTTGACACTGCACTCAGTGCTCCTGTAGGAGCCCCTGCATGGACACACTGGAAGAGGGTGACCGAGGTTGACATATATTGATGCCTTTGGAAACGCAGGACATGGCAACGATGATGAGGGACAGCGACCTCTGGAGAGAACTAGTCCATGGGTCTCGGGGGTTTTACCCGGCCTCGATATATAAACTTAAGAAAACAAAGATGACAAGAAACGAACGGAAGCATAACAAAACAAAACACAATTATTTTAATGAGAAACCATAAAAGATCATTTTTGAAAAATAAAAATACAAATGAAGGACACAGAACGTCATGGTCATCGCCCGTTCAGATGGGCTTTGCCAGTTTCGACTCCTACCAAAGATACTACTGGTCCATTCGGAGTCACAGCGTCTGACGTAAGCCAAACATTGTCCAGTGGATTAAGAGACGAGAGACAAAACATTAATTTATTGCAATTAAGATAAAAAACAAATAGAATTGTGTGTGACGACAGGGAGAAAATGTAGTGCTTCTTATAGCACGAAATAGATGAATGAAAGGAAAGGAAGCTAAAAAGCAAGAAGAATAAAGTAAGATATCGTGTTAGAAAATGTAAGCCATAAAAATAAATGGTGGTGGTGGGGTGGGCGTGAAGAAGAAATAATCACTATCGTCACATTAGTAGATAAACTTAACAAAATTAAGAAAGAGGAGACAAGACAACGAAGACAACAAGTGAGAGAGAGGGAGAACCTTACACGAAATCATTGATATACTTACGATCATTCAACCTATAATAAATATGTACATATATATATATATATATATATATATATATATATATATATATATATATATATATATATATATATACCATATATACCGAAGAAAGTGTGGTAAGGAACCAGGTGGACCATAACGCACCAGAGTACTCGATACTAACTGAAGACATTTAAAAAGTGTTGGAATAGAGAGGATTCCAGTTAACGTATCAGCGGTTAGATTTAAAGTAGTGTAAACACAAACAGCTTGAAATAAATTTATGGTATCAAAAGAAATATTAGGATAGTAGCGTAGGTAATAGGAAAAGCGTCAGGACCCCGACGGTTGTGCTCCGGCCATTTCGACAGCTAGATCTAAATCCGAACAGTTCGGATCTAGCTGTCGAAACAGACGGAGCTCAACAGTCCAACAGTCGGGGTACTATCTCTTATATATATATATATATATATATATATATATATATATATGAAAACAAGGAGAAAAAGACGATTATTAGGAAGAAAAATTTTTTTTTTTTCCGTTTTATTTATTTCTCTCTCTTTTTCTGGGTTAGAAAATGATTAAAACGAAATATTTTTCTTTGTATGAAGTGTTAAGGTATTATTTGATTTATTTATTAATTAACAATGGCATTTATTTATTTATTTATATATTTAATAATTGTCTATTACCGGTTTCAGCATTTTTATGCATTATCAAATGACAATATTGGTGTATTGGTGTAGAATGGTGGTGTTGGACATGTTAAAGAATAATGTTATTTACAAACAAGGTTTATGAAGTGAAAAGTGAAAAGAAAAAAGAAAAAAGAAAAAAAGGGGCGTAATGTGGAGCATAATAAGTCAACGTGAAAGAAAAAATAATGTTATTTACAGGCATAGTTCTTGAAGATAAGCAGATCAAAATGTGTTAATATAGCAAGAGTGGGTAGTTAATCCATGATGGAGGCAAATGGTGGACTGGGGTTTGATATGATTTCCCTTTTTAGAGAGTTAATATGCAGGGGGAGGTAATTCATGCTGGATGATATATAATTTATTTAAGAAAAAGGAGGTGTGTGGGGGAGGTCACTCGTTAGAGAGACATAGGTATTTGTAAATGTTTGATTGTTCGTTGCAGTTTTAGTTTAGTCCGAAGTTTATTGTATTACGTAGAGGTTGGAATGTGTTAATTAAATATGTTTCCTTATTGGTACGATGGATGAAAATATATATATATATATATATATATATATATATATACAGAGAGAGAGGAGAGAGAGAGAGAGAGACGAGTTTGGTTGAGGAGGTAAGATACACATTCGCAATCATGAGAGCCGGGGTTTGATCTCACTGCCTGTCATCCTGTTTCAAATGTAGTTACTAGAGTTTCACATTAACACAAACCTTGTGTGTGAAATTTGGTAGGCGGAAACTGTGTTTCAGACCATCG
>OZ024742.1:26758487-26778487 GCA_964016885.1 Eledone cirrhosa
TTATTCCATGGGGAAAATAAAGGTTTCTGCACGCATCGCATCCCTTAAAGACCTCGTTCATTACATTCACTTATTTGATCGACGATTTCAACCTTGCAGAAACTTGGATACTTCACTGAGGAAGAGGGAGCATCTGTTTGTTCCGTCTGGACTTCTGCTAGTTTCTCCATTTTATTTTGATGTGAGATTCCTTTATTTTTCAACTGTTAAAGTGTGGTGGGGTTGTCATCATTACAGCCCCTGCAAAATAGGAGATGTGAATGTGCTGTAGTTGTTCCAGTTGTTGTTGCTATTGTTGTTGTTTCTGCGGTTGTTGTTGCTCTGCTCCAACAATATTTGAAGAAAATAAATGGCGAATGTTTGCAAGTTGTCTATGGATTAATTTAAATGAGAATTTAATGTTTCAGATTGATTAGTATCTGCTTCTCCGATTGGTTATTGAACTGTGTTTTGGCAATACGTTTCAGACAGGCAGTGTCAATATTTTCATTATGGAAAGACAAAATGTGGAACCCAGTGTCCTAGTGGTAAATGTGTTGGACTACGTTTAGAGATTTATCCATATATACATATTACCGAAATGCAATTCTATTGTGACGACTCGGTGCTGCTTCGTTTCGGCGAGATTTAAAGTCATAAGGTAAACAGCCACGAATACGCGATTTGGATATATCCATGTTGCTTCCCCATTGAAGATGTAACAGAAAATGAGAAATAAATATGGTGCACACAAGCGTCTCACACAAAGTGAGGAACCCTTGTATCATGCTAGAAAATCATTTCAGGAGATAGAAGACCCTGATGTAAGACCTGTGACTCCATGGTAGCCAATGACGTTAACCTGTTCCTCTTTTTGGAAATCTGCCATCGTTGTTCAGCGAATGGGATTCGTCCAGTGTATGCAGATGATTGCGATCTTGTAGCGCACACAGAGAGTGATATGCAGCACATTTTGAATGTATTTTCTGACGCTTGCACTGCCCTGGGTTTGACTGTCAGTCTCAAGAAAACCGTCGTCATGTACCAACCTGCACCTGGTAGGCAGTACACTGAACCAAACATCTATGTGTATGGCAAACGACTTGGAGTGGTTGATCAGTTTGTCTACCTGGGAAGCACTGTCAATCGATACGGCAACCTTGACAGTGAAATCTCACTTAGGATTAGGAAAGCAAGTGATGCTTTCGGAAAGCTAGAAAGGCGACTCTGGGGTCGGCGAGACATATGCAGGAGGACAAAGGTAAGGGTGTACAGGGCATGTGTACTCTCTTGTCTTCTTTATGCCTGCGAGACCTGGGTCACATATCGACGCCACCTTAAGCAATTGGAGCGTTTCCATCAGATGTGTCTCAGACGGATACATGGCGTTCGCTGGAGGGACCACATCAGTGATGTCGAGATTTTGGAAAGCTCTATGTGTGACAGTATAGAAGCTCTTGTGCTTAAGCAGCGACTCCGTTGGAGTGGTCACCTTGCCAGGATGAAGGATTCTAGAATACCAAAACAACTCTTCTATGGAGAGTTGGTTAAAGGAAAACGACCGCCACATAAACCAAAAAAGAGGTATAAGGATTCCTTGAAGGCCTCTCTGAAAGACGCTAACATCTCTGCTGATACATGGGAAAATATTGCTGCTGATCGTAATAAATGGAGAAAGACTGTATATGAGGGAAAAGTTGCCTTTGAGGCATCTCGAATCGCACACGAGAAAGTAAAGCGGGACGTGAGGAGGGGTATTGCTGTTGCACTTCCAGACGGCGAGGGTCCTCCTATGTTTCTGACATGCAGCGTCTGTGCGAGACTCTGCCTAAGCAAAGCTGGACTCGAAAGTCATCTTCGCAGTCATAAAGTAAGACCAGTGGTTGACTACCAGGCTGCTGTTGGAGATGCTACTCATCATGCTTGCCAAACATGTGGTAGAGAATGTAAATCAGCAGGAGGACTCAAGCGACATGCAAAAGTACACGAACTCCAACCACAGCCGACTATTCCCAGTAAATGTTTTGGTTGCCGACTCTGTGCAAGACATTTTGGATCATTGGCTGGGCTAAAAAGCCACATTCGATCGCAGCACTGTTAGTTGCTATCGTGTGTGTGTGTAGATATGCTTATGTGCGTGCGTGTGTGTGTGTATATATGTGAATATGTATATTATTATTGTTGTTGTCGTTATTATTATTATTGCTATTATTATTATTATTATTATTGAATGCCATGGTTGACGGAGGCTCGGCTCTGTAAGGTATAGTAATTTTTAACCGTTAAAACAATTGTAAATTGTTTAAAACTTGAACCAAATTGTTGATAAAGACACCCTCCTCCTCGTGAGAGGGGTCTTTCTGTCCGTTATTTGGCCCTTCGGGGTTAAATAGCCAGTTATTGGGGTTTTGTACCCAAAATTTCATTTTAAACAAAAAAACATGGCTACCAAAAAAAAAAAATTTCATACGTCACTCCCACTCATTCCGTCTTCTTCTTCCTCAATCATCACTACAGGAGAGAGAAGATTGTCTCTCTCCCTCCCTTCTTTAAATGTGTCTCTCTCCCTACCTTCTCTTTCGCAAGCGACGAAAGAAAAGAAAAGTCTCGTGCAAAGCGTGCAAGGTTTCTCCACGACGACGACGACAGCGACGAAACAGGTGTGCGGGAAATACGAAAACCCAGTTCATTCGTCTGACGTCAGGAATAATAGCAGTAGCAGCCGTAATAACAACAGCAACAGTGACAATGAAAACAACAGTAGCAGCCGCAACAGCATCACCAGCAGCATAAACAACAACAGCATTAGCAGCAGCAACACCAACAACAACCACAGCAACAGCGGCGGAGGCAGTAGTCGTAGTACCTGCAGCAACAACAAAAGTACCAGCAGCTCTGACGACAACAACAACAGCAGAGAAAAACCAATCTCATTTGCAGGTATTGCGAAAAACCTGGAAACAATCCTCATAACAAATGAGGAATTAGAGGAAGCGAAGAAGATGGTGACAAAGAACGGACACCGAGCAATCTGCAAGGCAGCGAAAAATTTTTTCGAAACCCAAGAGCACTGTACGGTCACGTACCGTACAGTAAGTACAAAATCCCGTAGGGTGGAAAGAGCCACAGAGGCCCAAATACAAAAAGCCTTGGGGTCTGTGTGGCAGAGGAAAACGCACATCACCCGAGGCAAAAAATACGCCACCGTAGACGTACTTTTTGCCACACCCCAGGAGGCAAAGGCCCAATCAGTAGTGACCCTAAGGAGCGAGGAAATGGTGTTGGTGCCCTCCTACTGCGGGCAAAAAATTGTGAGGGTCAAACTGACCCACGTCCCCCCCGGAATGACCCCTTCTTGGCTGGCCGCGTCTGTCCTCGTCGGAATCGAGGACAAAACAACTGTACTGCAAGTACAGAAAAAAGTAAGAGAAGATTGGGTCGGCTCCTCCATTGAGATGCTAATCCAAACCAACCAGGAGTGCATCGAAGCTATCCCGGATGTGATAGACTTCGATAACGGCACTCAACTGCCCATAAGTGTTGAGGGCAAACGCCCGAAATGCTTTCGCTGTGGATCGAAGACTCACCTCAGGGCCTTCTGCAACGAGAAGACCCTGAGAAAGGAGAAAACCCCCCTCCTCCCGAATCCGGTTCCACGGCTACCAGCAACAGGACAAGCGGCAACCAGGAACGATAGGTCCGTGGCACCCATACCCACTCCACGGAAATCAAAGACAGCAGCAGCAGTGGAAATATTAACAACAACAACAGCAATACCAAATGCAGCTGCAACAGAGACTCCAGTGCAAACATCACCAACAACAACAAGTGAAAGAGTGGAGCTGGTACCCCTCCCCGACCTTACAGAATCAGACATGGAGTGTGAGGTGGGAGAGGGATGGCAAAAGGTCTCAAGAAGGCACAAACGCAGAAGCAGCGCATCGTCGCCTTTGAAAAGGGAGGAAAGAAATGAGAAAAGGGTAAAGTCTACTGCAAAGAGACCCACAGCAGCAACACCACCAACACCATCACCACCCACACCAGCACCACCATCACCACCGGCGACAACCCCACCGCCAACAACACCTTCAACACCACCACCACAAGCACCAACATCGCAAACACAGCAACAAAACACACACACCCAGCAACAACGACAAGAAAATAGCAGAACCACACCCCACCCCCAGAAAAACAAATGCACGGCAATAAACACACACAACAAGAAACTAATGACTTACATAATTGAACACACAGACATTTCACAACAGGACTACATAATACCAGCACCAATCAAAACGCCAACTAACATAAGACTGCTAAAAATAGCACAGAAACAATACACAAACATTAAAACGAAATTCCCCAACGCAGTTGGTGATTTCAGGGACCTAGGAGGAACCATTAATCGAAGAGTATATTCAGACATTCTCTTAGAAGAGCCGACGACCAGCCGAAGGGACGATTCAACGGTCCCTTCACCAGACGATCAAGTGAAAAGGGATGTAAAAACCATCCCTCCTCTACCAAAAATACGGTAAGTGGTCTTTCCCATCTTTTCCACTCTATTTTAAACATGACCTCACTCAGAATAGGCAGCATAAATGCGCGTGGCTTGGGGTCGTCATGGAAGCAGGGTCACCTGCTCAACGACCTCAGGTCACTAAACATAGATGTAGTGGCCATCAGCGAGACCAGAATCTCCGAAGCACGGGCCTTCGCACCGATCTTCGGCGGCTACGATGTGTACGCATCTCCCAGCCGTCCTGGATCGGGTGGAGGAGTTGCTGTGCTTTTTCGGAGAGGTTTGGATCTCGCCATACGGGCCATCTTCCTGGACCCAGAGGGTAAGCTGGTGGTGCTGGACGTGACCAGCGGAGACGGGCAAGCTTTCAGGCTAGTGGCCGTCTATGCCCCGACAGGAGCAGGGCGGCCTGATTTCTTCCGGCGTCTGGAGACCTTTCTTGGAACGTCGCGCTCTTTAGTGTTAGTGGGCGACTGGAACGGGATCTTAGATGCACGCTGGGACTGTGTGGGATTAGCGGATAGGGGTGGAGGGTGCAAGAGCCTCACCAACCTGCTCAGGCGTTTTGAACTGTCTGACAGGTACCGATTGGATTTCCCGAATGTGCCAATGTGGACTTGGACAAACCGCATAGGGTCATCCAGATCATATCTAGATAGAGTATTTTGTAGGGAAATAGATAGGTCTAGCATAGGCTGTCCACAATTCAAGATAGTCAGCTACACGGACCACAAATTCGTGATCTGTGTGCTTGACTTAGATAGGCTTCATAGACGAGGACCCGGCTACTGGAAGCTAAACGCGTCCTTACCAGCGCGCAAGGCCTACAGAGACCGGATTAGCGAACTAGTTAAGCGGGCGTTGACGGGGGCCATCGTCAACAACAAGTGGTGGTTTGCTCTGAAAAGAGCGATTAGAATAGAATCGATTAGGTTTAGTAAGGCTTTAGCAATAGAGAAAAATAGAGCAGAGGGAGAACTAGTTAGAAAATTAGACGAGGCGCTTAGCAAAGGCATTGCGACCGACGTGCTTGCGGCGAAATTGGCCCTTGACCAATTCTTCAATGCAAAGCACGAAGGCTGCGTTGTCAGAGCTAGGGTGCGTGCTCTCAGACACGAGGGGACGAAAGCCGTTCAATGGGCCCGAGTGGCGGAGGCGCGTCGTGGCAACAAAGCCACGATCCGGTCTTTGGTGGACCACGACGGGCGCATGCTACTCGATCCCGGGCAAATGTGTGAAGCTTTTCAGCGACACTTCGCTCAGCTGTTCGGGGGCAGCGGGGGGCCGGGTAGAGGGATGGACTTTAGTGTCTACCTCGACGGACTGCCGCGGCTCTCGGCCACTGAGGCGAAGTGTTGCGAAAAGCCGATAACAGCCGCTGAAGTAAGGGAGGCAATGACTGGCTGCACAAGGGGTAAATCGCCTGGTTTGGATGGTCTGCCCTATGAACTTTACGTACAGATGCCAGACTTGTTCGGAGGCCTCTTGGCGGACGTCTACTGCAACTGGCAACAGAACGGGAGAATTCCCAGTTCTGTGAGCCGAGGAGCGGTGGCACTGCTGAGAAAGGATCCGAACAAGGGGGATAACATAGACAATTTCCGGCCCATAACTCTGCTAAACACAGAGTTTAAGATTTTGGCCAAGGTGCTAGCAAAGAGGTTGGCGCTTGTCGTTGGTGGTCTGGTGGGAGAGGCGCAGACATGCGCCATTCCCGACAGATCCATCCACGACAACCTCCACCTCATGCGATACATCGTAGAGAGGGTAGCTAGGGAACCTGGCACGGGTGGGTCCTTGATCAATTTAGATCAGTCGAAAGCTTTCGATAGGGTCGACCATCGTTACCTAGCGGCAGTCCTGAGGGCGGCTGGCTTTGGGCCCGTCTTCAGAGGCTGGATCGCTGCCATGCACAGCGACATCTGCTCTGTGGTGAGAGTGAACGGTCACCTGTCGGAACCGTTCAACATCATGCGCTCGGTCCGCCAAGGATGTCCCCTCTCGTCCCTCTTGTACGTATTGACTCTCGAGCCATTACTGCACAAACTGGAGACGTTGAGGGGAGTCCCGCGCGAACTAGGATGCGGAAGATCCGTGTCAGCATATGCGGACGATGTCACCGTAGTGGTGTCGAACGCCAAACACATCGAGGCGATCGGCACTACACTAAGAGAATACGAAGCGGTGACAGGAGCAATGATCAACCAGGAAAAGTCAGTGGGCCTGCAGCTCGGCACCTGGAGAGGCAGGTCCATGCCGTCCAACAGCGTCGTCGGGCGCTGGACGGACGGACCGGTTAAATTGCTAGGGGTCTGGTTCGGTCCGGACCTCCAGACGGACAAAAACTGGGACGAGGTGACGAGCAGGGTGGCTTCTCTCACCCAGAAATGGGCGGAGAGGAAGCTATCCCTGAAAGGTCGAGCGGAGGTGGCTAACGCGTACATCGCGTCTGTCATCTGCTACCGCCTAACCGTCGTACCTTGTCCTAAGCCTCGCCTGACTGCGCTGGAGCGTTTGCTCTTTCGCTTTTTGTGGAAGGGACGTGCTCCGATGGTCAGGCGGTCCATCTGTTGTCAACACCCGCTACGTGGAGGGCTGGGCATGCCGTGGCTGATGATGCGCAGGCACGCGCTCAGGCTACGACATCTCCACCTCTTCCTCGACGGTGATCAGGTGTGGTCGCCGTTTGCTAGACGCGTTTTTCCCCAGCTCGTTTCCTTGACGGAGCTGCAGTCCTGGGTCAAGCGAAGACCGAGAGGGAGCGCCTGGAGACTGGAATGTCTTCAGGCGCTCACAGCCCTCGACCAATCGGGCAATGTGATCGGTGGAAACTCCACCTCGGCGTTCTATAGAGGATTAGTGGAGGGGAAGAGCGACGACGTACTTGGGGAAACTCTAGGCGTCGACGAAAATCAACTAGCCAATCTCTTCGGAAGAACTTTCGGGCCGGGGCCTATGGACAACTTCCAGAAATCTCTGGCCTGGCAGTGCTACCGAGGAGCCTTGCCAGTTCGGGATAAACTCTACAGGCATGGAGGTGCCGTCAGCCGGGCATGTCCGAGATGCGCGCAGGGCGACGAAACCGTCCTGCACGCACTCGTCCAGTGTCCGAAAATTGCTGACTTGTGGGTTTATGTCGAACACCTGCTGTCGCGTTTAGGACGGATCCAGCTATCATCTGAGTCCATCGTGAGGATTGCCCCGCCCTCCTCCTTTAGCCGGGAAGGGCAGGCAGTTTTTATCTGTCTGGTGGCCATGGCGAAAGAGATAGTATGGTGGACACGTTTGAAAGGGCTGAAGACGAGCACTTACCTCTTCGGTGATGCTCTGATTGACTTTTTCAAATTTCATTTGAAAAGGAAAATCAGAGTAGAGAAGGAAGTGCTCTCTTCCCAGCATTTTGTTGAAAGATGGGTGAGAGAAGCAAGAATGGCCCGAGTGAATGGGCCGACTCTGAGTATATATCTGTAAACTAAAGGTGGAAAACTGGGAGAGGGCACTTGCCTTGGTGGTCAGGGTCATTGTGGCTTTTTACTGGGCTTTCTCCACAAATGTCCCTCCGAAGTCTCCCCCCTATTGGGGAATTTTTCATTGTTATTTTCATTGTTATTTTTGTTACATCCTCTGTTTTTGTTTTTTTTACACGCAGAAATGCCCATTTGTACCGTCCTGCATTGTCTTGCACTGTCCTTAATGTCTACTTTATGTAAACCCTTGTGGTTAATAAAGAAATCATTATTATTATTATTATTATTATTGAATGCCATGGTTGACGGAGGCTCGGCTCTGTAAGGTATAGTAATTTTTAACCGTTAAAACAATTGTAAATTGTTTAAAACTTGAACCAAATTGTTGATAAAGACACCCTCCTCCTCGTGAGAGGGGTCTTTCTGTCCGTTATTTGGCCCTTCGGGGTTAAATAGCCAGTTATTGGGGTTTTGTACCCAAAATTTCATTTTAAACAAAAAAACATGGCTACCAAAAAAAAAAAATTTCATACGTCACTCCCACTCATTCCGTCTTCTTCTTCCTCAATCATCACTACAGGAGAGAGAAGATTGTCTCTCTCCCTCCCTTCTTTAAATGTGTCTCTCTCCCTACCTTCTCTTTCGCAAGCGACGAAAGAAAAGAAAAGTCTCGTGCAAAGCGTGCAAGGTTTCTCCACGACGACGACGACAGCGACGAAACAGGTGTGCGGGAAATACGAAAACCCAGTTCATTCGTCTGACGTCAGGAATAATAGCAGTAGCAGCCGTAATAACAACAGCAACAGTGACAATGAAAACAACAGTAGCAGCCGCAACAGCATCACCAGCAGCATAAACAACAACAGCATTAGCAGCAGCAACACCAACAACAACCACAGCAACAGCGGCGGAGGCAGTAGTCGTAGTACCTGCAGCAACAACAAAAGTACCAGCAGCTCTGACGACAACAACAACAGCAGAGAAAAACCAATCTCATTTGCAGGTATTGCGAAAAACCTGGAAACAATCCTCATAACAAATGAGGAATTAGAGGAAGCGAAGAAGATGGTGACAAAGAACGGACACCGAGCAATCTGCAAGGCAGCGAAAAATTTTTTCGAAACCCAAGAGCACTGTACGGTCACGTACCGTACAGTAAGTACAAAATCCCGTAGGGTGGAAAGAGCCACAGAGGCCCAAATACAAAAAGCCTTGGGGTCTGTGTGGCAGAGGAAAACGCACATCACCCGAGGCAAAAAATACGCCACCGTAGACGTACTTTTTGCCACACCCCAGGAGGCAAAGGCCCAATCAGTAGTGACCCTAAGGAGCGAGGAAATGGTGTTGGTGCCCTCCTACTGCGGGCAAAAAAATTGTGAGGGTCAAACTGACCCACGTCCCCCCCGGAATGACCCCTTCTTGGCTGGCCGCGTCTGTCCTCGTCGGAATCGAGGACAAAACAACTGTACTGCAAGTACAGAAAAAAGTAAGAGAAGATTGGGTCGGCTCCTCCATTGAGATGCTAATCCAAACCAACCAGGAGTGCATCGAAGCTATCCCGGATGTGATAGACTTCGATAACGGCACTCAACTGCCCATAAGTGTTGAGGGCAAACGCCCGAAATGCTTTCGCTGTGGATCGAAGACTCACCTCAGGGCCTTCTGCAACGAGAAGACCCTGAGAAAGGAGAAAACCCCCCTCCTCCCGAATCCGGTTCCACGGCTACCAGCAACAGGACAAGCGGCAACCAGGAACGATAGGTCCGTGGCACCCATACCCACTCCACGGAAATCAAAGACAGCAGCAGCAGTGGAAATATTAACAACAACAACAGCAATACCAAATGCAGCTGCAACAGAGACTCCAGTGCAAACATCACCAACAACAACAAGTGAAAGAGTGGAGCTGGTACCCCTCCCCGACCTTACAGAATCAGACATGGAGTGTGAGGTGGGAGAGGGATGGCAAAAGGTCTCAAGAAGGCACAAACGCAGAAGCAGCGCATCGTCGCCTTTGAAAAGGGAGGAAAGAAATGAGAAAAGGGTAAAGTCTACTGCAAAGAGACCCACAGCAGCAACACCACCAACACCATCACCACCCACACCAGCACCACCATCACCACCGGCGACAACCCCACCGCCAACAACACCTTCAACACCACAAGCACCAACATCGCAAACACAACAACAAAACACACACACCCAGCAACAACGACAAGAAAATAGCAGAACCACACCCCACCCCCAGAAAAACAAATGCACGGCATTAAACACACACAACAAGAAACTAATGACTTATATAATTGAACACACAGACATTTCACAACAGGACTACATAATACCAGCACCAATCAAAACGCCAACTAACATAAGACTGCTAAAAATAGCACAGAAACAATACACAAACATTAAAACGAAATTCCCCAACGCAGTTGGTGATTTCAGGGACCTAGGAGGAACCATTAATCGAAGAGTATATTCAGACATTCTCTTAGAAGAGCCGACGACCAGCCGAAGGGACGATTCAACGGTCCCTTCACCAGACGATCAAGTGAAAAGGGATGTAAAAACCATCCCTCCTCTACCAAAAATACGGTAAGTGGTCTTTCCCATCTTTTCCACTCTATTTTAAACATGACCTCACTCAGAATAGGCAGCATAAATGCGCGTGGCTTGGGGTCGTCATGGAAGCAGGGTCACCTGCTCAACGACCTCAGGTCACTAAACATAGATGTAGTGGCCATCAGCGAGACCAGAATCTCCGAAGCACGGGCCTTCGCACCGATCTTCGGCGGCTACGATGTGTACGCATCTCCCAGCCGTCCTGGATCCGGTGGAGGAGTTGCTGTGCTTTTTCGGAGAGGTTTGGATCTCGCCATACGGGCCATCTTCCTGGACCCAGAGGGTAAGCTGGTGGTGCTGGACGTGACCAGCGGAGACGGGCAAGCTTTCAGGCTAGTGGCCGTCTATGCCCCGACAGGAGCAGGGCGGCCTGATTTCTTCCGGCGTCTGGAGACCTTTCTTGGAACGTCGCGCTCTTTAGTGTTAGTGGGCGACTGGAACGGGATCTTAGATGCACGCTGGGACTGTGTGGGATTAGCGGATAGGGGTGGAGGGTGCAAGAGCCTCACCAACCTGCTCAGGCGTTTTGAACTGTCTGACAGGTACCGATTGGATTTCCCGAATGTGCCAATGTGGACTTGGACAAACCGCATAGGGTCATCCAGATCATATCTAGATAGAGTATTTTGTAGGGAAATAGATAGGTCTAGCATAGGCTGTCCACAATTCAAGATAGTCAGCTACACGGACCACAAATTCGTGATCTGTGTGCTTGACTTAGATAGGCTTCATAGACGAGGACCCGGCTACTGGAAGCTAAACGCGTCCTTACCAGCGCGCAAGGCCTACAGAGACCGGATTAGCGAACTAGTTAAGCGGGCGTTGACGGGGGCCATCGTCAACAACAAGTGGTGGTTTGCTCTGAAAAGAGCGATTAGAATAGAATCGATTAGGTTTAGTAAGGCTTTAGCAATAGAGAAAAATAGAGCAGAGGGAGAACTAGTTAGAAAATTAGACGAGGCGCTTAGCAAAGGCATTGCGACCGACGTGCTTGCGGCGAAATTGGCCCTTGACCAATTCTTCAATGCAAAGCACGAAGGCTGCGTTGTCAGAGCTAGGGTGCGTGCTCTCAGACACGAGGGGACGAAAGCCGTTCAATGGGCCCGAGTGGCGGAGGCGCGTCGTGGCAACAAAGCCACGATCCGGTCTTTGGTGGACCACGACGGGCGCATGCTACTCGATCCCGGGCAAATGTGTGAAGCTTTTCAGCGACACTTCGCTCAGCTGTTCGGGGGCAGCGGGGGGCCGGGTAGAGGGATGGACTTTAGTGTCTACCTCGACGGACTGCCGCGGCTCTCGGCCACTGAGGCGAAGTGTTGCGAAAAGCCGATAACAGCCGCTGAAGTAAGGGAGGCAATGACTGGCTGCACAAGGGGTAAATCGCCTGGTTTGGATGGTCTGCCCTATGAACTTTACGTACAGATGCCAGACTTGTTCGGAGGCCTCTTGGCGGACGTCTACTGCAACTGGCAACAGAACGGGAGAATTCCCAGTTCTGTGAGCCGAGGAGCGGTGGCACTGCTGAGAAAGGATCCGAACAAGGGGGATAACATAGACAATTTCCGGCCCATAACTCTGCTAAACACAGAGTTTAAGATTTTGGCCAAGGTGCTAGCAAAGAGGTTGGCGCTTGTCGTTGGTGGTCTGGTGGGAGAGGCGCAGACATGCGCCATTCCCGACAGATCCATCCACGACAACCTCCACCTCATGCGATACATCGTAGAGAGGGTAGCTAGGGAACCTGGCACGGGTGGGTCCTTGATCAATTTAGATCAGTCGAAAGCTTTCGATAGGGTCGACCATCGTTACCTAGCGGCAGTCCTGAGGGCGGCTGGCTTTGGGCCCGTCTTCAGAGGCTGGATCGCTGCCATGCACAGCGACATCTGCTCTGTGGTGAGAGTGAACGGTCACCTGTCGGAACCGTTCAACATCATGCGCTCGGTCCGCCAAGGATGTCCCCTCTCGTCCCTCTTGTACGTATTGACTCTCGAGCCATTACTGCACAAACTGGAGACGTTGAGGGGAGTCCCGCGCGAACTAGGATGCGGAAGATCCGTGTCAGCATATGCGGACGATGTCACCGTAGTGGTGTCGAACGCCAAACACATCGAGGCGATCGGCACTACACTAAGAGAATACGAAGCGGTGACAGGAGCAATGATCAACCAGGAAAAGTCAGTGGGCCTGCAGCTCGGCACCTGGAGAGGCAGGTCCATGCCGTCCAACAGCGTCGTCGGGCGCTGGACGGACGGACCGGTTAAATTGCTAGGGGTCTGGTTCGGTCCGGACCTCCAGACGGACAAAAACTGGGACGAGGTGACGAGCAGGGTGGCTTCTCTCACCCAGAAATGGGCGGAGAGGAAGCTATCCCTGAAAGGTCGAGCGGAGGTGGCTAACGCGTACATCGCGTCTGTCATCTGCTACCGCCTAACCGTCGTACCTTGTCCTAAGCCTCGCCTGACTGCGCTGGAGCGTTTGCTCTTTCGCTTTTTGTGGATGGGACGTGCTCCGATGGTCAGGCGGTCCATCTGTTGTCAACACCCGCTACGTGGAGGGCTGGGCATGCCGTGGCTGATGATGCGCAGGCACGCACTCAGGCTACGACATCTCCACCTCTTCCTCGACGGTGATCAGGTGTGGTCGCCGTTTGCTAGACGCGTTTTTCCCCAGCTCGTTTCCTTGACGGAGCTGCAGTCCTGGGTCAAGCGAAGACCGAGAGGGAGCGCCTGGAGACTGGAATGTCTTCAGGCGCTCACAGCCCTCGGCCAATCGGGCAATGTGATCGGTGGAAACTCCACCTCAGCGTTCTATAGAGGATTAGTGGAGGGGAAGAGCGACGACGTACTTGGGGAAACTCTAGGCGTCGACGAAAATCAACTAGCCAATCTCTTCGGAAGAACTTTCGGGCCGGGGCCTATGGACAACTTCCAGAAATCTCTGGCCTGGCAGTGCTACCGAGGAGCCTTGCCAGTTCGGGATAAACTCTACAGGCATGGAGGTGCCGTCAGCCGGGCATGTCCGAGATGCGCGCAGGGCGACGAAACCGTCCTGCACGCACTCGTCCAGTGTCCGAAAATTGCTGACTTGTGGGTTTATGTCGAACACCTGCTGTCGCGTTTAGGACGGATCCAGCTATCATCTGAGTCTATCGTGAGGATTGCCCCGCCCTCCTCCTTTAGCCGGGAAGGGCAGGCAGTTTTTATCTGTCTGGTGGCCATGGCGAAAGAGATAGTATGGTGGACACGTTTGAAAGGGCTGAAGACGAGCACTTACCTCTTCGGTGATGCTCTGATTGACTTTTTCAAATTTCATTTGAAAAGGAAAATCAGAGTAGAGAAGGAAGTGCTCTCTTCCCAGCATTTTGTTGAAAGATGGGTGAGAGAAGCAAGAATGGCCCGAGTGAATGGGCCGACTCTGAGTATATATCTGTAAACTAAAGGTGGAAAACTGGGAGAGGGCACTTGCCTTGGTGGTCAGGGTCATTGTGGCTTTTTACTGGGCTTTCTCCACAAATGTCCCTCCGAAGTCTCCCCCCTATTGGGGAATTTTTCATTGTTATTTTCATTGTTATTTTAGTTACATCCTCTGTTTTTGTTTTTTTTACACGCAGAAATGCCCATTTGTACCGTCCTGCATTGTCCTGCACTGTCCTTAATGTCTACTTTATGTAAACCCTTGTGGTTAATAAAGAAATCATTATTATTATTATTATTATTATTATTATTATTATTATTATTATTATTATTATTATTTTTTTTTTTTTTTTTTTTTTTTTTTTTTTTATTGTGCAATGGCCATACTCGATAACGAGGGGGCAGCCATCATGTATGTATGTATGTATGCATGTCAGGTCACCAGTTGGTGCTACTGGTAACATGTATCCCAGTACAACCTGTCACATGGTCGGGTCGTTGGCGACTAAACTGGCAACCCCACCAATGTTTCTTGGTGAGGAGGGTGACTTTGAAAATCCTGCAGGACTAAAAACAAAACATGTCAAAGGGCAAAGGAGCTCTTAAGAATCAATGGCCATCCAAAATCACCGGGAGGGTTGACCCCTTAGCCTTTGTCAAGGCAGATTTCTAGCAGAAGGAAAACTCTGATATATCACCTGCAACTCTGATGGTATCCAATGATGTTGACTTGTTCTTCTTTTTGGTAAATATCATCTTGGTTAAGAGAGTGGGACTGGCTTTGTGCAGTGCCTTTGCTCACTATAAAAGCTTCAGGGCACAAGCATTGCTTTATATCTGGAGATCTCTCTGCACTTGTCGTCACATGGTACCATGGGCCCAGCACTATGTGTCAATATTTGTCACAAGTGTAGTGTTTGTACAGGGTTTTCAAGTCGCTGGCTGGACTAAAAAGTCACACTCGTTCAGCGCATTGGTAGGGGTTCTCCTACATGGATATAAAGTAGTGGCCGTACTCGAAAACGAGTTGGCAGCCACCATGTATGTATGTTTTCTCTTTCTCTTAATTTCGAGTATATTTTTTTGACCGGCCACCTTCCTGGTGGCAAGGTTGTAAAAGAAAAGAAATTGTCATCCCTTGAATCGCAAGCATGCTTTGCAAATTTTGAAGGTGCCAGCTATCGCAGCCATTTGTAGACTATGAATTAGGGAGCTGCGCTTTTTGTCCGCAAATCCAAGTTCAGTCATACTTTGGTCCAAGCGGGTTGGTATATAACCCGTAGCACCAATAATGATGGGTATGAAGCTAAAGGTGTATCTTGGATACTGGATTTGTAAACTCCTCATCAATGGTCCGTAGATGTCCTCCTTCTCCTGTATTTTTCTGACAACGTTTACATCAAGTGGGCAGCTGATCTCCACAACAGAACAGGTTTTCAATGTGTGGTCCCAAACATCAATATCAGGCCGGTTGTGCTTTAATTTGGTGGCAGTTTTTATTTTCAGGTTCCACCAGTATTCCTTAGTGCCATCTGTCTCAATATATTCTTCCTCGTTTGTTGTTAATTTTGTTTTCCGAAGTGCGTTCCAGATGGTTCTAGCTATCACATCGTGTCTCGTGGGGAGGTAGTAGCGAGATGACATTCTTTTGCAACTGGCAACAATGTGGCTTACATCCTCGATCTTTGTTTTACATAGCCTACATTTATTGTCAGCTGCTGGCCCTCCTCTTTTGTGCAGCAGATATTTGGTAGGGAGTTCTTGTTCCTGTATTGCATAGAGATATCCCTCAAGGTGTGATGTAATAAACCTGTCGGAACTCCATGCCAGGCTTTTTGAGTGGTTTATCCCCTCTATGGTCTGTGTTTTACGCCTCAAGTATCCATGCACAACTTTTTCTGTAAATTGGTCAATTTGTTTATTTTTTTTGAACATTGAATAGGATCTTCCGATTTCTCTGGGTGAGAGATTTATATCAGGCTTTATTCCATATCTCTCCTCCAGATCAGTCGCTATTCTAATGATATTTCTTTGTTCATGCTCATAAACCTGGGCAAGATGGTTGCCAACCTTTTTCCTCTGTTGAAGGTGTTGCTTCAGTGTTACTATCCGGGTCTCATATGTTGTTAATATTGATTTTAGACCCCGGCCACCTTCCTTGCGTGAGAAGTATAGCCTATCCACATCACCATTGATGTTAAAGTTCCCAGTAACACTGAGAAGTTTTCGAGTTCTAACATCCATCTCACTTAGTTCTTGCAATGTCCAGTTCAGTAGGCCAAATGTTGGCGTTAGAATTGGCACAGCATAAGTATTGTGGGCAATGTATTTGTTGTATGCTGACAGTTCTGATGACCATATTTTCTTTACTCTTCTGAGGTATTCAGTTCTGGTTCTCTCCTTATTTATGGGTCCATCATATCTGACATTCTCATCCTGTCCAAGATATCTGTAGTTGTCACCTGACTGCAGAGGTTGTATTGTCAGGTTGTTCATCTCTAGATTTCTAGAGGAGGGCACAGCTCTTCCACGTTTTACTGCCAAATATGCACACTTGGACTCACCAAATTTCATTTTGATGTCGGTTGAAAATTGTGTAATGAGGTCCAATTGTTTCTTGATGTCATTGATATTTGGCCCATACAACTTCAGGTCATCAACAAAGAAAAAATGGGAGATACTTCTGGGCCCACTTCTTTGTCCACCTTGTTTCCTGAGTAGGTAAGATAGTGGATTCAGTGAGAGAACGAAGAGTAGCACTGACAAGCTATCACCCTGAAAGATGCCCTTCTGGTAATATATCTTATCAGTCTTAACCTGCTCCTTCTCACCTCTAAGGATCAAATTGGTGTACCAGTTCTTGGTCAGGCATTCAACAGCAGCTACCAATGGTTGTGGGACTTTAGCTAACTGTAAAGCCTTAATAATCCACCCATGAGGTACACTATCAAATGTTTTTTGATAGTCCAGCCACACGACAGTCATGTTTCTGCGATTCTTTGTTGTTTTTTTCCTGAATCATTTTGTTAGTTAGTAGGTGATCTATGCAACCCCACACCTCCCTCTTTCCACCAACTTGCTCAGGTTTTATGATGTTGTTGGTAGCACAGTGATCCTGTAAGAACAGGTTAAGGCACCCAGTATATAATTTATACATGATGTTTTGGCAGGCAATTGGGCGGTAATTTTTAGCAAGTGTGGTTTGGCTATTTTTGAGAATGAGGAGAGTAGTGGCAGTTGACAACCATCTGGGCAGTTCTTGTATGCCCTTAATGGTTTCTGTAAACAGCCGTATGAGATCTTGCCGATAGAAAGTGAAATTCTTCAACCAGTATCCTGTAATGAGGTCTGGGCCTGGCGATTTCCTACTCGATATTTTCTGTAGAGTTGTTTCCAGTATTGACCCATCTATGTCATATTGTTTTGTCTGGACATGTTGGCAGTAGGCCTGTTCCAGTTCTTTTAGCCAATTAGCTTGTCTGTTGAATCCGTCATCCGTTTCCCATACAGATCTCCAGTAGCTCTCAACCTGTTCTTTTGAAGGGGTGTCGTTTACAGGGATTGAGCTTTTGCCACCGAAGCTGCGATAAACTGATTTAGGATCTCTGGCAAACAATCTATTTAGCACTTGTCGTTTATGTGTTGTTGACTTATATGTTAGTCTTTCTGTTGTAGCTGTGAGTTGTTGTTTCAACTGGTGTAATTTGGAGTTCAAAGTTTTAAATTTTGTATCTCCAAATAGTCTCTCTAACTTTTTCTTTAGGTCTTCCTGGTGTCGTGTGAAGTTGCTCTCTATGTTGCATTTCATAACGACTGCGATGTGTGAGATACTTCGTCTCAGGGACAACATTTTGGTTTTTAAATTTCGCATCCACGCTGGTTCAGGCTTTCTGTTTGTATCTTGATTGCTTGGTTTTAGATGTGTATTATATGATAGCAATGTGACAGCTGAAACATATAACAAAACATTAAGCGTTTCAAATGTCGTTTCTACACCTTTAGATCGTATAGCCTTCAGATAATTGCCAGCTATTTCGTTCACC
Organism: Eledone cirrhosa; assembly: GCA_964016885.1. Lineage (NCBI taxonomy): Eukaryota > Metazoa > Mollusca > Cephalopoda > Octopoda > Eledonidae > Eledone > Eledone cirrhosa. The sequence goes on from OZ024742.1 coordinate 26,776,537, forward strand.
GCTTCCAATTCCAATTTAGTGGGTTCTTTACTGACTCTAGTGTTGTATGGTCTGTCACTCACATTAAGGCTGTGTATCTCTTGAAACATATCGTTCCATATCACTTGTAGGGTGCCCACAAGTTTTTGGTGCTCAGTTTGTTCAGTAGAGTCATGAATTTCAGCCTCGTTGTTGATGTGGTGACAATTACTACTAGAGTCAGCTGACCTTTCTCGCTTTTCTTCAGTGGAAGTGGGATGGATTTCAGCAAAATTGTTGGTGAGCTGTTCACTGTTAGATTTAGATGGCCATTCTCTTTGTCTGTCAGTGGAGGTTGGGTGGTTGTCTACAAGGGCTGTATTTGTAGTATCACTCAATTCCGTTAGATGTATCAATTTACATCTAATGATACATTTTGCCTGTTCATTTAAATGCTTTGGAGAAAAGTCTAATTCTGGGTGTTTGGAGTTCCATAAAATATTTAGCCTTTGCATGAAACCGAACTTTTGGGGTTCAGATTGTTTGTCTGCTTCATATAATACTTTGTTAAGCTCGTAGCTCCACTGTATACAACGGTTGTAGTTACGATTTGGTCGAAGGAGACTTGTACTTTTTGCCATTATGAGTTCGTCTACTCAGTAATATTTCGTATTTATTTTTCAAAATAGTCGATGATCTTCTTTCAAAGTTACGACAAAGTTCTGTCAGAATCAAATTTAAAGTTATTCACAGCTTGGGTAATATTTCTTTTCAGTTAGTTTTTAATTCTACAACTGTGTTTTAGACGTTGTTCTTGAATGGTTTGAATCGAGAACAAAAAAGAACCGTTACTTAGTATATTCTTTATGAATGTAATATAATATAACAACGCTGTATTTATATGTTAAAGTTTATATATCATTCATATAAATAGGTGTTCTACAACCTATTCACAACATATTCACAGTTCAAACACTTATATTTTTGTTTCTGAATCGAAAACGTTACTTGTATATTTCTTTATAAATGTAATATAACAACGTTGCATTTATATGTTAAAGTGTATGTATCGTTCATATATCATAAGTGTATGTATGTATCGTTCATATAAATAGGTGTTTTACAACACACTTACAGTTCAAACACTTATGTAGAATTATTGTATGTAATCTTACCGCGTAATGTAGCTCAACTTTTTCCAATATATGGTATGTTGCCTTCATGTAAGCCGTAATTACACACGTCCGATTATCGGACACTGACCACAACGGTCGCCATTTATGTATGTATGTATGTATGTATGTATGTATGTATGTATGTATCGGGCTGGATACACGATCGCGCAGTCAAACCACTGGGAATGAAGGACCCCTAGCACTTGTCAGGGCATCTTCTAGGAGAAGGCAACCCAGGAAACTGGGATAACTCCAACATAAAACATGCGGCTCAGTAGTTACCGGTGATGTTGATCTTTTCTTCTTTTCGGGTTATAGTTACTGTCGCTCAGAGAGTGGGATTGGCTCAGTGTACAGTCTTTCCTCACTTAAAAAAAACAATCTTCATGCTCAGGCATCGATAAAATAAAGTACCAGTAATACACTGGGAAAATTGCAAGGCTTGTGCCAAAAGTAGAAACAATTAATTAATAATTATTAATAAAGTTATATTGTGCAATTGCCATACTCGATAACGAGGGGGCAGCCATCTTATACGTATGTATGTGCGTATGGGTCCATGCATATACATCTTTGTATGTATCTATGCATGTATGTATATATAGATATGTATGTTTTAATGCATGAATACGTATGAGCAAATCTGCTCTTTAACAACAAACATAATGTTTTTTCTACACTTATTTATTCGTACTTTTGTAATCAATGCTATTTATCTAAAGATTTGTTGTTCCTGTAGATATTTGTTCTGCTTTATCGTAAAGACTATATCAGCGACCTCGACGAAATATTTATAGGTTTTCTTGAGAAAAGGCGTA
>OZ024742.1:26788487-26793487 GCA_964016885.1 Eledone cirrhosa
TTTATATTTTATATATAGCATACATAGATGTGTCTAGGATATTAATTCATCACCCGCTGATGAGCTTGGATTGGTATTTCTATTCACAATTAATTTTGCGAAACAACACCCAGTTTTCTGGGTGATTGGTAGTTACCATAATTCCGGTTTGAATTTTTTTTTCTTAATTTTTTCTTAAATTGAGACAAGCGAACCCAATTGTCTATAGTTAGTATTCTTTTCACCTTAGCGGATCAGGTCCTTTACGATGTGAACACATATATCTATATATCTCTGTTCGTTTTTCTTTTATATTCTATTATATATGTATATATATATTATTCAAAATATTAACAAATGAAAAATATTCTCATAATCAAAATATATACTTTATTATATATATTTCAAATGTACTGTGTTGTTTTTTTCAGTACGTCCTCATCATACAAGATATATAATTTGACATATGACATACCGCTACAGTCTTGATTATTCAATTCCAGTATTGGCAGTCAATATATATATATATATATATATTTAAGAGTTAAACAAGATTCAATGAATATATCAAAGAATGAGTTTTACAATAGATTAGAAGCACTCTACAAGAATATTTTCCAGAGTTATTGGTATTAATTCCAAATATTAAGAACATAGATATTCTTGTGATCAATTATATTTTATTATACATATTTCAGGGGTACTGAATTAAGTTCAACAGTACGTCCTCATCAGATAAAATAGAATGATACATGACATACCCTGACATGGTAGATGGTTAAGATTTAATCAATACCTTGAATAAATCTTAACCATCTACCATGTCAGGGTATGTCATGTATCATTTTATTTTATCTGATGAGGACGTACTGTTGAACTTAATTCAGTACCCCTGAAATATGTATAATAAAATATAATTGATCACAAGAATATCTATTTTGTTAATATTTGGAATTAATATATATATATATATATATATATATATATATATATATATATATATATATATATATATATATATATATATATATATATATATATATATACATATATATATATATATATATATATATATATATATATATATATATAAATATATATATATATAAATATATATATATATATATAAATATATATATATATATATATATATATATATATATATATATATATATATAAATATATATATATATATATATATATATATAAATATATATATATATATATATAGAGAGAGAGAGAGTGAGAGAAAGAGAGATGTGTGTGGTGTGTATACAAATACACATGTCTCGCTCTCTCTCTCTCTCTCTGTATATATATATATATATATATATATATATATATATGTGTGTGTGTGTGTCTGTGTGTGTGTGTGTATGCATGCATGAGACTCTATGTGTGTCTGTATACATGTGTGTAAGTAGTTAAGGGCAAAAATCAAGGAGAAAACATGTACCCATTATAAGAGTAGTGATTTCGGAGAGCCAGAAATTTCATAAATCAGTCATTTCAACAATTAATTAAAGAAAAGTATTTAAGCCAAATGAATGATATATAGTGGAGACAATTGAATTTCTAAACATTGTTTGAAAGAATAAAATTTCAAAGAAAGGTTATACTTATATGGCCATAAAACCGTTGTATGAAAAGAAGAGGGAAGGAGTGAAAGGGTGTTGTGTGAAACCGTTACAATAGTAAATGTAAAGAAATAAACGAGGGAAGGAAGAAATACGAAAACTGGCAAGAAACCAATGCAAATATTTACGTGGAAAATATGGAAAGGTAGAAAAATAATATGAAAGTCATATGTAAATAAGCAGATTTGAAAGACTTGTAATAAAAACGAATTCTAAAGAGGAAAAAATGCTCAAAACAGCGGATTTAGAAAAAAGAAATGATATAATATATTGACTACACATATAAAATTAGAAAATTTAAATATGTTTAAAGAATATTTTTTAATGCTTGTATATGTCATTCGAAATGTATTGAAATCTGAAAAATGAAAATGGTGAATTTCTAGGAAAATGTGTTGAGATAGCATCGAACATGACGATCGTTCTCATACACGTCAAAGTGGGTGACGTTCAGGAGATAAAATATGAAAAATTATATATTTGAATCCGTTTCGATAGGAACCCTCTAAGTCGGATTTTCATTAATACATTGACATAATGAAATAAAATAAAGACCACCTCATTTAAACACATTATAACGTTCGTCTGGGTGCAATGATGATAAGTTCATGAAATAGAAACTATGTTTTGTTTTTATTGACGTGATCAGGTATATTGTGCAGAAATTCAATAGCACTGTTAAAAAGATAAAAAGTATTTCATTGTGCTTGAAAGTATAGATATACTCGAAAACCCATGTTTTGAATACATACATATATATATGCCGACTCATATGTATGTATATATATATATATATATAATTATATATATATATATATATATATATATAATATTAATAAAGGGAAACTATCTTTATAAAACCATATTTATTTTATTATATATATTTCAAGGGTACTAAATTTGTTGATAAGCACTCATCAAATAAAATACAAAAGTTGTTTTATAGATAGTGACATATTCAAGAACAAGAACCTATCCTTTTAAGTTGTGTTTGACTATTTAAGTTGTGTTTGACTATTCAAACAGAACTTAAAACGATATCTTCTTGTTCTTGAAAATGTCACAATCTAGAAAACAACTTTTGTATTTTATCTGATGAGAGCGTACCAAAAAATCTTGGTACCCTTAAAATATATAAATATATATAATAAAATAGATATGGTTTTATAATGATAGTTTGCATTTATTTATATTATTGATATTATACTCCAGAAGAAACACTGTAGAGTGCTTCCAATCTGTTATAAATAAATTTGTTGAATAACCAACAAATTAAATAACTCTTTGCTTATATGTATACATATGCACACACACAAGATATAATATATGTGTGTGTGTAGGTGTGTGTATATATATATATCAGGATTGAACCAGTATGAAAATAGTTTCACAATTATTCAACAGAGTACTCGATACTTTGTATAGTAAAGTGAGACTATATTAGAAAGGGGAGGGCCTTTCCAAGTATGGAACTAACTGTTAAAACGGGATTATCTCAGCAATCGATCCCCGCTTGTTTCTTATATATATATATATATATATATATATATATATATATATATATATATATATATATATATATATTGTTATACTTGGGGGGATCATATTTGTGTAATATTGCCAGAATTAATAACAGAAGACACTCGTAAAACTAATTCATCGCCGTTATATATATATATATATATATGAATATATATATAGTGTATTTTACAATACACTATATGCTTAATTAAAAGCATTTTGAAGATCTACGCTATTCTTTGAAAGTAGTGACTATGTCACTTACTTACTTTTTCAACAAACAAAGGGAGATAAGCTGACATATCGTACTCTTGGTACTCCTCAGAGCTTAGCCCTCCCTTTGCCTGCTGAAAATTAAGAATGTTGGATTCTTATAGAATTCCAGTAATAATCAGGAACTGATTATACAGAGCGGTTGCCGGTCCAGCAAAAATTTCAAATTAGAATTGGTGCTCTGAAATAGCGATATATATATGAATGTATATATAGTATATTTTGCAATACACTGTATGATTAATTAAAAGTATTTTGAAGACCTTACGCTATTACTGGAATTCTATAAGAATCCAACATTCATAATTTTCAGCAGGCAAAGGGAGTGCTAATCTCTGAGGAGTACCAACAGTACGACACAGAGATCTGTCAGGTTATCTCCCTTTGTTTGCTGAAAAAAGAAGTAAGTGACATAGTCACTACTTTAAAACAATAGCGTAAGGTCTTCTAAATGCTTCTAATGAAGCATAAAGTTTATCACAAAATACACTATATATACATTCATATATATATCGTTATTTCAGAGGCACTAATTCTAATATATATATATATATATATATATATATATATATATTAGAATTAGTACCTCTGAAATAACGATATATATATGAATGTATATATAGTGTATTTTGTGATATATATATAACAAAGGAATTGTGGTAAGGAACCAGATTGACCATAACGCACCAGAGTACTCAATACTTAGGGTAGTAGAGTGGGAAATAGGAAAAAGTATGACCCCGACAGCAGATCTCAAGCCGTTTTTGGACTAAATTAGAATTTTTAGCCGAACTTGTCAAGGGGGTACTTCCTTATATGGGAAGATTGTAGTTTTCAAGAGGATTGGTTAAAATTTGTTGTAAACACAAGTAAGTCTATCATGGCATTTGGTGTGTGGTAGGGGTGGCTGAACTTGCCTGTAGAACAATAGGGGTGTGAGTGGAGCGGTTAAGCGTTGAAAGTGATATGTATACAACAGATTCTAAGCATAATGTATGAAGTGGAGGAGGGAGGTTATAGAATAGGTAAATCGAATGAGAGTAGGAGACAATAGAAGATACTAGAAAGAAAGAAAAAATAAATAAAATTAGAAAGTGAGAAATGAATAATAAAAATCACAATGCTATCTTATAATTACAGGTTAATCAGTTGAGAATAGAAAAAACTTATAGAAATTACAAAACTGATACACATTAAAGGGGTTTAACACAACTGCTATAAGTAGTTAGTAAAACGTATTCGGCCAATTCTATCTTAAAATTACAGGGGTGGGGGAACTGATGCTACAGACGCCCGATGGGCTGCGTCGGGCTAGGCGAAAGGGGAGAAGCAGACGAGGAAGAAAATAGGGGGTGGAAGGAAGTGATAGGATGAGACAGGGGGAAGAAGAAGACAAAGAGGAAAAGAAAAGAGATACATCTACCTATGTAAGCTGGGGTTTCCCCTAACTTTTTCGGCAAGTGGGGGGGGGGGTATCAGCCCTTGTCTACCCACCCGGGTCGTTTTGGGGTTTAAGGGCGAGGTAAGTCCTACGCAATCTGTGTTTGCATGCGGTTACCAGTTCGGTTACTTATTTGTGTTTACAACAAA
>OZ024742.1:26803487-26820987 GCA_964016885.1 Eledone cirrhosa
TGTGGTAGTGGTGAGTGTAGTAGTGTTGTGGTAGTGGCGAGTGTAGTAGCGTTGTGGTAGTGGTGACTGTAGTGGTGTTATTGTAGTGTTGACTGTAGTGGTGTTGTGGTAGTGTTGACTGTAGTGGTGCTGTGGTAGTGTTGACTGTAGTGGTGCTGTGGTAGTGATGAGTGTAGTAGCGTTGTGGTAGTGGTGACTGTAGTGGTGTTGTTGTAGTGATGACTGTAGTGGTGTTGTGGTAGTCGTGACTGTAGTGGTGTTGTTGTAGTGGTGACTGTAGTGGTGTTGTTGTAGTGTTGACTGTAGTGGTGTTGTTGTAGTGGTGACTGTAGTGGTGTTGTTGTAGTGGTGACTGTAGTGCTGTTGTTGTAGTTGTGAGTGTAGTGGTGTTGTGGTAGTGGTGACTGTGGTGGTGCTGTGGTAGTGGTGACTGTAGTGGTATTGTAGTAGTGGTTAGTGTAGTAGTGTTGTGGTAGTGGTGACTGTAGTGATGTTGTGGTAGTGGTGACTGTAGTGGTGTTATTGTATTGTTGACTGTAGTGATGTTGTGGTAGTGTTGACTGTAGTGGTGCTGTGGTAGTGGTGAGTGTAGTAGCGTTGTGGTAATGGTGACTGTAGTGGTGCTGTGGTAGTGATGACTGTAGTGGTGTTGTGGTAGTGGTGAGTGTAGTAGTGTTGTGGTAGTGATGACTGTTGTGGTGTTGTTGTAGTGGTGACTGTAGTGGTGTTGTTGTAGTGTTGACTGTAGTGGTGTTGTGGTAGTAGTGAGTGTAGTAGTGTTGTGGTAGTGGTGAGTGTAGTAGTGTTATGGTAGTGGTGAGTGTAGTAGTGTTATGGTAGTGGTGACTGTAGTGGTGCTGTGGTAGTGATGACTGTAGTGGTGTTGTGGTAGTGGTGAGTGTAGTAGTGTTGTGGTAGTGGTGGCTGTAATGGTGCTGTGGTAGTGGTGACTGTAGTGGTGCTGTGGTAGTGATGACTGTAGTGGTGTTGTGGTAGTGGTGAGTGTAGTAGTGTTGTGGTAGTGGTGGCTGTAATGGTGCTGTGGTAGTGGTGACTGTAGTGGTGCTGTGGTAGTGGTGAGTGTAGTGGTGCTGTGGTAGTGGTGACTGTAGTGGTGCTGTGGTAGTGGTGACTGTAGTAGTGTTGTGGTAGTGGTGATTGTAGTAGTAGTGTGGTAGTGGTGACTATAGTGGTGCTGTGGTAGTGGTGCGTGTAGTAGTGTTGTCGTAGTGGTGACTGTGGTGGTGCTGTGGTAGTGGTGAGTGTAGTAGTATTGTGGTAGTGGTGACTATAGTGGTGCTGTGGTAGTGGTGCGTGTAGTAGTGTTGTGGTAGTGGTGAGTGTAGTAGTGTTGTGGTAGTGTTGACAGTAGTGGTGATGTGGTAGTGGTGCGTGTAGTAGTTTGTGGTAGTGGTGACTGTAGTGGTGCTGTGGTAGTGGTGACTGTAGTGGTGCTGTGGTAGTGGTGAGTGTAGTAGTGTTGTGGTAGTGGTGACTGTAGTGGTGCTGTGGTAGTGGTGACTGTAGTGGTGCTGTGGTAGTGGTGACTGTAGTGGTGTTGTTGTAGTGTTGACTGTAGTGGTGTTGTTGTCGTGGTTACTGTAGTGCTGTTGTTATAGTTGTGAGTGTAGTAGTGTTGTGGTAGTGGTGACTGTAGTGGTGCTGTGGTAGTGGTGACTGTAGTGGTGCTGTGGTAGTGGTGACTGTAGTGGTGTTGTGGTAGTGTTGACTGTAGTGGTGTTGTTGTAGTGGTGACTGTAGTGGTGTTGTTGTAGTGGTGACTGTAGTGGTGTTGTGGTAGTGGTGACTGTAGTGGTGTTATTGTAGTGTTGACTGTAGTGGTGTTGTGGTAGTGTTGACTGTAGTGGTGCTGTGGTAGTGGTGAGTGTAGTAGCGTTGTGGTAATGGTGACTGTAGTGGTGCTGTGGTAGTGATGACTGTAGTGGTGTTGTGGTAGTGGTTAGTGTAGTGGTGCTGTGGTAGTGGTGACTGTAGTGGTGTTTTGGTTGTGGTGAGTGTAGTAGTATTGTGGTAGTGGTGACTATAGTGGTGCTGTGGTAGTGGTGAGTGTAGTAGTGTTGTGGTAGTGGTGACTGTAGTGGTGATGTGGTAGTGGTGCGTGTAGTAGTTTGTGGTAGTGGTGACTGTAGTGGTGCTGTGGTAGTGGTGACTGTAGTGGTGCTGTGGTAGTGGTGAGTGTAGTAGTGTTGTGCTAGTGATGACTGTTGTGGTGTTGTTGTAGTGGTGACTGTAGTGGTGTTGTTGTAGTGTTGACTGTAGTGGTGTTGTTGTAGTGGTGACTGTAGTGCTGTTGTTGTAGTTGTGAGTGTAGTAGTGTTGTGGTAGTGTTGACTGTAGTGGTGTTGTTGTAGTGGTGACTGTAGTGATGTTGTGGTAGTGGTGACTGTAGTGGTGTTATTGTAGTGGTGACTGTAGTGGTGTTGTGGTAGTGGTGAATGTAGTAATGTTGTGGTAGTGGTAACTGTAGTGGTGTTGTTGTAGTGGTGACTGTAGTGGTGTTGTTGTAGTGGTGACTTTAGTGGTATTGTTGTAGTGGTGACTGTAGTGGTGTTATTGTAGTGGTGACTGTAGTGGTGTTGTTGTAGTGGTGACTGTAGTGGTATTGTGGTAGTGGTGACTGTAGTGGTGTTGTGGTAGTGGTGACTGTAGTGGTTTTGTTGTAGTGGTGACTGTAGTGGTGTTGTTGTAGTGGTGACTGTAGTGGTGTTGTGGTAGCGGTGACTGTAGTGGTATTGTTGTAGTGGTGACTGTAGTGCTGTTGTGGTAGTGGTGACTGTAGTGGTTTTGTTGTAGTGGTGACTGTAGTGGTGTTGTGGTAGTGGTGACTGTGGTTTTGTTATGGTAGTGGTGACTGTAGTGGTATTGTGGTAGTGGTGACTGTAGTGTTGTTGTTGTAGTGGTGACGGTAGTGGTATTGTGGTAGTGGTGACTGTGGTGGTGTTGTGGTAGTGGTGACTGTAGTGGTATTGTGGTAGTGGTGACTGTAGTAGTGTTGTGGTAGTGGTGACTGTAGTGGTATTGTGGTAGTGGTGACTGTAGTGGTGTTGTTGTAGGGGGAACTGTAGTGGTATTGTGGTAGTGGTGACTGTGGTGGTATTGTGGTAGTGGTGACTGTAGTGGTATTGTTGTAGTGGTGACTGTAGTGGTGTTGTGGTAGTGGTGACTGTAGTGGTGTTGTTGTAGGGGTGACTGTAGTGGTATTGTTGTAGTGGTGACTGTAGTGGTGTTGTTGTAGTGGTGAGTGTAGTAGTGTTGTGGTAGTGGTGACTGTAGTGGTATTGTTGTAGTGGTGACTGTAGTGGTATTGTGGTAGTGGTGACTGTGGTGGTATTGTGGTAGCGGTGACTGTAGTGGTATTGTGGTAGTGGTGAATGTAGTGGTATTGTGGTAGTGGTGACTGTAGTGGTATTGTGGTAGTGGTGACTGTAGTGGTATTGTGGTAGTGGTGACTGTAGTGGTATTGTGGTAGTGGTGACTGTGGTGGTATTGTGGTAGTGGTGACTGTAGTGGTATTGTGGTAGTGGTGACTGTAGTGGTATTGTGGTAGTGGTGACTGTAGTGGTATTGTGGTAGTGGTGACTGTAGTGGTGTTGTTGTAGTGGTGACTGTAGTGGTATTGTGGTAGTGATGACTGTAGTGGTGTTGTTGTAGTGGTGACTGTAGTGGTATTGTGGTAGTGATGACTGTAGTGGTATTGTGGTAGTGATGACTGTAGTGGTATTGTGGTAGTGGTGACTGGTGGTATTGTGGTAGTGGTGACTGTAGTGGTATTGTGGTAGTGGTGACTGTAGTGGTGTTGTTGTAGTGGTGACTGTAGTGGTATTGTGGTAGTGATGACTGTAGTGGTATTGTGGTAGTGGTGAATGTAGTGGTATTGTGGTAGTGGTGACTGTAGTGGTATTGTGGTAGTGATGACTGTAGTGGTATTGTGGTAGTGGTGACTGGTGGTATTGTGGTAGTGGTGACTGTGGTGGTATTGTGGTAGTGGTGACTGTAGTGGTATTGTGGTAGTGGTGACTGTAGTGGTATTGTGGTAGTGGTGACTGTAGTGGTATTGTGGTAGTGGTGACTGTAGTGGTATTGTGGTAGTGGTGAATGTAGTGGTATTGTGGTAGTGGTGACTGTAGTGGTATTGTGGTAGTGATGACTGTAGTGGTATTGTGGTAGTGGTGACTGTAGTGGTATTGTGGTAGTGGTGACTGTAATGGTATTGTGGTAGTGATGACTGTAGTGGTATTGTGGTAGTGGTGACTGTAGTGGTATTGTGGTAGTGGTGACTGTAGTGGTATTGTGGTAGTGGTGACTGTAGTGGTATTGTGGTAGTGGTGAGTGTAGTGGTATTGTGGTAGTGGTGACTGTAGTGGTGTTGTGGTAGTGGTGACTGTAGTGGTGTTGTTGTAGTGGTGACTGTGGTGGTATTGTGGTAGTGGTGACTGTAGTGGTATTGTGGTAGTGGTGACTGTAGTGGTATTGTGGTAGTGATGATGTTGGCGTTACCAATATTTGTTCTAGTAGCTGATTCGGTGTTGATGACAGTGGTGTTGTGGTGGCGTTGGTGTTTTGGTCGACAGTGGCGGTGTTCCGGTGGTGGTACCACTAGAGTCGTCCAAGTAGATGCTATAATGACCATGTATATCAGATAGTTCGCCTACCTCTAGGACTACAGACATAGCCATTTTATGATATTTACCTAATTCCTGTGCACACACATAACGCAGAATTTGTTAAAATTGACTTGTCACTGGCTGTGTATATCAAAGCAAGTTATATTAATTATGCACGCCCCAGGTGGAAACAAAATGATACAATACAGGACTAGAATTGTCCTTTTATTGACAGGTCTGATCCATCGAACGGGTGTGTACATAGAGTTCGCCGATCTAATTTTAATCATTGTCAACAGAAGACTATATATAGTAAAGACAGCAAACCAAGGTAGCACGTAGTGAGATTGAACTCGCAAAGTTAGGATTGCGAAGTTAATATCTTAACCGGAGTAGCTAGATTAAGTCCACGTAAATCTGTTTTCTGAATAGCGAATATCAGGTAATCAATCAGTATCAATTCTGTTTAATATTGGTTAAATGATCGATTAAATTCTCCTGTATAGCACGCTGATCTATTGCAGGAAGACCTTTTTTCCTGCGAAAAAAATCGATCACAGTATCGCACAAAATGAATCTCTTATGCTTACTGTGTTATTTCTACATAAGGTGTTGGGATTTATAGGTCTCCAAAATGTTGTACATAAAGAGCGCCTTTCTGGGTCTCGAAACCTGTCTCAGTCAGCCCGCCCTCTCCCTCCTTATTCTGCCACTGACGGCCATTTTTACATATATACCTGTAACGTCAGAACAGTTCAACTGCCAAGCACGAATTGACAAAGCTATAAGAGAATCCTTCCGTTCTATCCGTGCAAAATACTATAATAGCGAGAAAAATATATTTGCATGTCCCTGGAAAAACGTTGTAGATTATAATGGCTATTTCAATTTATTGAAGTTATTCTGAGCTGAGATATATAGCTACAAACATCGTGGTTATAAATCGCAATTATATTTACAGATTTCAAAAACTTTCATATATATATGTGTGTGTGTGTTTGAATGTGTGTGTGTGGGTGGGGGGACGTCCCATTATAAACAAATACATATAAACAAATACATTATAAACAAATTCCAATATGAAGTGGGCTGCGTATAGTGGAATTCTATTATAAATGAAGCCATATGTTGAATATGAAGTTATTATATCGTGTCTGTCTTATGTAATGTTAATTAGACGAGAAGTAGCTCGGTAGTGTTCAGGGTTCTTCATTCTATATATAATAATGAAATTGTGTAAAGTGCTCAGGTGCACTACAACTCGTCAAAGGTGTATGTATAGTACATAGAACAATACACAAATGTCAGGGAAGTGAATAGTGTATGAATCATGGTATATATGTGTGTATGATTATGGAGGGGGAACATTAGCTGTAGTGTTGGCGGATCTCGGGAAGCATGGCGGCCTTAAAGGATGCAGTGTCTCGACAGCTAACAACTGATGCAGGTAGTTTGTTCCATGCTTCAGCAACTCTGAGCGTGAAAAAATGTTTCCGAAAGTCATGGGAACTGTGCTGTTTTCTTACTTTGTGGGCATGTCCACGTATGTTAGACACATGGAATTCAAAAAGTTACTCAGGGTTGTTGTTGGCAAGATGATTAACAATTTTGTGAGTGTTTACCAAGTCAGTTGCCAGGCGTCGGAGCTTCAATGTATCCATGCCCAGGGAAGCATGGCGCTCAGAGTATGGTAGATGCCTGATGGAGGATATTCGCTTGGTTGCACGTCTCTGAACAGTTTCCAGGCGGTCAATGTTCTGAGCAAGATAGGGGTTCCAGACTGGTGATGCAAATTCTAAGTGTGGCCGCACCATAGCCTTAAATAGAGATCTGGAGAGTGGCTGACAAAGGTCTTACTGAGTGATGCTAAGACACCCTCGGCCCTCTTGACAATTTTAGAGACGTGCTTCGTCCAACGCAAATCGCTGCTGACCGTAATGCCCAGGTCACGTTCACAAGAAGACTTCTTGATATTAGTGCTGTGGAGCGAGTAAGTGGACACTGGGTTTTTACTCCCAAAATGCATGGTGGTGCACTTGTCCACAGTTAGCTTGAGTTGCCAGTCTGAGATCCATTGTTGCATTGTGTCCAGGTCAGACTGCAAGCAAGATCTATAGAGTTCAGGATCTGTCCTTTTTATCTCAAGGTACAGCATGATGCCATCTGCGTACTTTAGTACCGTGGCATTCTTTAAGTTGGCGTCTATGTCATTAATATATGCCACAAACATAAGGGGGCCAAGAACAGTTCCCTGTAGTACACCAGATTATATCTCATATGGTGAGGAATGCTGTCCCAGAACCGTGACTACCTCTCTTCGACTGAGAATGAAGGACTTCAACCAGTTAAAAAGATCATCCTTCACACCCATTGCAGAGAGTATGAAGTCATATGATATATATATATTAGCATGTGTGTGAAAGGAGAGAGCGAGAGAATGTGTGTGAATGTAGCAATTTGTTGACAGGAAAGAATCTTCTTTAAAGTAGTCTTTAGAGACATTTAGAAAATACTGGAGGGAAAAATGTGACAAAGTTGAAGTTTTCGACAATGGTATCTACAATTTATAATAGGAGACAATGTTTATGATGTTAAATAGAACAGGAAGTAAAATAACAAGATAACATACATACACATGTATATATATATATATATATAATAGAATAATCGAGTATCGGAAAATCAGCTCACGAGTTTACGATAAGCAAATCCCACATGAGTGGCAGAGGGCTCAATAATTCAGATAAATCAGAGCTACAACTATCGTTAAAATACCAACGCACAAAGATTATGCCTAAAATCACCCATGCAGCCGAAAAATAACGACCAGGAAGATTCGGGTATATATATATATATTGCATGCGTGTGTGTGTGTGTGTTTGTGTGAGTACACATATACGTATGCATATACGTATATATGTCTTATATATATATATATATATATATATATATATATATATATATATATATTTATATGTATATATATATATATATATATATATATATATATATATATATATATATATATAAATATATATATATATATATATATATATATATATATGTATATACATATATATATGTATATACATATATATATGTATATACGTATATATACGTATATATGTATACATATATATACGTATATATATACGTATATATATACATATATATATATATATATATATATATATATATATATATATATATATATATATATATATATATATATATATATATATATATATATATATATATATATATATATATATATATATATATATATATAAAATATACATATTCACAAACTAGAAAAAGTCATAGATATGTTTTTGGCATAAATTATGTCCTCAGAATCATTTGATAAGATATATACTCAATTTCCTCTCCTAATTAGCATAATCAACCACACAAAATAACAATTAAACCAGGCTATAAGATTAAAAGACATAATAGATAAATAAATGAATAAGATTAAAGAAATAATAGATAAATAAATGAAAGCCATCAACATCCATCGCGATGAACAGCCATAGAATATTTACTCAGCATTTCAATAGCACGTAGAAATCGATTAAATATATCGTCAACCATACACAATTAGATATAAAATTAAAGTTAGAAGAAAAATGCATATACACATTACCAGCATTACGTGTCTACCCTGTAGGGTTGCATTCGCTTTCGGAAATATCCTATCAAGGATAAATTCTCGAGCTTCGAACTCATCAGGAATCAAACTCACTTGGACAAAGTTTTTTCTTAAATGATCCCAGCCAGAAACGAATTCAAAATGGCTAAGAACTGTGACGTGGCAGTGGTCAAGTCAGAAAGAATGATATATATATATATATATATATATATATATATATATATATATATATATATATATATATATATGTATGTATATATATATGTATATAATATATAATATCTGGGTTCCCGAGTCGTGTCAGTTAAAAAAGCCTACGCAATACGATGGTAGAGTATAGGCATCATTTATGTTTATAGAAATGAAATCTACACAACTAGAATTGTTTGATTAGTATGAAATCTTGAGGGATGATTTCAAATGAATGAAAGATTTCTACTCCTGCAGACGTCATTACTATATATATATATACATATGTCTATTTGAATATGTATGTATATGTGTGTGTGTATATATATATATATATATATATATATATGTGTGTGTGTGTGTGTGTGTGTGTGTGTGTGTTTACAAATATGTATATATATGTACCTCTATGTGTGTTTACGTATGTGTATATAAATATATATAGTTTCATAAATATAAATATGTGTGTGTATATAGTTATATATGGATATTTTCTACCATCATCAGTCTTCGACTACTTTAGACAGACTGTTAAATATTTAATCACCTTTCCAAATTATATTTAGTTTTATACGTATCAGATATTTGCTCTCTTGTTATAATTCAATATTGTTTAAGATATATTCCATTATTACTGAACTCCTGCTTTCCTTGAGTGAAATTCCATATAAAATCTATCACGTATTGGAACGAAAATTTAAAAATATGCATCTTAAAATAGAATTTAAAGAATAAACTATGCAAGAGATTGAAAACATCCAATTTTCTATAAATATTCTGTGTTATTCTGGAATGGTCCTTTTACGAGACGGTTTGTCTTTACATTGAATGGATAAAAAACTTGATAAATTGTTCTAATTTGTATTATCTGACTATAGTAGTGGTATATTTAAGGACGTCCTAAACAGCTTTATACATGATAATATGAAATACTTAGTAGTGGAATCATGGAGGGAGAAAGATATCATGTTATTTGATATCTTGAAATAATATATTGGAAGAGAAATGGCGTTTGGGAATGTAATAGCTGAAGTAAAATGATATTTGGGGGGAAAATAACGTAGAGTATGAATTAACTGGTAAATTGTTTGACAAGAGACTAACATTTAAATATCATCTAGAAACCTGTTTACTTTTAAAACATAATAATGCATTTAATACTTCTTTCTCTAATATCAGGTATACTTAATGGCTGGGTCATCAACATGAATCATATTCGTATGCTTTAAAATAGCAGACATTTGATAAAAGAAGGAAAAATAAAAATACACACTCTTTAAGGAGGAAATATATTGTAAATAATCAGAGAAGCGAGACTGTTTAGAAGGTTTTGAGTTTCGTATTGGCACCAACTTCACAGAAATTCTCATGGGTCTATAACTAATATGAGATTCTAAACTTCTGTATTGCCAACGTGTTCACACAACTTTGTCTTATATTTATCGTGTTGGTTAAAGTCAAAGAAGAATAAATAATATAAAAACGAGCTATGTGAATTTAATATTTTCACTTGGAAGTTTTTATGAGGTAGATAGATTAGTTATGTCTATCTTGGCAGTGAAAGTGTCTATATAATTGCAGTTTGTTCGCAAACCTGCATACGGACAAATCGTTTAGTGATGGACCAACTGCCTGAGTTTATATATTGAAAATCTACTAATCAAAGAGTCAGTAGTTCACTTCGTGTACTGTCAAATGCAGGCACATTATATTCCTGGAGAATTTATTTTCTGCGTTCTAACTAATTTTACATACAGAGCTGTATGTAGGTATTCCATATTAGATACAATTCAAATGTTTTTTAAAATTGTTTATAACAATTTAATATATCACCAACTGTGAACCGGTACAGGCTGTTTAGAGTGATATAGCTAAGATATACATCACGAATAGAGAGTTTATAATTATTGCTCTTGGCACTGACAATAAATGACAATACTGAAGTAAGTGCCAGTAGTTGTTACGAAGAACAAAACAAACATGTAATCAGAATATACTGATATAGATTTGTCATCAATTATATCTTACTGTAACTAGATCTTAATTACCCCACCTGTGTCAAATATCTACACCAGGTGGATAACAATATTTTAACCATAGTAGAAACAATTATTTAAAAGTGGAAACAAAACCATATCTATACTCGATCATCTTTGTAGCCATGCCTGTTTCATGTCAGATTATTTGTCTGTCACTAAGTCTCCTGAGACATAGAATGTCAGATAGAGTACTTAGTATTATTCAGTCCACATCTCTGCTCTCTGAGTTCAAATACAGCCGAGGTCAACTTTTCATTTCATCCTTTCCAGGTCGATAAAAAAAGTACCAGTGTAGTACTGGGGTCGATTCTTCCTCTATATCTCTTTCTCATTTTTTCTCTCTCGCTATCTATCTTGCTCTGGAAGAAATATGCTGTACTCAGGCCTGGAGAGGGTTTGACAACTACGGTGCCCCTAGGACACTGTCAGGGGTTGCGGGACTATAACAAATCTCCCGAATTACTTATCTTGCAGTGTACGATTGGGAAAGTGTGAATTAAAAGAAGAAAATGCTGATGAATCTATTCATTATCCATCAGAAAATATGTCGAAAGCCGTCCTAATATAATTCTTTAATAGATGTTTTTAAAAGAAAATATAGATTAAAAAAATATCTGTCTGTTACTTTCCTTGTAGTTAGGCTCCAATTCCCTTCATAACACCTCGCATGGTCTCTCATTTCTTTTTCTCTTTTTTTTTTTATTTTTTGTTAATAGAACAATAAATAGGTTAAACATACAGAAACAAAAGCAGTATTGGAAAGAAATAATGTCATAAATGAGAGGAAAAGGAGAGTTAGAGCAAGGATTCCTATACGAAGCAAAAAAGAAAGGGGTATAGGAGAGGATGACAGGTAATACCGGTGTTTCGGCTGCGCCCCGTGGGCAATATAGCGATATCCGTTGCAACAGCCACCCAGATTCGCGGGGTTCCTACCTCAGACGGACTGCTATTGTTCCGATTTTACGGAGGAGGTCAGCTCTCTGAGGTGTGAAGACGCCTGAGATCTCGAAGGCGAACGGTACAAGAACTGGTGGCTGGACAAGCTCCGGTATTGGCTTATCTTCCTGTCTTTTGCCTTGCGAGCCTTGGTACCGGGGTTTGCGGCCGAGGCGACTAAGTTGGATACAGAGAAGAAATAGAGCACTAAATATAACAGACAGTATCTAGCATAGTCCATGGCAAATAGTGAATGCAACATATTACAGCGAATATAATTCAATTAAGTCTGTCTAAAATAATATGTCTAGGATTGCTCTCATGACTAAAGTAAATGAGCGTTGTAAATATACTTTACATTCATCAAGAAATATGGTATTGTCTCGTTCTTCTGTGCCTATGTTTGACTCTCACGTCTGTGCGTGATGTTCCAGCGAGTTACATCGAAGTATCATATGCAATACTCAAAGTAATGGTGGAAAGGTTAAGTATTTTGATATATGTCAATCAGGACTAAATCAATTATTTTCCCTTTTAGCAAAATTTTGAATGCTCTTTCGTTTTTTTTTTGTTTTTTATTATCCTTGATGGATAGTTCATCAATCGAGTTAAAAGGTAGAACCATCAAAAACACACACAAAAAGAAAGGAAAATAAAAGTAGTGAAATGTTGATTATGTCAACCAAATAAATTATTATATAAATATTTGTTTTCGTTTCGTGACTAGATCTGTCGATAAATGAAAGAATATGAAATTGAATCAATCAATGAGATCAATTTCTCTTATAGACAATGCTGAAGGAATATCATAAAGATTGCGATGAAGTTCAGAACTTCTATGAATAATACAGACTAAATGTAAACAAAAATTGTCAAATCACACACAACACGTAATAGATTTAATTCATTCCTTGATAGTGTGTATCTTTTAAAATATTTCTCTACAGAGCTCAACTTTTGAAACGACTTCTTCAACTCATGTTTTAATAAACGAAAACACTATGTTCATCTAATTTCTATTTAGATTGTTGGGTAAAATAAAACTAAGATTTCCGATACTCCTTCCCCATTAATCACAGGTAAACGAATCAAAACTTCATACGAGTAATAATTATCTAATTAGCATGTAATGATTATTAGGTTTACAACACCATATATATTTCTATAAGATCAGTGTCCAAGAATATTTCTGTTACACAAGTAGGCAAAAGGAAAGTTCTTTCAATCGGAAAATTTACAACATGTTCTAATGGTAATAATTGCATGGTCCACTCTACTCCATTATGTGACATTTGAGTGAAGTTACTGGAGGTCAACTTCCGGCTAGCATTCAATAGACATTCCTGATTTAAGGATACTATACTCCCTTCTTATTACTAGAGGCTCTAAAATGGGAATATGCACTGTTCTTTCTCGGGGATACATACATTCTCAGTGTTGTTATTGGAATAATATAAAAGCAACAGAAATTCAAACCGAAAGTGAGCAATATTTCGCTGGTATACGTCGTGTTTTTATGTCCTTTTAAAATACTCTCTCAAAATTATACACATTCTGTACAGATTTGCAACACCTATCTAAATCACTGGGCCTTTAGTTCGCCTATTATTCGGATCTATTTCCCTCCTATCCCTACATTTTCTCTCTACATCCAGCCTGTTATTCATAGGCTTTTACACCCAACTTTATTAAACACTACACCTCCGTAGTGAGATGTTTTACGCCAGAACTTCAAACCTCTAAAATCCCAAACGGGGAGTACCATGAAAAAGAGTGTCCCAAAACGAGGAGAAATGATGCAAAATTGAGAGATTTTACATAATGAAAGATATATCCATTTACACAAGAGAAGACATCTCTCACCCACCCCTAAGTAGGACGGCGAGGGTTGACAGCTCTGTTACGCATATATTCGTAGTAAAGTAATTAACTAAATTTGGTAGTTTTTTAAATAGATTCTTTCTTCCAGTACCATGGAATAATTTGACTGCAATATTGTTCAAAATCTAATAACCCCTTTTTCGAATCAAAAAGTGTGTCGAAGATGCCTCACATTCTTCTTTAATTCTGGGTAACAGTTATGCCAGACAATTTGATCAAGATCACACTGTGATAGTGCCTATCTTATGCAATGCAACTTGTTTTGCCATGCAATTTTCATTAATAAACAGTGATTAGATAGATTTCATCTATATATTCTACTTTATGACTTCAAGAGAAAGTAATAATTCAAAGGCGAAGAAAGAGGCAATGACCAGGAACTAGAATTTATATGACCTGAGTTTGTAAGGTCATATCATTTAATGTGCTGTGACATATGCTGTCACTGTTCACAGTAACTACATACTTGATCACGACATCTTAAATCTGTGTGGGGCATTGAACAAACATCTTTTATAGTCTCCATGCTTAGAAACTCTGACCCATGTTGTGGAAAATATAACGTTAGCCCCTTCTCGTCTATTAGCTATGCCCAAAAATATTCATATTTCCGGTTGGAAGAATCAGCAAATTGCTGTATTTATTCCGTTTAATAATGTATTTTCATTTCATATTTTTTATACCGCAGCAAAATTTTATTTAATAATATATGTTCCACGTTTTTAAAAATAAATTTTAAATGGAAATTTGATGCTTTACTCTGCATGAATTAGTGTAAGTACAGGCATTAATATATGAACATGTGCTGTTTAAATACATTGGCTTATAGTGTCTCTTAGACCGAGGTTGGTTTCCTCTTCTGGTGTTACTTCGCAAACGAGAGACAACTATTATACGTCATTTATCATTACTGATTCTGAAACGCATATTTTCTATATACCCTTTCTTAAAAAGATATATTGGAAGACTATTCGACTGCTATTTTTAGCAGCTGAGGCGAATTCTTAAAGGTAACATGCTAGTTTAATGTAATTCAGTGTATATACGTCAGGTATAATCCAACGCATATTTTAGTGTATGCATCCTGATATTTTTTATATTCATAGAGAGTTGGTGAGGTCTTTCTATGTGCAATCATTATTTGCCCGGAAGGGCTGGTAAGTACGAGTACGTTGGTGGTAATATTTTGCCCTCTGTCTTCAATTCTTAGAGTTTTCTCAATCCAATTATTCATTAGAGAACATCATAAGCCTCTGTTATGGCCAGCGTTTCCATAAAATTAGTCGATCTTAGTTTAGCGAGTAGTATACGTTTCAAACCACTCGTCTCGTCTCTCCCCCAGTGCCATATATTTTTCTCAGAAGGGGTTAGTCAATCCATATTTTCAATTACTAGCGTCTCCCTCTCTCGTAAAACATGGAACCTCTCGTATATGGTTACACTTAATTCAAATTCAGTAAACCCATGATGACATGCGTTCCAAATGTGACCTTCTCAGAAGTTCTAAAAATAGCAGGTCGTGGTTTGAGAAAAGTTAATCTCTATTTCCACGAGGTTCTCTAGGTGGTATTATCATGTTACCTTTCACATTAAGTAACTGGTTATTCCAGATGTGTACGTATTATGGTTAATTACTGATGTCACATATACCTAATGGCGTGTTGGACTTACGAGCATAATGACGTGAGTTCGATTCCTGGACAGGGGTTGTGTGTTGTGTTATTGAGCAAAACATTTCATTTCACATTGCTTCAGTATGCTGAGATGAAGTGATTACCAGCAATACCTGGGGGGTTTAACCCTGTGATGAACTGGTGTCCTGTCCATGGGGGAGTATTGTACTCTTAGTCGCTTAACGCCATTGAAACCACCGGGATAAGCACGGGTCTGACGAACCTCCGGGATCTAGACAGGCTTTATACTTTTTAGATTGAGGTCACACAGATTATTATGTTTATGGTCTTGCCCTTAACTCCTTGCCTGGAAATATATATTTCGCCTAATCATGGTGGTATGTTCAATGTTCAGCCGTTCATCATTACAATAATAGTCATACCATGTATATGGAACTTCAGTCAACATGCTAGTAAGATCAACCATTTCTGTTCATATTGCATCGCTTGTTTTACCTCAAGCGGCTAGATTTCGAGTACCTTTATCCGATGAAAGGCAAAGCAAACCTCGATCGGGGTTTAAACTCAGAACGTAAAAATCCGTAACTATATGCCACAAAGCATGTTTGCTAGTGTTCTATCAATACTACGAATACACCAACCTTGGTTCTATGAAATAATACAACTTATTTTAATGAGTTCCTTCTTAATTTAAACCCTCGCAACATAATTATATAAACGATCATGTTAATTTACTACCTTAATAATGAAATAGTAATTCTAATAAATCCCTCAGCATTCTTCATTAATTAATATTCCGGCGATATATAAGTACAGTAGATATATAGGTAGATACGGAGAATTACATATGTGTGTGTAACTGTGTGTAACTGTGTGGAATTGTGTGTGTGTGTGTTTGTAAATCATTCGTACATTTTGGAGTTTCCAATGCACGTGTTTCCATTCGTATTCAGATATTCATAGGATAGACACATTCCCTGTGTCAATGAAACTCCGAATAGTGTCCATGGTAATCATTGATTGCGATACAACATAACGAAAGATGTTCTTTTCTCATATCTAAAAATTGACAACTTAAAGTTTGTTAAATTAACAGCTAGTAATCTCTCTCTCTCACCATACTCTCTCCCTTCCACCTCACTCCCGCTATTTCTCCCTCTCCTTCGCCCTCTATCTCTTACACCCTCTCTCTTGCTCACACACACGCACACACGCACACACACACACACACACACACACACACGCACACACACACACACACACACACACACACACACACACGCACACACACACACACACACACACACACATATATATATATAACGGAGGAATTGTGGTAAGGAACCAGATGGACCATAACGCAGCAGAGTACTCAATACTTAGGGTAGGAGAGTGGGAAATAGGAAAAAGTATGACCCCGACGGAAGAGCTCAAGCCGTTTCGACGGTTTGAGCTCTGCCGTCGGGGTCATACTTTTTCAAATATATATATATATATATAACGTTCCTATATATATATATATATATATACAAATAGTTTATATATACAAATAGTTTATCGCTTTACATAGCTCTATACATAAATGTAATCTGAGTTCTGTTTACATGCCAACACAAGAGCAATAACGATGGACTCAATCTAATGACATGGCTTAAACAGGCTGTTTGTATAATTGCAAACGAATCGAATATTATTATCAATATTCGAAAATCTCATATTACATTTATATATATATATATGTATTTATATGTGTATATGTATGTGTCTCTATATGTATGCGTGTGTGTATGTGTATGCGTATTTATATGGTGTGTGTATGTATATGTATGTGTATGTATGTGTTTATGTATATGTGTATGTATATGTATGTATATATATATATATATATATATATATATATATATATATATGTATATGTATGTATATCGATGTATATTTTATATTTTACTTGTTTATATATATATATATATATATTTTCTTGATATATTTCTTTTTTCTTTTTCTTTTCTTTTTATTTCTAAATTTATAGATACATTTATAAATAGGCAGTCTGCTGACACCGGTGAATACTGATCTCTCCCCCCCCCCCCACCTACTTTCTGTATCTGGATCTAAATATGTGTGGCAGTGTTTATGTGCGCGCATTAATGTCCATATGCTTATGATAATAGTATATACACATATATATGTGTGTGGGGGTGTGTGTGTGTATGTATGTTCGTGGTTGTGTGTATGTTTATGCGTATACGCGCGTGTGTGTGTGAATGTACGTATATGTGTGAGTATATGAATGTGTGTGTATATTTGTTTTTATATTTATATGTGTATACGTATTTTATCTGTAGATTATAAGCATACAGAGACATTAGCCTTGAATTTTTGTATTTACATACATCTTTTTGGCATGCGTATGCATGTGAACATATATCTTTATGCATATCTGTGAACGAAGTTAATTACATATATACACACACCTAACTGTATAAACTTTTTGTACTTTCATTGGTCAATTTGAACTCTGTTCCCAAACAGACCTGTAAT
>OZ024742.1:26823487-26833487 GCA_964016885.1 Eledone cirrhosa
GTATATATATATATATATATATATATATATATATATATATATATATACATTTCTTTTCTATTTCATGAACTGCCTACCACTTATAGTAATTATCTCAAATAATTGTTCTCTATAATGAACGCACGCGCAGATAACAACTGCCAGAATAGAGTAGTATATTCAAATACTGGTTGGAGCACACACACATTATATACATATACGTGAAGGACGTGAGAAATAGTACTCAATATTGATATATATATATATATATAAGTGGAAGCTTAGTAAAATCGAAGCTTTGGCTGTGGCCAAGCAAAGTCGACCTACAATAGGAATGAGTTAGCAAAGCACTCAATAAGGGTGGGTCCTTAGAGTAATAACATTACGCTTAGATAGCTTGACAACTTGAAAATTGTGGTAGGCGAAACCCAACCAGACAATACCAAATTAATGAAAGTGTTAGTTTTTTAACCTGTTAGTTCTTTCGCTACTTTGGTATTTGCCTACCGCAATGTTCAATTTGTCAAGCTATTTAAACGTGTGTGTATATATATATATATAATCAAGCAAGTTGACGACTTCAAATACCTGGGTAGCTATCTCGCCTCCACAGAACATGATGTTAACTTCAGACTGGGAAAAGCCTGGGGAGCATTGTATGCAATGGAAAAGTTATGGAAATCAAACCTGCCGGCCAAACTGAAAAGGAGTTTCTTCAGAGCTGCTATGGGGTCTGTGCTTGTTTATGGCTCTATCACTTGGACGCTAACGTCGAAACTGGAGAAAAAGCTAGACGGGGCATACACACGTATGCTCCGCGCTGCTTTAAACGTGTCTTGGGGGGAACACCCAACAAATAAGGATCTCTATGGCAATATACCACCTATCAGCAGGTCAATGCGTGGATAGAGACTCAGATTTGCTGGCCACTGTTGGCGCAGCAAGGAAGAAATTCTTCCAGAGTCAGTCCAGCGGACCTCGCTGAGCCCCAGGATGTTAATTTTGTAGGCCTCCATTTCTCCGATAACTTGCGCAAGTTTGGATGGTTGGTACATAGTTCTTATGTTCCAATATCCAATACGTGTGGTTGTTGTTGCAGACAGAATTCTGACAGTTATATATATACATGAATCGTGTAAGATATATATATATATATATGTGTGTGTGGGGATGTGTAATATTGTAATATAAACATATATATATATATATATATATATATAGGAAAATATTCAGGACCCCCACGGCAGAGCTCAAGCCGTTTCGACGGCTATTCAAGCTGTTTCGACTGCTATTTATGTGTCCAAAAATAGCAGTCGAAACGGCTTGAGCTCTGACTTAGAGGTCCTGACTATTTTCATATTACCCTATATACTACCCAAAGTATCGAGTACTCTGGTGCGTTATGGTCCCCCTGCTTCCTTACCACGCTTCCTTCGTTGTATATATATATATATATATATATATATATATATGTGTGTGTGTGTGTCTGCGTGTGTGTGTGCATATATAGGGAGAGATGCTGTAAGTTATACGTTATGGCTAATGGCTGTTTGTACTTTGCGTTAGAATCTAATTCTGGGCAGCGTAGGACTTTTACCTTTCCTGATTGATAGATATATTAACAGTATCCGTGTTGATTCCTTCTATCGCTGCTCCGTTTCTGTCTCTCTCTCTGTCTCTCTCTCTCTCTCTCTCTATATATATATATATATATATATATATATATATATATATATATCTTTCTCTCTCCCTCTCTCTCTCTTGCTAACTCACTCTTTCTCTCCCTTTCACTTTCTTGGCGATATTGTCCGCGTTCTGGCCTTGAGAGTGATGGGCTCCACCAGGTTTAAACGTCCAAGTGATAATGCGGCCAACACAATTCCATCATGTGTAAAGGGTTATGGAGAAATGGTATATATATATATATATATATATATATATATATATAGACTATCCAGTGAAAGTCCGACCGATAAGGTTTGATTATCTTGGATATGTCTTTAATTATAAAACACAGCTTGTATTTTATCTGATGAAAGCGCACCAATGTTCCCTTGGTTTCCCTTGAAATATATATAATATATTGTATAATAATATATATATATAATAAAATAAATATGTTTTATAAATATAGTTTCCATTTTTTTTATATCTTGGAATATTTACTTTACTTCAGTTGAGTGCTCTACATCAGTTATAAGCATTTATGTTTGTCGGAATTGCAACAAATTAAATACAAATTCTCTCTCTCTCTCCCTCTCTGTCTCTCTCTCTCTCTATATATATATATATATATAAATATATATATATATATGTAAATATATATATATATATATATATATATATATATATATATATATATATATATATGTATATATATACGGGGAGGGTCATTTTGTTGTAATAATATTGCCAGAATTAATAACAGAAGACACACACTGTTTGGTTGGTTTTCGCTTCTGTATCTTTTATATCTCCACAGTTAATTCATTTCGTCCTCATTGTTTATCATTCACTGACCAACGGTCAAAAATACAGATATAATATAGATATAAACACATATATATATAGTCTAACAAAGGTCTTTGGTTGCACATCTGCAACATCATCAGTGGTACTATAATGTTCCCCTGTTGTATTGTATGCATGTATATGTATATATGTATATATATAAATATAAGTATGTACACGTACATACATATATGTATACAGACGTACAGTAGTATGTATATATATATATATACATACATGCACACATATATATATGTACTTATGGATTCACCGAACATTTATTATAATGCTCGGTGTGTTTGTAAACAAACATCCCGTATTAAGCCATAGTGTCCAGCAAGCATCGTTGCTCGTTTGTTCAACACTGACAAAGGAACGCTGTACTAGTTTCAAGCTTATTAGCTATCGTCAGCTTAATACGGGATGTTTGTTTACAAACACACCGAGCATTATAATAAATGTTCGGTGAAACCATACGTACAAATATATATGTGTGCATGTATGTATATATATATACATATTACTTTACGTCTGTATACAAATATGTATGTACGTGTACATACTTATATTTAAGTAACAGCCGTATTAAGAGTGGGAAATGAAATTTCGTTTCATTTTTTCCGTATATATATATATATATATATATATATATATATATATATATATATATATATGTATATATATATATATATATATTATAAAAGAACAGGAGGCTGGACTGGTGTAAATCCTTGAAAGTTTTATTATACTATGATCATTTCAATGACCGGGTTCAGTATGAATCCGGTGACATCATCAGGTATTCAAAATATAACAAAGGAATATAACAGATAAAATCCATGGGGCTGGTATTATCAAACTACACCTTGATCTATATTGCATTTCCCCTGTGTTTTGATTTCTTCGATATGTTTTTATATACTTCCGTTTTACTCCATGCATCACCACCCTAGTTATGACTGCATTTTATTTATGTATTTTGCTTATTATTCCTTTTATTTATGTATTTATTTACTCGTTTCACTCCCATTATATATTATCATTGTGCTCATTTGCACACCACCCTAGAATATTACTCTCTGGAACATTATATCTGTTTATCTTTATTCAACCAACCCTCACAATGATCCCTACAGTAAAAAAAATGCGGAAGGCCCAACTGTGGCATATGCATAAATCTAATAGAAGGTTCAGCATTCCATTTTAAACAAGGACAACATTTTACAGTTAAACACAACTTTACACGTGCATCTGAAAACCTAATCTGTGTTTTGACCTGATCAGGTTGTCAACAGCACTACATAGGACAGACAAAAAACAGCCTCCGACAACGTATGACCGTCCATAGATCACAAATAAAAATAAAGTTATAGAGAAAGATTGCTTTTAGTGAACATATCGCCAATTGTACACCTAATCAACATCCAAACTTTAAAATGTTCCACATTTACAAATTCATAGACAACGCTTCTTTCATCCATCGTACCATTAACAAATTCCAACCTCTACTTAATGAACTAAACTTCGGACTAAACTAAAACTGGAACGAACAATGAACCAAAACGAAATTCCTATGTTCTCTAAAGAGTTACATCTCTCACACCCTACCTAATGCTTGTTCTTATATAAATGAATTACTCCCTCTCATTTCTCTCTCTCTCCTTCATGACCACCCTGAATTACCTCCCCTGAATATTAACTCTCTAAAAAGGGGAATCATATCAAACCCCAGACTACCATTTGCCTCCATCATGGATCAACTAAGCACTCTTGCTATAATTGTTTCTACATTTGGCACAAGGCCAGCATTACCCAGTGTATTACTGGTACTTTATTTTATCGACCCCATAAGGATGAAAGTCAAAGTTAACCTCGGCGGGATTTGAACTCAGAATGTCCTGGGCCGCAACTCTATGCGTCAAAGCATAGCGTCCGACCCTCTACCGATACTGCCAAGCCATAATAACACATTTTGAACTGCTTATCTTCAAGAACTATGCTTGTAAGTAATATTATTTTTTCTTTCCAATTACCTTATCATGTTCCACATTACCCCATTTTTTTCCTTTTTCTTTTCATTTCAAAAACCTTGTTTGTAAATAACCTTATTCTTTCTTCACCATTTCCTTAAAATGTTCAACATCACCAACATTTTACACCAATACAAATCCCCCCCTTTGATAATGCATAAAATGCTGAAACCTGTAATAGAAATTATTAAATATATAAATAAATAAATAAATAAATGGCAGTGTTAATAAATGAATAAATTAACTAATACTTTAACATTTCACACAAAGTAAAATAATTTGTTTTAAACATTTTCTAACCCAGAAAAAAGAGAAAAAAATAAAATGGAAAAAAAAAAATGTTTCTTCCTAATAATCGTCTTTATATATTTATTTATTTATTTAGGTTTGTTGGTTCACCACTGGGTAGAACTGGTCTTTTCGTATGTTCAACCTCGATGTAATATTATGGAGAGCACTCGACGTAATGCAACTCACCCTTCTTTGTTTGTGTTGTTGGTGGTGCGAGTACGGAGTTAATTATTATAAAATAACAGGAGGCTGGACTGGTGTAGTTCCTTAAAAGGTTTATATATATATATACATATATATATATATATATATATATATATATATATATATATATATATATATATATATATATATATGTAGTAAGGTTGCTTGGATGCGTCCATAGGCGGTATGCCAGTTGAGCATTCTATGATGGCAGATGATACAAATTCTAAGGGTGGGAGTCCAACAGATTGAGGATTTGCTTCGAAATCACTAGACGTATCTGA
Source organism: Eledone cirrhosa (assembly GCA_964016885.1). NCBI lineage: Eukaryota > Metazoa > Mollusca > Cephalopoda > Octopoda > Eledonidae > Eledone > Eledone cirrhosa. The sequence goes on from OZ024742.1 coordinate 26,828,787, forward strand.
GGAATTTGCGAGTCCAGAGTCAGGTTTGATCCACAAACAGATCGAACTTCGAGAGCTGTTCGCCGGAGAAACAATTGTAATATGTAATAAATTGTGTTCAGATGCATCACTGATTTTTCGTTTTCCATATATATATATATATATATATATATATACTAGAAAGTACGTCCATAGAATCATTTGATAAAATATATACAGTATTTCGTCTCCCAATCAGCATAATCAACCACACAAAAATTCAATTAAACAAGGTTATGATATTAAAAGGCACCTATGAAGAAACAATAGATAAATAAACGACAGCTATCTATCCGCGATCAACAGCCACAGAATATTTACCCAGTAATTCTAATAGCCCGTGGAAATCGATTAGATATATCGCCAACCATACACAATTAGGTACAAAATCAAAGTTAGAAGAAAAAATGTATATAAACATACCGAAATTATATTTCTACCCCAAGAGGTTTCATTCGCTTTTTGGAAATATCCGATCAAGGATAAATTCACGAGTTTCGAAATCATCAGGAAACAAACTCAATTGGACAAAGATTTTCTTAAATGATCCCCGCCAGAAACGAATTCAAAATGGCTAAGAACTGTGACGTGGCCAGTGGTCAAGTCAGAAAGTTTGTAATTGGTGCCTTACGGCGAGTGGGCTGGTTGCTAGAAAGCGCAGGCGAATACTGCCTAAATTGTTTCTCAACCATATGGGAGATTCTCAAATATATAGATTTACATATACATAAACTAGACAGAGCCATAGATATATACATGTGTTTTTGGCATCCATTCACGGTGTGGCTCAATCACGAATGCTTATATACATTTTTCTTCTAACTTTGATTTTGTATCTAATTGTGTATGGTTGGCGATATATCTAATAGAATTCTACAGGCAAGTAGAAATACTGGGTAAATATTCTGTGGCTGTTGATCGCGAATAGATAGCTATCGTTTATTTATCTATTGTTTCTTCATAGGTGCCTTTTAATCTTATAGCCTTGTTTAATTGACTTTTTGTGTGGTTGATTATGCTGATTGGGAGAGGAAATACTGTATATATTTTATCAAATGATTCTATGGACGTACTTTCTTGTATATTTCTCTGATTGTTGATTATTTAATTAATTAATTCGTCATTGCGCCACACCGTGAATGGATGCCAGACACACACATATATATCTATGGCTCTGTCTAGTTTATATATATGTAAATCTATATATTTATATATATATACAATAAAGTATGTCCATAGAATCATTTGATAAAATATATATACCATTTCCTCTCCCAATCAGCATAATCAACCACACAAAAAAACAATTAAACAAGGCTATAAGATTAAAAGGCACCTATGAAGAAACAATAGATAAATAAACGACAGCTATCTATCCGTCATCAACAGCTATAGAATATTTACCCAGCATTTCTAATATCACGTGGAAATCGATTAAATATATGGCCAACCATACACAATTAGGTATAAAATAAAATTTAAAAGAAAAAAATGTATATAAGCATATCAAAATTATGTTTCTACCCCATGGGGTTTCATTCGCTTTTTGGAAATATCCGATCAAGGATAAATTCACGAGTTTCGAAATCATCAGGAAACAAACTCACTTGGACGAAGATTTTTCTTAAATGATCCTCGCCAGAAACGAATTCAAAATGGCTAAGAACTGTGAGGTGGCAGTGGTCAAGTCAGAAAGAATGTGATTGGTGCCTTACGGCGAGTGGACTGGTTGCTAGAAAACGCAGCCTAATACTGCATAAATTGCATCTCAACCCTATGGGAGATTATCAAATATAAAGATTTACATATAAATAAACTAGACAAAGTCATAGATATAATATATATATATATATATATATATGTATTATATATATATATATATATATATATATATGTATTATATATATATATACATATATATATACATAATTATATATTTATATATCTATCTCTCTCTCTCTATATATATATATATATATGTGTGTGTGTGTGTAGGGTGGGTCGGGTGGTGGGGGTGTTTAAGTTTTAATTGTTTTGCGCACATTATACTGTAAGAAGGACCTGATGTTTATGCTGGGATATTGGGGTCGGATATCTTTGACGAAGTTCGAGTTTTTGTAACTCCAAAATATTAAGACTATAGAATTAGAAATTAAGAATTTCGGTAAGAGTGAGCGAGAGATGTAGAACGGAGGGGGGGGGGTAGTTGGATACATGGATAACTAGTGAGAACAAGAGAAAATAGATAGTGAAAAAAGACTGTCTTAGTATGTATTCGTTTGTCTAAATGTACATACATATTCGTACATACTCATATACAAGGATACATATACTGGCACAGACACACACACACACACACACACACACACACACACACACACACACACATATATATATATATATATATAGAGGGAGAGAGAGAGAATGTGATAAAAAAATCTTTCGATGTATATCTAAACCATACGTATTAGTTAGTTAGATAGATTGATATATATATATATATATATATATATATATATATATATATTAGCCGTCGAAAAGGCTTGAGCTCTGCCGTCGGGGTTAAACTTTTTCCTATTACCAACTCTACTGCCCTAAGTATTGAGTACTCTGGTGCGTTATGGTCCATCTGGTTCCTTACCACACCTACTATATATATATATATATATATATATATGTTGTTATACTTTGGGAGGGTCATGTTGCCAATAAGAAACACACGCACCAGTTACTTTCACTTCAATTTATTATATATTTATAAATTTACAAATTTATAAATCTATACATTTCTCGTTGGTTGGTTGGTTCCACAACCAGATAGTTGTTTATATATAGTCATAGTTCTTTCGTCACACACTCTGTGACCTCTTCAGTGACTGGGGATTCCTTTCTTTGTTTCTGTGCCTCTCCTTTGTTCTGTCCTACGCCATTTTGTCGTAGGACAGAACAAAGGAGAGGCACAGAAACAAAGAAAGGAATCCCCAGTCACTGAAGAGGTCACAGAGTGTGTGACGAAAGAACTATGACTATATATAAACAACTATCTGGTTGTGGAACCAACCAACCAGAAATTTATAGATTTATAAATTTGTAAATTTATAAATATATAATAAATTGAAGTGAAAGAAACTGGTGCGTGTGTTTCTTATTGGCAACATGACCCTCCCAAAGTATAACAATATCGGTTTCAACACACGATTTCAGATAAAGAATCTTGCTAAACAAATTCAGAAACGAAATATATATATATATATATAGTGGTAGAACACTGGAAGGTAATATCCGTAGTAGTAGAGCACTCAGTCCATGGGACGAGTTAGGTAGAAGTGGTTACACAACAGTTAGTTCACCATACCGAGAACAATTGTTTCACCCTAGCGGATCCTCAGTTCGTAATGGACATGGTTTCCGTATAACCATCTCCATTACGAGCTGAGGATCCGCTAGGGTGAAACAATTGTTCTCGGTATGGTGAACTAACTGTTGTGTAACCACTTCTATATGTATATATATATATATATAGAGAGAGAGAGAGAGAGATAGACATAGATTGATTGAGAGAAATCGAACGTACAACAGAATGTTTGTATGTATGTGAATGATTAAATGTGTGCGTGGATGGTGTGAGAGAAATAGAGAGAGGTATATTGGAGTAGATGAAATATAGTTGTATATGCGTCGACGTGTGGGTGTGTGTTGTGTGAGGGTATGTATATGTATGTTTGTGTATAAGTGTCGATGTGTGGGTGTGCATGGTGTGTGTTGTGTGAGGGTATGTATATGTATGTTTGTGTATAAGTGTCGATGTGTGGGTGTGTGTGTTTGTGTGAGAGTATGTATATGTATGTTTGTGTATATCCGTGGATGTGTTTGTGTGTATGTGTGTGTTTGTGTGAGGGTATGTATATGTATGTTTCTGTATAATCGTCGGTTTGTGGTGTGTATGTGTGTGTTTGTGTGAGGGTATGTATATGTCTGTTTCTGTATAATCGTCGGTTTGTGGTGTGTATGTGTGTGTTTGTGTGAGGGTATGTATATGTATGTTTCTGTATAATCGTCGGTTTGTGGTGTGTATGTGTGTGTTTGTGTGAGGGTATGTATATGTATGTTTCTGTATAATCGTCGGTTTGTGGTGTGTATGTGTGTGTTTGTGTGAGGGTATGTATATGTATGTTTCTGTATAATCGTCGGTTTGTGGTGTGTATGTGTGTGTTTGTGTGAGGGTATGTATATGTATGTTTCTGTATAATCGTCGGTTTGTGGTGTGTATGTGTGTGTTTGTGTGAGGGTATGTATATGTATGTTTGTGTATAAGTGCAGATGTGTTGGTGTGTATGTGTGTGTATGTGCGTATGAGTTTGTGACGGTGTGTGTGTGGGTGTCTATGCGTGTGTGTGAGTATGGGTGTGTGTGAAAGAAAATGAGAAAGTGGCGAAAGAAATGTCTACATTTCAGCCACCGGTATTGAGCACTTTTTTAGCTAATGTGTATGAGTGTGTGTGTGTCTGTGTCTCTGTGTGTGAGAGACAGAGAGAGAAAGAGAGAGAGAGAGAGAGAGAGAGGAGAGAGAGAGAGAGAGAGAGAGAGAGAGAGAGAGAGAGAGAGATGAAGACAGTGATGGGATACTAGTTGTTTGTGGTGGTGATGGTGATAATTGTTTGTGTTTGTGTGTGGGTGGGGTTA
>OZ024742.1:26845987-26848487 GCA_964016885.1 Eledone cirrhosa
CACGCACACACTCACAATCACCTACCTATTTATATATGTATATCTTTATGTGTGCGTGTGTGCGTGTGTGTGTGTGTGTGTATCGAGAGGAGGTGACCACAATTAAAAAGGTGCTTAATACGCTAGTACAGTATAGGCATATTTATTTTATTATATGACTCCTACTGAACGAGAACTGTTTCATTCTTAAGAAATCCTCCAGATATCTCTTTCCACTGTCCCCTCTCTCTCTCTCTCTCTATATATATATATATATATATATACAGATGGTAATATAAAAGAATTCCAATAAAGTTCTGCTCGCGCTGCTGTCACATACACACTCACACATAGGCGTAGGAATGGCGGTATCGTTGAAGAATCCGTTTTACAACCACATGGTTGTGGGCTCAATTCAGCTGCGGGTACATTTGGCGGGTGTTTTCCATTAAAAGCTCAGTTTGATTAATGCTTCTGTGTGTTAGTGTGTGCGGGTATGTGTGTTTACGTTAGTACTTCTCGTAAAATAGCGGTGTGACTTATAAGTATTGAAATACTAGGGTCCGTCTATTTCAAGGTTTTCTATCAGCAGGATAATGAATGACACAAGTAAAATGTCACACATACACACACATATATATCCTTCCATGCACACGCATATATATATATATGTATATATATATATATATATATATATATATATATATATATATATATATATGAATAAAGTTGGTCCTTCATCAGTGATCTTCCAACCATCCTCGGTATTTCTTCGCTTTATCCATGCAGTATATATATATATATCAGGATGAAAACGATATTAAACTAGTTAGGCCATTATTTAAAAAAATAATCGATACTCTTTGTAGAAAGAGTCGCGGCGCAACAGCTGAGCTCTTGCCATTTCACAGCTAGTTCCAGTCTGGAACTAGTTGTTGAAACGGCAATAGCTCAGCCGTCAGGCCCCGACAGTTTTATATATGCATATATATTATATATATATATATATATATATATATATATATATATATATATATATATATATATAATGGAAAAATTTGAACAGGAACAAAACAGAGAGGCAGTACAACGAATGTTTATTAAGTTCACGCTCTGGAGAGTGGGTTGTTGGTGGGGAACGACGTTTCGGGCATAAGCCCTTCCTCAGGTGAGAAGTGTGTGGGAACAGAGTTCAAAGGGTGTGTAGGGGAGTGGTGGAGAGACATATAGTGAAAGGAAACGGTGCAAATGAAAAAAATAAAAATAAAAATAATGCATGATCAAAATACAAGGAATGAAATAAATTTAAATATAAAAGCATGATCAAAATAAACTGAAATTAAAAGGGGGGTAAAACAGGTGGTGGAAGGGTGTGGGGTGTGTAGGGGTGGTGGCGGGTGGAGTGGGGAGAGGGAGACGGGTGTCCGAGCGGGGAGGGCTGAAGGTGGTGTGTGTGTGTGTGTAGGTGTACGTGTGTGTGTGTGTGTGTGTGTGTGTGTATGTGAAAGTAAGGGTTGGGGGAAGAACGGGGTTGCATGTTCAGGAAGAGGTGTGTGTGTGGGGGTTTTGTGGGTCGAGGATATGATACAGAACCGTGACCTTTGGCGCCACGCAGTAATACAGAAGACCCGACTCTCCACGGATACAAGCCGAAGCTGAAGCATATAGACAATATTCCCCCACCCCCTCCTACTGCAAAGTGGTCGTGGAGGTGCCACGCCAAAAAAAGCACCCAGTACTCACTGGGAAGGGCATCCAGCTGTAGAAATCAAAACCAGAATCAGTTCCCGTATGAGCAAGACAAATTCACCCGACCTGGCATTGCCCACAACAGGACAAACGGTGATGATGATGATGATACATATATAAATGTGTGTGTGTTCCTGTGTGTGTTTGTGTTTAACTACCTACGTGTGTGTATGCATACATTCATTTAAAAATACGTGTTATTAGATATTGACAGACAACAAACTTTAAGTGAACTTAGTAGGAAGGATTGATCATCTCTACACTGTTGACAGTGGTTTGTACGGCTTCGGTTGATCTGGCTCCTTATATTCAGGCTATACACGCTGTAGTTCATTGTTAACCCTAGGTCTTCAATGCAGGACCAGATATATAGACCTTGAGTGACCCAAGGTAGTTTAAGTTTGGTGGGTCACTCATATAACAACGCAGACACACATACACACACACACACATATATACATCTATATATATATATATATATATATATAGATATATATATATAAGATAAACAGAAATAACAACGCAATCGGTATACTATATGGAAGTTATATATACATGTTCATTTACTTAAGTTTATTCATATAAACTTAAATACATTAACAGAAAGGGAAGATAGCGAACGGAAAACAACTTTTTAAAAGGGAACCTTAAAAAATATTGTTTTTAAATAAAAATACAACTGAAGGACACAGAACTCCATCGGCACCGGTCGTTGGGGTGGCCTTTGGCAGTTAAAGCGATGAATATATGTATATATACACATAAGTAGGGA
>OZ024742.1:26853487-26858487 GCA_964016885.1 Eledone cirrhosa
TATTTAGACTAGAACTGTTTAACAATTCTAGTCCTGTAGAATCTCATCTATATTAAAACTTGTATACTCTGCTATGTATTGAGTACCTTACTTACTGTGGTTACCTCCGATTCAACCCGGAATAACGTACTATTTATATATATATATATATATGTATACCATATATATGTATGTATATGTATATTATATATAGATATATAATATACACACGTGAGAAAAAGCCACAGACTCTCCATCTCAACTCTACTTTTGAAAAGCAGAAGAACTGCGAAACCGGTAATGGAACCAAATAAATATATATATTTTTTTTTAAAATAAGACTCCAGTTGCATTTTCGATTTCATCTTTTTTTCTTTATACTTTCACTCGTGTAGGACACCTCGGTTATTTTTCATGTTGTAAAAAAACCCTCACTTTCTAATATATATATATATATATATATATATATATATATATAATATATATATATATATATGTGAGTTTGTGTGTGTCTGTGTCTGTTTGTGTGAATATGTGTGTGTATAAATATATATATGCATACATAATTATATATACGTGTATAGATATGAGTATGTATCTCTGAAAGAATATATCTAGAATTCTGTAGGATATGATAAACTGTTACCGGTATTGCCCCAGCGTGGTCATAGTTAACGTATTGAAGCCTGTAATATCATAATTATCGAAAATATTAAATATGCAATTTAGCCACATCTGATGTATTTTACTACCATGTCCATACTTGAAACCTGTAGGCACATGATTTTCTTCTCTCAACATTTCTGCATACACACATACCCATAAACATAGATAGATAGGTATACGTGTATATACACACGCACACAGTCAGCGTTTTATACACACATGCATATGCATGCATTTATGTATTTTTGAATAAGTGGGTGTGTGTATATATATACATACATATATACATGTTTTTTTATGTGTGTGTATATGTGAGTGTTTGTGTGTGTGTGTATATATATATATATATATATATAAATTCAAATATATGAATGGACATGTGAGTGTGTATATATTTTTATATACATTCATACACATATATGCATATGTATATAGTAGATAGCCATACGTATATACTGTTATATATGTGTATGCAACAAACAATAATAACCAATACAAAGTACTGGAATATGTTCTCCTACATAGATCTATCTGATTCAATTATATAAATCTCTGCCTGGCAGTTTAGATAAATTATAATGGGGTCAGATATAGTACCCTATATTATAGACTACGTCCTATATAACACATAGTGTGCTAATATATTACCACTCTAGCACAGAATACTTTCATAGTACTGATAGTACCAATCGGCTCTATGCACGATGAGGCCTCAGGCATCACTGGCTTAGGATGAACCAGGCCTCGTCCAGCAAGAGCAATAATTAGAAGACCAATGAAATAGTACAGTTCAAGCATTAAATATCTTCATAGTACAGATCGGTTAGTATTGTTGTAGCATAACATATCATAGTACTGATGAAATAGTACTGTTCTAACATAATGATAATTGTTTCTACTTTTGGCACAAGGCCAGCAATTATCTCAGTGCATTACTGGTACGTTTTTTTTTTCGAAGGATGAAAGGCAAAATTTATCTCGGCGGAATTTGAACTCAGAACGTAAAGAGTCATCACTCTATGCTGCAAAATATGGCGTCCAAATCTCTACCGATATTGCCAATCCCCCGTTCTAACATAATGATAATAATTGTTTCTACTTTAGGCACAAGGCCAGCAATTACCCAGTGCATTACTGGTACTTTATTTTATCGCCCCCGTAAGGATGAAAGGCAAAGTCAACCTCGGCGGGATTTGAACTCAGGCGTAAAGGGACGTAACTATGCTGGAAAGCATGGCGTCCGACCCTCTACCGATACTGCCAATCCACCGCCTAACATAATGATAATAATGATAATTGTTTTTGCTTTTGGCGCATTACTGGTACTTTATTTCATCAACCTCGTAAGAATGAAAGGCAAAGTTAACATCGGTGGGATTTGAACTCAGAGCGTAAAGGGTCATAACTCTATGCTGCAAAGCTTGATGTCTAACTCTCTACCGATACTGCCAATCCATATCAGATAGTACTGTCCTAACGTATAACACATAGGGAGAACCAATTACATATTATTACTCTATCAAAGAGTACTGTGTTATCACTATCATAATACATATCAGATAATACTGCCATATCATATAAACCCATCATAGTACCAATCAAATACTACTGCTTTACTATATAATACTACCACAGTAACGATCAAATACCACGTGCTCCTCAAATAAGGTACTACTACTACTACTGCTACTACTACTACTACTACTAATAATAATAATAATAATACTATTACTACTACTACCACTATTACTACTACTACTGCTGCTGCTGCTACTACTATTACTACTACTACTACTACTACTACTACTACTACTACTACTACTACTACATGTTTCTATAATAATACATATCTCCCTCAATGTACTCACGAAGTACTGTATTACTTAATATATGTGATGTGGGTTGGATCTCCGTCGATCGGGACGATGACAGTGATTCAAACAACGGAACAGACTGCTCGTAAGATTAATTTGTAGATGTTTGAGTATTGCACTGTCCCTTTTACCCTTAACTTAGTTTGTAGTGAAATTCAGTATATAACAAATTCTGACCAGGTCGGCCCTTTGAATTAGAGATGCAACTCTTTGTTGGAAACTGAGTGGACTGGAGCAAAGTGAAATTAAGTGTCTTGATCAAGGAAACAACGCGTTGCCGTCAATCGAAACTACTATATATTAGAATATTTTCTATGTGCTACTTAAAAAGTACAGTACTGCTGTGCTGATAGTATACTACTTTTTTAGTCCAGATCGATATACACCTTCCCTTCCAAAGGTATTTAGTCTCGACCAGCTGATTTTATTAAATAGCAATACATTTGGTTTCAGAGTTTCGTATCCCAATTGTAACATATAGATAAGTGACTGCATGCTCGGGCCCTGAAATGCTAATGGAGTCGTCGGGTTTGCATAGATATATATATACAACGTGTCCTAGGCTATCGAAACCTGGTGGAGCCCATCATTCTAAAGTAGATAACTGAACATGCAATTTTAAAAAGTCACAGTATTAGAAAACATCTGTTTACTAATTGTTTCTACTTTTGGCACAAGGCCAGCAATTATCACAGTGTATTACTGGTACTTTATGTTATCGACCCCGTAAGGATGAAAGGCAAAGTTAATCTCGGCGGGATTTGAGGTTAACTTTGCCTTTCACCCTTATCGGGTCGATAAAATAAAGTACCAGTAATACACTGGGTATTTAAATATCTGTTTAATAATGGCTTTAAAATTCTGAAGGTTTCTATTGATTATATTTATAGTCGAGGAGCCTTTTAATATTTGAACTCAGCCCTCAAACCATTGTTAGGACATATAGGGACCCCTCCAGGTCTGCCGGTGGTATCGATCAACTGTACTGTGCTCACATAACACGTCCTCGTCATCATTGTCTTCTATTTCGTCTTCTTTTTCTATTTCTTCTTCTACTTTTTCTTCTTCGTTTTATTCTACTCTTTCTTCTTTTTCTTCTTCTCCTTCGACTCTTCCTCTTCTTCCTCCTCATCCTCCCCCTCCCCCTCCCCGTCTTCCTCCTTATTTTTCTTCTTCTTCTTCTTCTTCTTCTTCTTCTTTTTTTTTTTTTCGTTTACTTCTTTTTCTTCTCTTTCTTCTTCGTTTTCTCATTCTTTTTTCTTTTTTCCTTCTTTTTTATCTTTTTTTATTTTTTATTTTTCTTCTTTTCTTCTTTTTCTTCTATCTTCTTCTTCTCATCTTACTTCCACATCCTCTACCTCTTTTTTTTCCTTTTATTCCCTAAGAAGCATTGTGTGATGAAAGATCAGTTTCCTACTATAGAAAACCCATTCACAGCCCTCAACACTACCCTACTATAACATATTTCTATAGTATCAGCCAACTACACTATGCTTCAGATTGTACTTTATTATAGCTGTGTAGCAATTCTATACCGCACAACTACTATGCTCTCATATAGTACTAGCCTTCTATATATTATAATAATAATAGTATACCACTATTGGTATGGATCCGTAACCCCTGATGCAGTCAAGGGGGCACCGTATTGACATACGGTATTTCTTAAGGGTCTTTTAAACCTGGTGGAGCCACCCACCCTCCAGGCCTGACTGTAGCAGATTTCTTCAAGAGGAGGATAGAGAGTGAGAAAGAGATATAGAGGGAGAATCGACTCCATTATTAGAGAGGTACAACGATTACCATCAATTAATATGATATAGTAGACTAGTGGGGCATAGTAAGTTAGGGAAATGGATTAACAATCGTGAGGTTTCGAGTTCGAATCCCGGACCGGCAGATGCGTTATGTCCTAGAGTAAACACTTTATTTCACGTTGCTTCGTCTGCCAGGAGTTGCGACAGTTAGATAATATCAGAAATGGAAAGACAAATGGAAACATTGTTTCCTTGGTCCGATTTAACACACACATATATATATGTGTGTGTGTGTGTGTGTATGTGTGTGTATGTGTGTGTATGTGTGTGTGTGTGGGTGTGTGCGTGCTAGCACATGACTGGCAGTCGGTTAGACAGACAGCTACATACTATCATGTATGTATTGAATAATTAAAAGAGAAAGTAGAATATATTGAACTTTACATAATTCTTGAAGGATTTCTAACAAAGTACGATCCAGAAATGAAAAGACAACAACATCCTCGACTCAATCACTTCCTTATTACAGTTTACTTAGTTCGATGATATATTATATATTTCTAATCAATCGTGTATCGATTACGTTTGGTATTGCAAACTTTTTACGTAATCCCTGTTTATAAAATCTGTGTATAATCTTAGCTTGGTTTTAAGTTATTATAATTTGATATGAATTAACTAAATTAATCTGGGCATGTACCATTGCTATGTCTTCTGTACATAT
>OZ024742.1:26863487-26875987 GCA_964016885.1 Eledone cirrhosa
ACGCTTATATAACAATTCTAAACTGTTATATTAGTGTTATCACCTTTGTCTGTGTAGGATACATTTATGTATAGGATCTAATATAAAAACATAACAAGATATATATATATATATATATATTGATATTGCATAGAGAAGTAGAATTGAGATACACAAAACCTGTTGTGTTGGATTTTGTTAGGTCAATGTGGAATCTAGCAGAGAACGATCTAATAAAATAGGATATGATGCCATATGTTCAAATAAGAACTTTCATTGATTGCCTATCTAATATGGCGGTTTTTTGAAGTTATATTATCTTTTCAAATACGTAATAAATTTTCGGTATTTCGGAAAGCTCTCTACCCTTTTATTGAAATAATATGTAGAAATATTAATGATATTCTCAGTGAAATTTTCTTCAGTATGTATCTTTAACGTAATAACAAATTTGTTATCTTATTCTCTTATATCCGAGATGTGATTTGATAACGATGCTCTAATCTTTTTTGTTTTAATGTGTCTGTATAGTGTTACCGAATTCTACAATGTTTCTGTTTTGTACAATTGACGTTTGGATCCTATATGATAACTGTAGTATAACATTACTGTTTTAAGAGGCATGCATTTATGTTCCTGCATCTGCATGTCATCTAGATATGTAATGAATGTTTTGCCTTCGTCAGTACAACTAGGTATCCAACTTGTTCTCTTAATAATATTCCTTTAGCGGTTGCTGCGGGTGAAATAATTCACTATTGAGTCTGAGTATTCTTATTGGTAGTCTTGAATCTTAAATAAAAAGAGTCATTTAACCTAATATCATTGCAACATTTCATAAGTATGTGAGGCAACGGGTTAGAAATGTATGTGAGTTTATATTTGGAACTATAGGCAGCGAATTGGCAGAGTCGTCAGAACGTCGGATAGAATGCCTTATGGTATTTGTTCCGGCTCCCTGCTTTCTGAGTTTAAATCCCACCGAGTTTAAATCCCACTTTCATGATTTGGTGGTCTATAAAATAAAAGTACCAGTCTAGTACAAGGTGGATTATTCCTCTATATCTCTTTCTCATTTCCTTTCCCCCAGTTTCTATCTTTCTCTGGAAGAGATCTGCTGTACTCAGGCCTGGGGAGAGATGGGATCCGCCAGGCTTAAAAACGCCCAAGAAACGCTGTATGTAAAAATGGCGCCACTATGACTCTATCAGAAGTTAAGGGACCATACATACATATATATTTGTAACTACAAACGGATATATGTCTTCTCTTAATAAAGGGCTACATTATGAAATACTTCAAAATGACAGGTGATGTATTTTTCAATTTATATTATTAACGTATTTCGGAAAATGGGTGGATGGCAAGAATCTCAGTAACAAATCCAGCTATTTCGCATATTCAATAATGTTTGGATTTTTCAGAAAAGTTACTATGGAAATTTTAGTATTGAACGTTGAGAATCTTTTCTAGATTTCTAAATATTGCCCTTAAATTTACTGATAATTGTCTAACAAATTAATAGTTCCCTGTTTTACGGGATTAATTTGTCTACATTTTGAATATGAGACATTATTCGATGATCCTGTAGTAAACAGGTGAAACTCCAGAGTGAAGGTCTCGTCACCTAGCCACAATAATATTTATATATATGTATATATATATATATATATATATATATATATATATATAAAGCGTCAAACTAGTACCAACACTGTTCGTACTGCACTCTTTGTTATTGATTTTGTTTTTTGTTTTTTTACTTGTATACACACACACACACACACACACACACACGCGCGCGCGCGCGCACGCACACACACACAGTGAGAGAATCTAAAGAGAATATGATTAAAATAGAAAGAGAGAACTGGTAAGTCACGAGAGTTATAGCCATATAGAAAGGTACAGCCATAAATATAATTATCCTCACATTATCATCTGAAGCTGTTCAGCCGATTACTAGAGATATTAATATTTTACTACAACATTCTGTTTATTTATACATATACACATTCGGCCTGTCTTTATATGTGTATGTCAATCTATATACCCTCACTCCCTCTCTGTCTCACTCTCTCTGTCTCTCTCTCTCACTCTCGCTCTCTCGCTCTCGCTCTTTCGTTCTTGCTCTCTCTCTCTCTCTATATATATATATAGGTTCAGTAATATTCCCGATATATATATATATATGTATATATATGAATGTATGTATAGTATATTTGGCAATATACCGTATGTTTAATTCCAAATATTTAGAAGACCATACGCTATCAGTTTTAAAGTAGTGATATGTCACTTACTTCTTATATATATATAAGCGGAGCGAGGTACATATGCGTGGATTAGCTCGGCGTAAGCGAAAGTCATCCTTTTTTGTGTCTAGTTATTTTGTATTCGTAATTTCGTAATGCCTGACTTGTTTGTGTATTTGTAGACTTAAGAATATATTAATGTTATAATCCTGGAATTAGGTGACCAACACTTTATGTAAATCTACCATATAAACAGTCAAGTCACACTGTAGTTTGTAGTGTTGTAATAAATGTGGAAATCAGGGTTCAAGTTAATGTTCATATGTATTCAAATCCTAGTCTGCATTTATCAGGTGTAATTGATTATATCCCTTCCATGAAATAGGGTGGATAATTTATTTGGATTGGTATAATCGTTAGAGCATCGGTCACCTAGCCTTGTGGCATAGAGTTACGGCCTTTTACTGTCTGAGCTCTAATGCCGTCGAGACTAGTTTTGCCTTTCATCGGTACGGGGTCGTTACAATAAAGCAAAGCACCAGCAATGCACTGTGGTCGATTTAATCGACTTCCCCTCCCCTTCAAATTGCTAGCCTTGTACGTAAAGTAAAAATAATGATTATACATTGTATATCTGTATATTCCCATACATTTCAACGGACCTCAACCAGGGACCTGGGATGGGTCATGGTTTGTTATGACACATTGTTCAGCTCTATAAATAACTGATTGTTACTAAATATATAATGGATGAAGTTAACCTTTTGTCCATGGATACAGCGTGGTTTGCCCTCCCAACATTACATTGACAATGCTCTTTGCAAAATGGGGGCAGTAATAGTAAGTGCGACTTTTAACATTTCTTTTATACGAAGTCTACCTGTCATGGGATCCAAACGTTTGCCAGTCCCTTTGTTTATCAGGCTCAGTGCTCCAACTACAATTGATAGTACTAGATATGAAGTTATAACATTAGATGTGACATCTCAATACTATATATGGTCAAACGACGACGTAACGACTGATGAAACTTATTCAATCAGGTAGGTGTGAGGTCACAACATTATATGTCGGATATATAATGGTGGTGGATTGGCAGTATGGGTAGAGGGTCAGACGCCATGCTTTGCCGTACAGTTACGTCGCTTTACGAACTGAGTTCAAATCCCGCCGAGGTTAACTTTGCCTTTCATCCTTACGGGGTGGATAAAACAAAGTACCAGTAATGTACTGGGTATTGCTGGCCTTGTGCCAAAAAGTAGAAACAATTATATGTCGGACACCATGCTTTGCAACAAAGAGTTACGGCCCTTTATGGTCTGTGTTCAAATCCTGCCGAGGTTAACTTTGCCTTTCATCCTTACGGGGTCGATACAATACAGTACCAGTAATACACTGGGATAATTGCTGGCCTTGTGCCAAAAGTAGAAACAATTATGTTTGGTCAAACTAAGAGCTACCGACTGCTGTAACATGTTCAATAAGGAAGATGTGACGTCATAACACTATATCTGATCAAACTAACAAGTGTCGACTGACGTAACATACTCAATGAAGTAGATGTGACGTGATTACAATATATCTGGTCAAACTGATATGGCGACTGACGTAAATTGCACAATGGAGTAGATGTGACGTCACATCATGGTGGCCGCTCTAAGAGGCCAAGACCAATAACAAATGTGCCAGTCAGAAGTGAAATGCGATAGCAGTTAATTATTTATTCAAAGATAATCAGTGAAATTGGAGAAAAAAATGGCGGCCTGTTTCGACAAGTGTCATGTTGATAGAAAGGAACATGAATGGTACTTGGGTGTGGTGTGGTTTGATGTGTGTGTGTGGAGTTGGCTATTGGTCTGGTGTAGTGTGTTGTGGTGTTGCGTTGGTGTGGTGTTTTGTGTAAGTGCGATGTCTTGGTATGGTGAGGCATGTTAGTGTGGTGTGGTCTGGTATGTTGGTAGGATGTGTTGGTGTGGTCTAGTGTGCTGGTGTGGTATGTTGTGTAAGTGCAGTGTCTTGGTATGGTGTGGCATGTTAGTGTGGTGGTGTGGTCTGTTGTGTTGGTATGATGTGTTGGTGTGGTCTAGTGCGTTGGTGTGGTGTGATGGTGTGGTTTGTTGTGGTGTGAAATGAGGTTTGTTGTGTGTTGCGTTGGTCTAGTGTAATGGTGTGGTATAATGGTGAGGTGATATGGTGTGTTGTGATGGTGAGGTTTTATAGAGTAGTGTATTAGTGTATCTTGAATTGTGGTGTGTTTGGGTGTTGCTATTGTTCGCCGGAGTGTGTGTGTGTGAGAAAAAGAGAGAGAGAGAAAGAGAGAGATGGAAAGAAAGAGAGAGAGAGAAAGAGAGAAAAGAGAGGGTTAGATAGATAGATAGATAGATAGATAGAGAGAGAGAGAGAGAGAGAGAGAGAGAGAGAGAGGGAGGAAACAGTTTAGATAAGCTATAGTATATATCCGTGTTAGGATAATGTGTTATGTTGTGATGTATTCGTATAGGGTCTATCAGTGTTATGATAATTGTTTCTACTTTAGGCACAAGGCCAGCAATTACCCAGTGCATTACTGGTACTTTATTTTATCGACCCCGTAATGTTATGATAATGATAGTGTGTAACATGCTCTACTGTGTTAACTTTTATATATGTTGTAGTCTAACAATGTGGTAAGATAGTTTATTGTTAATGTCTAAGGTATGTATGAACCTGTGAGGTAGAAAATTAAGTTATAAAAATGAAAATGATTGTGTACAGTGTTCAGGTGCACTACAACTCACCAAAGGAGCATGTGTAGTAAATAGCATAATGTAAACATGTATAGTAAATAGCAGAAGGTAAAATGAAAATGAAAGTGAACAGTGTATGAGTCATGTTAAGCACGCGCGCACATACACACACACACACACAGACACACACACACACACACACGGACAGACACACACTCATATACGTGCGTGTGTTTGTGTTTGTGTGTGTGTGGAGGGGGAATATCACGTGTAGTTTCGGCGAATTTCGGGAAGTATGGACATTTTGAAGGATGCAGTGTCCGGACAGCTACATACTGGAAACAGGTAGTTTGTTCCATGCTTCAGCAATACTTAGCGTGAAAATTGTTTTCCGAAAGTCATTGGAGCTCAACTGCTTTCTGATTTTGTAAGAATGTCCACGGATGTTAGACATATGGAATTCAAAAAGGTGCTCAGGATTGTTGTTGGAAAGATGGTTAATAATCTTGTGGGTGTCGAGTAATTCAGTTTCCAGACGTCGGAGATTTAATGTGTGTATGAGTTGTAGTCTGATAGTGGTGAGATAGTTTGTTGTCAATGTCTTGGGTCGGTATGTATCGCTGACGTAGAACATGGAATTATGTAGTTTTGTCTTTTATCTGAATAGTGTATCATTATTATTTGTGTTATTACCACAAGGGCGGTGGCTTGGCAGTATCGGTAGAGGGTCGGACGCCATGCTTTCCAGCATAGTTACGTCCCTTTGCGGTCTGAGTTCAAATCCCACCGAGGTTAACTTTGCCTTTCATCCTAACGGGGTCGATAAAATAAAGTACCAGTAATGCACTGGGTAATTGATGGCCTAGTGCCAAAAGTAGAAACAATTATTTGTGTTATTACTGTGGACTGCCGATATCGGTAGAGCGTTTGACACCATCGTTTGCAGTATCGTTATGGCCCTTTACGTTCTGCGTTCAAATCCAGCTGAGGTGAACTTTGCCTATCATCCTTACGGGGTCGATAAAATAAAGTGCCAGTAATGCACTGGAATAATTGCTGGCCTTGTGCCAAAAGTAGAAACAATTATGATTATTACCATTTTGTTGATTGAATTTTTTTTTATTAGTTTTAACACATTTCTATCTTGTTATAACATTTTGACACGGCCAAAACCCACTTTGTATCGTCCCGTACCATTATGTGCCGTCTGTAATGTTTTTCTTCGTGTTAGCCCTTGTGGCCAATAAAGAAACCAGTATTATTATTATAATAATAATAATTATTATTATTATTATTATTATGCATAAACCTTTCTCTCATAAAACAGTCTCACACTGTACCATTCTGTACTGTCTTTATAGTCATTTTCATGTAATTCATTTGCACAGTAATGATAGTACTTACATTGGATTATTTAATTGACTCTCTATCACGTTATGTAACCCCAGATAGACAGTACTTTCTGCAGGATTTCTTCTGTTCTTAAAAATGTCGTTTTCTACAATATCGTAATACTGGAGTTGATTGAAATTCTACCAAGGTTTTACAAGAGGTTTTCTGTCACCGAACCGAGTGCTTCAGTTATAATTTGTGCCACACCTGCTTTCATATTCGACATTCCCATGACATCTTTTCTGAAGTGAACATTCTTGAAAATGTTCTCTTTTTCTTTACCGTTGATGTAATGGTCTTCTAGGCAAGCTAAATCGATCAACACACTCCTCTTTTCACTAACTTTCTCCACCGAAGATATGTCTCGTCTTGTATTTTTAAGATCTATATCTGTCTGATTCTCTTGGACCTTTTCTGTTCTGTGCTGATACCATTTCCCAGGGGCTGCAAACCGATATTTCTTGCATAAAGACCAAATCATTATTAATATATTTTTTCGTTTAGTTTCTTTTTTATTTCATCTTTTGGCCGAGTCTCAAACAGAAAGCTATCGTACTTATTATTATTATTCCCTTTACGTTCTGTGTTCAAATGTCGCCGAGGTTAGCTTTGCATTACGGGAACGCTAAAATAAAGTACCACTGGAGTCTATTTAATCGATTTTAGCATCCACCCACAAAAAATAGCTGGCCTTGTGCCTAGAGCAGAAACAATTATTATTATTATTTACATAGGGCGGTGAATTGGCAGTATCGGTAGAATGTCGGACATGCTTTCCAGCATAGTTATGTCCCTTTACGATCTGAGTTCAAATCCCGCCGAGGTTAACTTTGCCTTTCATCCTTACGGGGTCGATAAAATAAAGTGCCAGTAATATACTGGAATAATTGCTGGTCTTGTGCCAAAAGTAGAAACAATTATTTATATATCGACTGAAACGCGCGGTCAACGACCAGCGAAAGGATATATTCACTGGATCATCGAGGAGTATTACTTTCGATGTATTAATGTCCATCCCAAAGAGAAAATATCTTGCCAAAGAGAAAATATCTTGCCATCCTGCACTAGAAGCAATAGCGTCATTATTTAAAAGAACCGGTGGATTGGTAGTATCAGTAGAGAGTCGGACGCCATGCTTTCCAGCATAGATTTATATTCGTTTAAGGACTGAGTTCAAATCTCGCCGAGGTTAACCTTGTCTTTCATCCTTACGGGGTCGATAAAATGAAGTACCAGGTATGTACTGGGTTATTGCTGGCCCTGTGCCAAAAGTAGAAACAATTATTTAAAAGAACTTAATTGTGACTGTTGTCATCGTTGTTGTAGTGCAACACCAGCTCATCATCATGTCATCCCTTATCTAACAAACGTATGAAACACAGGTACCACACATCTAATTACAGCTGTAGCTCTTCGATTACAGGTGCAGTCCATTTACCTATGCTGCGAAGACACACTCACACTGACACACACACACACTGACACACACTCACCCTGACATACACACACACACTGACACACACTCACACTGACATACACACACACACGCACTGACATACACTCCCTTCCTCCTTTCCATTTTTAAATAATTGTAGTGTTTTTCTAATTATTTTATAGTCATTAATTCATACAGTTACTCAATTATTAAATTGCGTATATTTCAATGTATTCGTGAATAAAGACGCTTGTTGGTTCCGAAAGAAAATGGAAAATATTAAAAAGAACATTAAAAGGGAAATGGAGAGAAGAAAAAAAGAGAGAATTAAGCAAAGAAACAAAAGGTTGGGGTGGGTCTAACTACACCCTAGTCTAAATACACCTCAGTCTAACTCCACCCCAGTCTAACTCTACCCTGACTACAGCCTAGTCAAACTACACCTCATGTCTGGCTACACCTCGGTCTAACGCCACCATGACTACACCTCAGTCTAACTACAGCTCAGTCTGGCTACACCTCTGTCTAACTCCACCCTGACTACACCTCAGTATAACTACACCTCAGTCTGGTTACACCTCGGCCTAACTCCACCTTGACTACACCTCAGTCTAACTACACCGCAGTCTGGCTACACCTCAGTCTAACTGCACCTCAGTGTAACTCCACCACAGTCTAACTGCACCCTGACTATACCTCAGTCTAACTACACCTCAGTCTGACTATACCTCAGTCTAACTACACCACAGTCTAACTCCACCCTGACTATACCACAGTCTAACAACACCTCAGTCTAACAGCACTTCAGTCTGGCTACACCTCAGTCTAACTACACTCCCGTCTAACTACACCCTGACTACACCCCTGTCTAACTACACCCCTGTCTAACTACACCCTGACTACACCTCTGTCTAACTACACTCCCGTCTAACTACACCCTGACTACACCTCTGTCTAACTACACTCCCGTCTAACTACACCCTGACTACACCTCTGTCTAACTACACTCCCGTCTAACTACACCCTGACTACACCCCTGTCTAACTACACCTCAGTCTGACTATACCTCAGTCTAACTACACCCCTGTCTAACTCCACCCTGACTACACCCTGACTACACCTCTGTCTAACTACACTCCCGTCTAACTACACCCTGACTACACCTCTGTCTAACTACACTCCCGTCTAACTACACCCTGACTACACCCCTGTCTAACTACACCTCAGTCTGACTATACCTCAGTCTAACTACACCCCTGTCTAACTACACCCTGACTACACCCCTGTCTAACTACACCCCTGTCTAACTACACCCTGACTACACCCCTGTCTAACTACACTCCCGTCTAACTACACCCCTGCCTAACTACACCCCTGCCTAACTACACCCCTGTCTAACTACACCCTGACTACACCCCTGTCTAACTACACCCCTGTCTAACTACACCCTGACTACACCCCTGTCTAACTACACTCCCGTCTAACTACACCCCTGTCTAACTACACCCCTGTCTAACTACACCCCTGTCTAACTACACCCCTGTCTAACTACACCCTGACTACACCCCTGTCTAACTACACCCCTGTCTAACTACACCCTGGCTACACCCCTGTCTAACTACACCCCTGTCTAACTACACCCCTGTCTAACTACACCCCTGTCTAACTACACCCCTGTCTAACTACACCCCTGTCTAACTACACTCCCGTCTAACTACACCCTGACTACACCTCTGTCTAACTACACTCCCGTCTAACTACACCCTGGCTACACCCCTGTCTAACTACACTCCTGTCTAACTACACCCCTGTCTAACTACACTCCTGTCTAACTACACTCCCGTCTAACTACACTCCTGTCTAACTACACCCCTGTCTAACTACACTCCTGTCTAACTACACTCCCGTCTAACTACACCCCTGTCTAACTACACCCCTGTCTAACTACACTCCTGTCTAACTACACTCCCGTCTAACTACACCCCTGTCTAACTACACCCCTGTCTAACTACACTCCCGTCTAACTACACCCTGACTACACCTCTGTCTAACTACACTCCCGTCTAACTACACCCTGGCTACACCCCTGTCTAACTACACTCCTGTCTAACTACACCCCTGTCTAACTACACTCCTGTCTAACTACACCCCTGTCTAACTACACTCCCGTCTAACTACACCCCTGTCTAACTACACCCCTGTCTAACTACACCCCTGTCTAACTACACTCCCGTCTAACTACACCCTGACTACACCTCTGTCTAACTACACTCCCGTCTAACTACACCCTGGCTACACCCCTGTCTAACTACACTCCTGTCTAACTACACCCCTGTCTAACTACACTCCTGTCTAACTACACTCCCGTCTAACTACACTCCTGTCTAACTACACCCCTGTCTAACTACACTCCTGTCTAACTACACTCCCGTCTAACTACACTCCTGTCTAACTACACCCCTGTCTAACTACACTCCTGTCTAACTACACTCCCGTCTAACTACACCCCTGTCTAACTACACCCCTGTCTAACTACACTCCCGTCTAACTACACCCTGACTACACCTCTGTCTAACTACACTCCCGTCTAACTACACCCTGGCTACACCCCTGTCTAACTACACTCCTGTCTAACTACACCCCTGTCTAACTACACTCCTGTCTAACTACACTCCCGTCTAACTACACTCCTGTCTAACTACACCCCTGTCTAACTACACCCCTGTCTAACTACACCCCTGTCTAACTACACCCCTGTCTAACTACACCCTGACTACACCCCTGTCTAACTACACCCCTGTCTAACTACACCCTGACTACACCCCTGTCTAACTACACTCCCGTCTAACTACACCCCTGTCTAACTACACCCCTGTCTAACTACACCCCTGTCTAACTACACCCCTGTCTAACTACACCCCTGTCTAACTACACCCTGGCTACACCCCTGTCTAACTACACCCTGGCTACACCCCTGTCTAACTACACCCTGACTACACCCCTGTCTAACTACACCCCTGTCTAACTACACCCCTGTCTAACTACACCCTGACTACACCCCTGTCTAACTACACCCTGACTACACCCCTGTCTAACTACACCCTGGCTACACCCCTGTCTAACTACACCCTGGCTACACCCCTGTCTAACTACACCCCTGTCTAACTACACTCCTGTCTAACTACACTCCTGTCTAACTACACCCTGACTACACCCCTGTCTAACTACACCCCTGTCTAACTACACTCCTGTCTAACTACACTCCTGTCTAACTACACCCTGACTACACCCCTGTCTAACTACACCCCTGTCTAACTACACTCCTGTCTAACTACACTCCTGTCTAACTACACCCCTGTCTAACTACACCCTGACTACACCCCTGTCTAACTACACCCCTGTCTAACTACACCCCTGTCTAACTACACTCCTGTCTAACTACACCCCTGTCTAACTACACTCCTGTCTAACTACACCCCTGTCTAACTACACTCCTGTCTAACTACACCCCTGTCTAACTACACTCCTGTCTAACTACACCCCTGTCTAACTACACTCCTGTCTAACTACACCCCTGTCTAACTACACTCCTGTCTAACTACACCCCTGTCTAACTACACTCCTGTCTAACTACACCCCTGTCTAACTACACTCCTGTCTAACTACACCCCTGTCTAACTACACCCTGACTACACCCCTGTCTAACTACACCCTGACTACACCCCTGTCTAACTACACTCCTGTCTAACTACACCCCTGTCTAACTACACCCTGACTACACCCCTGTCTAACTACACCCCTGTCTAACTACACCCCTGTCTAACTACACTCCTGTCTAACTACACCCCTGTCTAACTACACTCCTGTCTAACTACACCCCTGTCTAACTACACCCTGACTACACCCCTGTCTAACTACACCCTGACTACACCCCTGTCTAACTACACTCCTGTCTAACTACACCCCTGTCTAACTACACCCTGACTACACCCCTGTCTAACTACACCCCTGTCTAACTACACCCCTGTCTAACTACACTCCTGTCTAACTACACCCCTGTCTAACTACACTCCTGTCTAACTACACCCCTGTCTAACTACACCCTGACTACACCCCTGTCTAACTACACCCTGACTACACCCCTGTCTAACTACACTCCTGTCTAACTACACCCCTGTCTAACTACACCCTGACTACACCCCTGTCTAACTACACCCCTGTCTAACTACACCCCTGTCTAACTACACCCCTGTCTAACTACACTCCTGTCTAACTACACCCCTGTCTAACTACACTCCTGTCTAACTACACCCCTGTCTAACTACACTCCTGTCTAACTACACCCCTGTCTAACTACACCCCTGTCTAACTACACCCCTGTCTAACTACACTCCTGTCTAACTACACCCCTGTCTAACTACACTCCTGTCTAACTACACCCCTGTCTAACTACACTCCTGTCTAACTACACCCCTGTCTAACTACACCCTGGCTACACCCCTGTCTAACTACACCCTGACTACACCCCTGTCTAACTACACCCCTGTCTAACTACACCCTGACTACACCCCTGTCTAACTACACCTCTGTCTAACTACACCCTGACTACACCCCTGTCTAACTACACCTCTGTCTAACTACACCCTGACTACACCCCTGTCTAACTACACCCTGACTACACCCCTGTCTAACTACACCTCTGTCTAACTACAC
>OZ024742.1:26880987-26903487 GCA_964016885.1 Eledone cirrhosa
TGTGTGTCTATATATATATATATATATATACCTGTGTGTATGCGTGCGTATATATATATGTGTGTGTGTGTGTGTAAAAAGAAACAGAAATAATAAAGCGAACGACACAGTACATTGAATAAATGTATTAGTTTAACGCTTGATATAGTAGGGAAACTGGGTTAACGTTTCGGGCACTAGTCCTTCATATGGATGTGTGTGGGTGTGTGTGTGTATCATAAATACATAATTATTTACATTATTTTTTTACCGCTAAGGGGCGGTGACTTGGCTGTATCGGTAGAGGGACAGACGCCATGCTTTGTAGCATAGTTATGTCCCTTTATGATCTGAGTTCAAATCCCGCCGAGGTTAACTTTGCCTTTCATCCTTACGGGGTCGATAAAATAAAGTACCAGTAATGTACTGGGTAATTGCTGGCCTTGTGTCAAACAGTAGAAACAATTATTATTTTTTACCGCTTATCTAATCATCTTATTCTATTTTCTTTCACGTCTTATATGTAATATCAACTATGCAACACTTGGTTCCTTGAGCTGGTTGTCACCTCACTTTTGTAATACCTTCTTGTTATTAAAAAAAGGGCATATAGGCCACGACAGTGATATACAGTATCCAAAACAAGGAGTACTCCGTAGCCGGTCAGTGTTTCAAATAAACATTAGGTAAAAACTTTCGGAGAAGGTTTAATCAATTAAATTTCACTGGTATTTTATTTTATTGAACAAATCTGGATGAAGAGAAGAGCCTTGGTATTCAGTTTATCGAATTATGTTATTCACGTGTATATAGGCATTCAATAAATATAGATCTCTAAGGTACATAAAGTAGAATGTGCTAGAATTGATAAAATCATATAAAACACCTCTCCAGACCTGCCAACCTCTAAAAACACAAACGGGGAGTACCATAAAAAAGTGCCCTAAAACGAGGTGAGACAAATTGGAGAGATTTCACATAATGAAAGCTAGACCAAAATTCGTAAGCGAATACATCTCTCACCCACCCCAAGATGGGTGGGAGATCCCCCCGTCGGGCGGGGAGATTTGACAGGTCTGTCTTTCTAAAGAAGCAGAGTCAATACTAAAGGACATTTGCCCAAGATATTGCTGTGGAATCGAGCGCACGACCGAAATATTGTTAACGTAGTCCTAAACCACTCAGACTTGCTACGTTCTAATTAAGAATATACATTGACAAGCTAAACATCTTCTCTTACCATCCGCCATTATAACTTGGTCACCACCAGGTTAATGAAGCTGATTCTAGTTGGTTGAGTAACCAGTTGATATTTGCAGCATAGCTAAATCTCCCTGACTGGACAGACTAAACTCTTAAGGAAGAACGCATGAATTATGATATATTTCCAGATATATTAACAAGGATCATTTGACGTAGTGGTGATGGTTGGATGGAACACCTCTGGTATTATATCTGCTAGATCAGGTCTGATCACTGGTGAGACGACAGCACCATGAACGAAAAAAGAAAATATTTGTGAAATAAAACTCAAATTTAATCAGCATATTACAGGCGGATAATCAGTATGATTATAATACAGATTTTAGAGACCCTATCCCTGTCCAAAATACACACATGAAACATACAGACATGCGTATATCTAAAGAAAGGACCTCCATCAAAGTCGACGATATATGTCCTATAAGTTAAATCAAATAAACCTCATGTATACTCGGCCAAACGTTTCCCCGAACGAAACTTGTATTTTGTTTGGAATGTGAGGAAATCGGTTAAAATCCCAACTCCTTCATTGATGAGATAAAGGAGTGACGATATCTGATACATTCCAATCGAGATTACGATCTTAATATTGTGAGCCGATTCCCTACTCACTAAGCCACCTGGCTTTACATATACACGCACACACACACACACACGCACACACACAGACACACACAAACACACGCAAACACATACACATTTGAGTATGTGTTGGTTGATTACCGACACTCCTGTATGCAGGTTAGAGCATTCAACGAGGTGCGCAGGTGGGTCTGGTTACTCTGGAGTAATTTAAAAACAAGAAATGTAAGTCAACAAGTTAAAATTAACTTCCTTTATTCATACACGCTGCAATATATATCTGGGTGATAATTATTATTCAATTGCTACAGAATTCTAGCATCTCTTACTATCAAGACTCTTAATATGGATAAGCATTAAAATTCCCAGATGAACCCATATCTGGTTACATACATGAATTCTTCACTAGAAACTACAATACTTCCGCAAAATGAGTGGTTGTAATTGACCTGTTTACACCGCTACCATTGAGCTCAATTAGGTCACCCAGACCAGAACACCCCAATTTCTAGGTATATAAAGGTATGGTTATAAAAAACAACCCTTTCAATATTTACCTGCCTAATGACCGAAATATTTATTGCAGCGAATATGAATAAACGAAGTTAATTTTAACCTGTTGACATACACTTCTTTTATATATATATATATATATATATATATATATATATATATATATGTGTGTGTGTGTGTGTGTGTGTGAGTGCGCGTCAGAGTGTGTGTGTGTGTGTGTTTCAGTAAGGACATCGGGAAAATGTACTGTCACTTCTTTTATATATATATATACATGTGTGTGTGTGCGTGTGTGTGTGAGTGCGCGTCAGAGTGTGTGTGTGTGTGTGTTTCAGTAAGGACATCGGGAAAATGTACTGTCACTTCTTTTATATATATATATACATGTGTGTGTGTGCGTGTGTGTGTGAGTGCGCGTCAGAGTGTGTGTGTGTGTGTGTTTCAGTAAGGACATCGGGAAAATGTACTGTCACTTCTTTTATATATATATATACATGTGTGTGTGTGCGTGTGTGTGTGAGTGCGCGTCAGAGTGTGTGTGTGTGTGTGTTTCAGTAAGGACATCGGGAAAATGTACTGTCATCAATGGCCAGAAAGTGTAAAGATTTTAACTACTTGGAACAAAACGACTACTTCCTTTCATCATTGGTTACATCTCAATTCCGATGTTTCGCTTTCCTTTCTTCTTAATCTTTTAATTTGTCTTACCCTCTGCCCTCCACTAACTTTGAAGTTGGTTGCTGGACAAAGCAAATGATCTAACAGATTGTCATCCCCCACCCACATTCTGAAATATATATATACATGTATATATATATAATTGTTTCTACTTTTGGCACAAGGCCAGCAATTAACCAGTGTATTACTGGTACTTTATTTTATCGACCCCTTAAGGATGAAAGGCAAAGTTAACCTCGGCGGGATTTGAACTCAGAATGGAAAGGGCCGTAACTCTTTGCGTCAAAGCATGGCGTCCGACCCTCTACCGATACTGCCAATCCACCGCCCTATGAAATAAAGTGTGAACGCTAGAAAACGTTCTATATAGATCACATTACATAAGGAAAATGATAAAAAGGGTTTGAAAAGCACAGCTGGTATATAAATATAAAGGATTTTTATCAAAAATTGAACATCAAATTTTGTACATGTTATAAAGATCCTTTATAAATGTACCAGGTGCTCTGTTCTGACCCTTTCTTTTAATCGTTTTCCTAACACACACACACGCACACATATATATACACACACATATATACACACACATATATATATATATATCCGTATGATATCACGTCTGAGAGAAAGGAGTACTGAATATGGAAGCTGTGTATTGATATTTATTTAATCATGGCTGAATAGGGAGTCTTGTTACTGTAGAATTTCGCCTGTTTATCACAAGGCCATGAGAAAAGAACATGATAACCTGTGATAAACAGGCGAAACCCCAGAGTAACCCTCTTCACTATGCAGCCTTCATAAAATGAATATATATATATAATCTGTGTGTGTGTGTGTGTGTGTGACAGAAAAGAGGTTGCCTTCGTCTCTAAGGGCCTTCACCCCTATTTTATTAGCTATTTTCTACCACTTCCGCACATTAGCCCTCCACCATATTAAATTTATCACCTCAGTCCCTTGTAAAACTCCGGGTAATCACCCACTTATACAAGATGTTCGTTTATATGTGTATATATATATATATATATATATATATATATATATATATATATATTGATGTGCACATATTTTGTTGTAAATATAGACAAATATAAGTATGTGTGTACATATTCACATATATACGCAAAATAATCTATATGAGTGTTTACATTATGATTTGTATTTACCCATATATATTTAGAGATGTGTATATCAATGAATGCTAATATATATTATATATATATATATATACGTGTGTAGGAATTTGTTTGTATATGTATAAATATATACATATACGCTCTGTCGACGTGATTTTCGGCTGGAAGTGCAAAGTTCACCATCAATATATATCTATTTATATAAATATCAATTCTTGTTGTTAGCTGGCACTGAGCCTAAAGTTCTTATACATATTCCTACGAACCCACATCTACTACACACCCTTCACGTTCTTCAGCTCTGCAATATTCAATACCTCCTTTCTCTCCCTTAGTTTCCCCCCTCCACCTCTCTTTGAGTGTCCGCTCTCTTTATTACACATCTCGGTCTCTTCCTCACTCACTCTGTCTCCCCCTCTCTCGCTGTTTCCATCACAGTTATCTCAATCCCTATGGATCCCGACGGCGCCAGTATTCAGACGGACAGCTATAATTAGTATCATTGATCACTCAAACACTATTTTAACGATCCATGCAGTTGCAATATCACTCTCTACGTATCACATGATAATTTTGTACTACACACTTTTGTAATCTCACATCTATCGATTATCAAATGTTTCATTTTAAAGAATTTACTAAATAACCGTCCAACTAAATACCTAATTAACCAACCAAATGAATAAATAAAAACCAGACGAAATAAAAATACGCAAGTAAAATACCAATAACGTTTTAAAAATGGTGATAGTCGTTATTTTCTACGAAATTGTAATTTTTCTGAGAACTTTAATCAGACTTTTACTGTGTACAGTCTGCTAAAAATGGCGTCGAAAACTTTCAGCTGTAGATGATGTGCTTTTGTGTTTGCTGTGTCGATATATATATATATATATATATACATGTGTGTGTGTATATCAGAGAGAGAGAGAGTGGGGGGGGGGGGGGGGAGAGTGTATGTGTGTGTGTCCTGGGTAACCAGAGTAAGCACGGTACTCAATATATTAGTAGAAGCTAAACATCAAATTTAATATAGAAATGCCTTTACAGGACTAGAACTGTTTCATTCGAAAGAAATCATCAGGAATGTCCTATGGAAGCCATTTCTATATTAAACTTGATATATATATTTATATATACATCCATATATGTATATATATATATAGAGAGAGAGAGAGTGAGAGAGACATATATGTGTATATATATATGTGTGTGTGTGTGAGCGTGTGTGTGTTTGCGTGTATGTGTTTGTACATATTTAAGCATGCATGTTTATAGATACGGTGAATTGGCACCAACGAGCTCAGTCATCATAGTCAAACTAACAGTCATCAGATTATTTCTATGACTCATGCATCCGGGAAACATTTGAAAATTCTCATCGGGAAAGTTAACTCAAAATTTGCTTTTAATAATTCAACAAAATGTAAACTTTGAAATATCATGAGTATGTTATAATGAAAATCAATATAAATGTTATAATATCTGTACAGTTACATTTCGAGAATTGGTCTTATTGGTTTTCGATCCATGGATGTCACATATGAACATAAATATCGACAGTCGATTGACAAGATTCCAGAACTCAACGAGTGGAGTGGAGCTCGTAAAATCGGACCGAGGAAACAATGTTTTCATTCGTCTTTCTAATTGCTAATAGTATCTATCTGTCGAAAGTCCAGATAGATGGAGCAACATGAAATAATTGTTTCGACTTTTGGCACAAGGCCTGCAATTATCCCACTGTATTACTGGTACTTTATTTTATCGACCCTGTAAGGATGTATGGCAACGTTAAACACGGCGCGATTTAAACTCAGATAATAAAGAGCCGTAACTCTTTGCTACAAAGCATGGCATCCGACCCTCTACCGATACTGCCATGCCAGCGCCCTTGGTATAAATTTTATAGCAACAGGTAGTATTAGCAATTGGAGCAACATGAAATAATGCGTCTTGCTCAAAGACGAAACACACCATGTGGTCCGGGAATCGAAACCACAACCAATTGTCTAACCACTCAGTCATGCGCCCTCATATATAGTCATTAAGACGTCGGTTAGAATAGAACACTTTGTGGTATTCGTCCCACCTCATTCCGCGTTCTGAGTTCAAATCCTGCCGACGTCAACTTTGCCTTTCATCCTTTCGAGATCGATAAAAAAGTACCAGTCCAGTACATGGGTCAATTCTCCCTCTGTTGAAAAATCGGCTGTGTTCAGACCTACAGAGGGTGGGGCTCTGCTATGTTTAAAAGTGCCCAAGACGAAGAATAACGGTGCCTCTACGACTCCACACACACACACACACACACATATATATATATATATATATATATATATATATATATATATAAATATATACATACGTATATATATATATATATATATATATAAATATATACATACGTATATATATATATATATATATATATATATATATATATATATATATATAAATATATACATACGTATATATATATATATATATATATATATATATATATATATATATATACGTATGTATTATATATTTATATATATATATATATATATATATACGTATGTATATATATATATATATATATATATATATATATATATATATATATATATATACTATGTATATATATATATATATATATATATATATATACGTATGTATATATTTATATATATTTATATATATATATATTTATACGTATGTATATATTTATATATATATATATATATATATATATACGTATGTATATATTTATAAATGTATATGTGTTTGTGTAGGGACCTTGTGTACAGGATAATTCACAAATAGAATATATAATTGCGGGATTTATCGAGATATAAAGTTCTCTGTTTTAATTTAAATTATTTAGGCAACAAAGAATTTCCCTTTATATATTCTTACGTTTCTTTACATAAATCGCTAATGGAATGTATTTCTATATCATTTCTGTATCCCTAGTCAGTACTTTCAATCACTTATGCAAAGGGAGTATGTTGAAATTATGCTCCCAACCAATTACTACACAGTGAGGTCTCCTTAGTTAAAGTTTCCGTATATTTTGTTTTTGAACTCTGACTCATTCACACAAAGATATAATTCACCTAACGGGCATGTAGTTAGAATGTTTCAGGAAAGAATCACTGGACACATGTTAAGGGCCAAACCAACCGGGTGGGGGGGGGGGGGGGTAGTGACACAGGACAGCTGGAGACGGTTGCTTCTGACAGGACCCACTAGAGGGAGTGTGTGAGGACTCTGCACCCACAATGCTCTCAGGAATTAGTTAGCAAAGATGAAGAAGAAGGGCAAGAAGAGGAAGAACAAGCAATGCTGCGTATCTCACACATATTCTCTCCAAATTTTAACGGAAAGATTACGATTATTTTTTGGTATAATATATTTTCATGCAAAATATTTTGTTCAGATTCTTTTGTTGGCGTTTCTTGTTGATGATTGAAATCTATTTTGCTAGCAAAAACATTGTGGTGATTTATAATAAGACTAGAAGGATTTCCTGAATGATGGTAAATATTTCTGATACTTCTGGAATAGAAATGCATACAAACATAATTAAAGAGGGATCAACAGTTTGTATAACGTCATACATTTAGATTCAAAGGGTACAGTCACCTTTCAGTCTCGTGTGACAATGTGATTTACACCTAGATATGTTCCTCTCCAAAGTACAAGTCCAGGCAAGCTTGTTTGATCAGCAGACACCCATGTGTACTCCTCTCCACGCCATCGATGTTATCCAAGAAGCAAGCAATGGCCGATAAAGCTTGGTCCCAGTGACTTTGCTGAGGGAATTGTTCGAGCATCAGACACTTTCTGGAATAGATTTTGGAGTTTTGAATTCTAGCTTCGTGTGCTACGTCACAATTAGCAAACCAATCCCTCATTGTCTATTTTTTTAAGGGCATCTATCACTTCGTCATAGATGTCGTACATGTATGGGTATCAAATAATTTACGATGAAAGCCTTAGAATGTTACATTCTACGTTCAAATCCATGATCTTAGGAGAGACAGAGGGCCACGGATATATGCAGAGATT
This sequence comes from Eledone cirrhosa, assembly GCA_964016885.1. NCBI lineage: Eukaryota > Metazoa > Mollusca > Cephalopoda > Octopoda > Eledonidae > Eledone > Eledone cirrhosa. The sequence continues at coordinate 26,889,201 of OZ024742.1, forward strand.
CTCTCATTTGTGTCTATATATGTTTTTATATAAGTTTCCATAACAAAAATAATTTGAATGTATAGATATATTAAAGAAAAGGAATGTTTAATTGCCCATATATAATGCAATATTTTAAAGAATATTTGTTTATGAAATAAGAAAATGATTTCTAGAATCTATTGTTATTTTCATAAAACACAAATAAAATAGTTTCACAATAACAACAAAAACGAGAAAAAACAGCAATTTATATCAGTCCATTTTCTTCCATTCATATATATATATATATTCCACATTTTCCTATAAAGATAAGCTATATTAACAATTTTTTATAAGGATGTCCACAAAAAAAAATTGTGTGTGTGTATATATATATACATATATATGTATACAAGTGTGTGTATTCAACATTTTCCTATAAAAATAAGCTATATCAATAAATATGTTTAAAAGAAGCCCATGAAGAAATGATATATTTATATATATATATATATATATATATATATATACATATATATATTTATATATATATATATATATATATATATATATATACATATATATATATATATATATATATATATATATATATATATATATATATACATATACACACATATATATATATGTATATATATATATGTGTGTATATATGTATATATATATATATATATATATATATATATATATGTGTATATATCTATATATATATATATATATATATATATATATATATATATACATATATATATATATACACATATATATATATACACATATATATGGATACACGCATATATATATATATACACACCCATACACACATACGTATATAACAATTCAGTTTAATATTGTGTCTTTTAGTGCATTTCACATAATACATTTGTTATCTTTGGTTTGTGTATTTATTTTTGTATGAGTGGGGATGAGGTTTCATTTAGAGTTCTTGTAGTGTATTTGTGAGTGTTTTCTGGTGTGAAGTGATATAGTTCATGTTCATATATTTTTTATGCATTCCGGTACAAAACGTTGCATTTCACGTTCATTCTTTTCAATTGTGACCCTGAAAACCTTAGCAAGTTTCATTCTTATTTGAAATATTACGAAACAATGGCATCTACGCGAATATATGCATACATTGAAGCAGACGTACATACACAGCTACTTGTAGAAATGCAGGGATTAAGGTACACATCCCTGTTCACACTTAATCAAATAAATGCGCTCATTTATAGATACACATTTATGCAGTCATTTACGCATAAATCATGTTATATACACAGAGAAACACACACACGAACACACGCACATAAACACGAACACGCACACATACATACACACACATTCATACACACACACACTCATACACACACATATACACACACGCACACACTCACACACACACATATATATATATATATATATATATATATATATACCCTCCAAAATATCTTACTGAGTACATACGTGCTTTTCTCAAAGTAATTCTTCCGTTCCTCCATCTTCTGACATGCTAACTTACTAATTCATCTTTTATTTCTCATTATATCCTATGACGAGGGATTAACGTCCGGAACGTTAATTCTCTTTTTCTATCATACCATTTGTTAAACTGATATATTTCTTCGTTGTTTGCTTTGTTGTTTCAACTTACCTTTTGCATGCATTCAAATAAGATGTTTGCTTCATCTTGTCAAATGACAACACTCCAGTACAGTCACATGAACACGAGTGATTAGGGAACCATCATATCTGCGGATATGATGAAACTAGGTAAGTACCAGTATTCCATGGGCTCACATTTGGGTGACGCCCCAATACCTGCAATGAACCTAACCACTATATGGTGCAAAGAATTCAATCCTGGGTTTCACCGGCTGTAAAGATAGAATGGCAGATGCGAAAATTGTGAAATAGAGATCTGTATATCGTGATTAAAGTTACAAACGCTTGTACAACGCAAGTGTAGCTCCCGAATTCTCAGTGATTATTATCTGATAACAATCCAAAGCAAGATGAACTGTAATGACGTTAACCCTACGTTTGACTTTAGAGTTTCTGTCTCTTAACGAATGGCGTAAAAAACATCTTGAGCTGTATTCCTGACACTTACCAAAAAGATTTCTCAATTTCCTCGCATATACGAGTTATATTATATATGAGTCCATTTATCCCGGTTTTAAAATCAGTTACCTTTCACCTAGACAAAGTCACCCTTCACCTATAACCGTCTGATATACAAATGATTGTATCTGGTGGGAGTATATAATTTTCGCCTAAACTAACTCACATAGAATGAGTGTAGACAGTTATAAATGGACAATCCATTTCATGTCATCCTCCCTGAAACCACCGATTCTCTACGATACATAACTGTGTTATTTATCTACCCCCCCCCCCACACACATCATAATTTAACGTAAGAAATGTTAACCTATGTATTACACACTAACATAATAAAGAGGATGTTAATTATATTACTAAATACATGACACTTCTTCAGTATTTTCAAATTTTTTGAAAGTCAGAGATTATATTTCATTAGAAGCATCGTAAAGAAATGGTTAAAGAGGAAGACTTAAACATTTTACGGTGCTATTGCAAGGGCATCTGTCGTGCATGTGAAATGAATTGGCATAAGATCTGAAACCCGTTTTGTTTTGTTTGTTTGTATCATTAAGGTTCACAGCAATTAACCCGCAATGAATTGGCTGACATTTTTTTTATTTTAAATCTTTGTTTGCAATCATTTCTAAAGGAATTTCATTGAAATGCTGTCGTTGGAATTACATAGATAACCATATTTCTCTATTTATTTTATCATCTTTGCTGCGGCATGTGGCTGCAGTGTTTAATGAAGTGAGCCTGCTGCAAAATTTTTTATGTTCAAACGCAACACATATCAACACTCGTCACATTTCTACTCCCCGGAAGAAGTTTTTAGAAGCCATTTGAAATGCCTCCTTGATAGAGGATGTGATGACAGAGACACGCTGCTTAAAACACATTTAGTGTTATTCCTGAACACTATATTACGTTCATATTGATATTATTGTCACTGGACTGGAAGGCGACAGGTTGGCTGAATCAGTACAGCGTCGGAGGAAAGGCTTTATGGCATTTACTTATGACCTTCTACGCTCTGAGTTCAAATCCCGCCTAGGTCAATATTGCCGTTCACTATTTCGAGTTCATTTCAATAAACTATCAATTAAGTATTCAGGTCGATATTGACGAATTTCCTCGTTCTCTAATTTACTGGCTTTTTTTTAACACTGTTTGGAAGTATTTTTGCTGTATTGAGAAAGGTGGATAGGCAGTAATTTGCGGCATTTAGTTACGTTCTGAATTCAAATCCAGCCGAGGTCAAATTTATCTTCAATCCTTCCGATGTGGATAAAATTATGTACCAACCACGCATTGGGATATTTATAATGAAGTTACCCTTCTCTAAAGAATTGCTAGCCTTAGATTAGTTGATTTTTAGAGCGTCGGAGAAATATTTAGAAGTGTTTGTTCGGGTTATGTATATTCTGGTTTCAAACCTCGCCGAGGTCAACATTGCATTTCTTCCTTCTGGGAAAATATAAGTCCAAAAATGAACCATATATGTGGGTCGATATAATTGACATACCCCTAACCCTTAATCGATGACCTTGTGCCTACATTAGTCATTACGAAGAAATTGCAACACTTGTACCTGTGCTTAACATGTTGGTTCAAGTCACGCTATGCTTTAAGTTTCTGTTTTCATTATTGAAGTTTCGACCAAAAAAAGATTCTCAAGTATCTTACCTTGAACCTAATTTGGCACAAGGCCAGCACATTTGGTGGAAAAATAGGTTTGATTGAATAACGATTGTTACGTTATTTTCTAGAAACTGGAATAAAGTGATGGAAAATTTGTTAACGAATGTATTTTAATTCACAATGGAAAGAACCTAAACCCCAATGAAACTTTGTCTGCATCTCTACCTTCGGAGTTCAAATCCCACTATGGTCAATTATAATTTCAGCCTTCCGGTACGAAAATATAATCTATTAGTAAAGTAGTGAGGTACGTTATAATCGACTTTCCTCTCCCACAGATTTGCAGATGCTGCCTCAAATTAGTAGCCACAAGGGGTGTTGGAATTGTAGAAATGATAGTGTTGGTGAAAAGCCATTACATTACTTGTTTTGCCTTTTGGTCGACTTTAATATTTAGCTTTCCTATCATGTACCTCCGTTGATCTACTCAAATTGCATGCCTTGTACATAAATTAGAAATGAATATTATCATGCCATATAGCACTCAAAATAGATATTATGTATGGTTCCTTCACTTCTGATCGAGTTTTAGGGGCACCCTATTTATATACGGCATCTCTAGGGGATTTTTAAATATTGCGGAGCTCATTACTCTCTCGTTCTGAATACAGAAAATGTCTTCCAGAGCAGGATAGAGGGCGAGAAAATGAAAGTGAGAAAGAGATATGGATGAAGACCCAAGTACTTGACTGCTATTTTTTGTCATAGCCCTTGAAATGGATGAAGGGCAAAGTTGACGTCGGTAGGATTTGAACTCAGAAAGCAGAGAGCAGAAACAATCTATCTGGCGTTCTAACGAGTCTGCTTATTCTCGCCTGTAATAGATAATATATGGCTTCAATATCGGTACACAATAGCAGCGTTTTTCCTTTATTTTTACAAAATATGGAATAGACCGCCAACTGTTTCGACGAGGAATAACACTACAAAAGATGCTTCTCATAAAATTAACCGTAAGAGACTGAGTATTTAAAAAAATCTTTGGACCTGTAACGTAATACTCAGAGTGGTGCAGAGTGACAAAATGTGTTTAAAAGCTGGCCCATTGAATTACAGACGCAATCCAGCCGATAGGTTTCTAAAGAGTTTTCGTTTATCCATTTTCACACAAGATATGGGTCGACACGAGCTTAAGATAAATAACACCTAACCCCGATGAAATTTAGTGAGACCGAAACTGGGGCTAAATGATTAAGAAGAAAACGTCTGAAACAGTCAACCAAACTGCGACCACAAGCTGCAAAATAACCATCATATTGATTCAGTGTCTAATACGTCATTCCTATTTTCATATTTGATGGTAGAGAAATCGGTACGTATTTGAAGAGGTGGGCCATCGATCAAGAGAAAAAGCAGTAGTGGTGTTGGTGGGGATGGTAACAGAGGTGTGTGTGTGTGTGGGGGGTGGGGTCGTTAGGTTCAGTTTAGTGCATCTCATTTAATGCAAATTGAAATGTCAGAGGTTAAGATTTACAATGGAACTAAGAGAACGTAAAGCGATTTAACTATAAGTGTATGTTTGTATAGTATGAATATATCTATTTATACATATATAAATATATAATAGATATACATACATCACACGCACATATATATATATATATATATATATATATATATATACACATATATATATATATGTGTGTGTGTGTGTGTGTATGTGTGTGTGTGTGTGTGTGTATGTGTGTATGTGTGTTACGTACCGATATATATGTGTGTGTTTCTGTCAATAATTTTGTTTTCTCCCAAGAGAAAATGTAAAGAAAACATCTATTTATCTGATTCTTTCATCTGATTAGGTTTAGTAATCCGCTCCTCAAAGCTACATACACTTTTGTGAGACAGTATATGTAATAGGCATGTGATTGTTTGAGTACACCCATATACACATGCATATATATATATATGTGTACACTGAAATGCACTGCACTGTATAACTACATCGCTTCTGTTACATATAAGCACCAATATACATCTATATATATATATAGACGATATTTGCATACTTTATTAAAATATATGTATGAATATAATGTATGTATATATATATATATATATATATATATATATATATATATGCATGTATATATATACATGTGGAGATTTCCTATTATATATTTATATATATATATATATATATATATACGTTATTCCGGGTTGAATCGGAGGTAACCACAGTAAGTAAGGTACTCAATACATAGCAGAGTATAACAGTTTTAATATAGATGAGATTCTACAGGACTAGAACTGTTTCATTCATTAGAAATCATCTGATGATTTCTAATGAATGAAACAGTTCTAGTCCTGTAGAATCTCATCTATATTAAAAATATATATATATATATATATATAATATATATATATATATATATATATAAATATATAATAGGAAATCTCCACATGTATATATATACATGCATATATATATATATATATATATATATATATATATATATATATATATATATATATATAAATATATAATAGGAAATCTCCACATGTATATATATATATATATAATATATATATATATATATATACACATGTAGAGATAACATGTATATATATTTATATGTAAGTATGTACTCTTTGTCTCTCTCTCCATATATATATATATATATGGATGATTGTATATGAATGCGGAAAATGCTAATAGTGATTAAAGATGTAATAGAAAGTTGAAATATTCAAAGAGATTAGTGAATCTGGAAAGCAAATACTCCATTGATATAATGAACACCTGACTCTCCACTGTAATTATAGAAATCTTTTAAGCTTCATGAGATTTTATTTTTAGTTAACGTTAAAAGCCACGTTGCTCTTATTGACCATAGTAGAAAAGGAGGCAGCTAATTTGGTCGAGGCATTAGTCATTTGTACAGGTTTCATATAAAGAAATGTACCTCCATAGATTTCCACTATCTGTTTTCCAGTTTTTCAATTATTAGATGAGCCTACTGTTGAAATTAAAATGTATGCCACCGAGCCTTCCATAGACATGTGTACCGTTGATTCAACTCTCAGGGAGATTCAGCGTAGCTGTGTATTTCAAGGCTAAGTCTTTGAATTACAGGTATTGTTCATTCGACGGGTTTCCTAACAGTATCCGCACATCTAATTTGACGTATAAGGCATTAATATATATGTTTGTACGTTAAATTAAACTTACTCAAGAAGCCATGCTCTGGGACCAAACCCACTCTTTGCGAAACGAATCTTTTAATCATTCGGACATGTTGCGCCCCAAAATCACTATACAGATAAATGAAAAGCAATGTTGTCTCTGACTGAATCGAAACTAAAGTATATATAAAAATACATATAAAAATGAGAAAGCTCATCGCTGGAGCTGCCATTAAAACAGTTAAATGCTGTCAAAAATGCCTCGGAGGACAGAGAATCATGACTACCAAGTGATGTGTCTATTTGTTGACCACTGCCCGCAGTCCTCTGAGGCATTTTCGACCATTGCTGTCTTTGACAGCATTTAGCTGTTTTAACGGCTGTTCTAGCGATGGGTTTCTCCTTTTATATGTATGTAGATAATATGCATAGACCTGACATACATAAATATATTATAATCACACACTTGTACATTTCTGGTACATATTGTATCAGCATCAAATGTGAGAGGAGATAGACAACATGGACGTCGGTAGAGATGCAATTGACTATATAACTAGTGATAACTGCATATACTATTTCACCCCTCCTAGGCACACCTATTTATCATACTTTATTAAATATCGTATATCTTTCTATTTATCATGAAACAAATTTAGACAAATATCAACTTCATGAAAACGATATTTAATAAGTATATTTATTCCGGCTCTCTACGATTTGAGTTCGAATCATATCGTCCCGAGCCTATCGTCCATTCCATATGTGGAAAGTAATGTGACAATTCTGGGTGGTAGATTGGTACAGAACCAGAAAACATGCGGTATTTTTTCCTCGATTTGCATTCTATGTTCAAACATTGTGGTGATAGAATCAGTGCTTTGCCCGACTTAATTACTCATATGACTTGTTCGGGGACATTGGTGGATTTCAGTGGAGGCCTGTGGCCTAATGGTAATGATGTTACTCTCATAGTAACGTAGGGTTGATTCCTAGACTAGATTATATGTGTGTTCTTGAGGAAAACACTTTACTTCACCTTGCGCCAGTATAGGCAACTATATATGAATACTAGCAGTAACTGGTGGTTTAAACCTGCGATAAACTGGCATTCTGTCCATGGGGAATTCTTGTTCAACTATTATTCACTTAACTGTTATAAACAAAGGCCTAATGGGTCTCAGGGATTGAGACAGACTTTACACCTTATACTCTGTTGCAAAGATTCGAGCGTGTTTTACGGTTTAAGAAATATTCCTTCCTCCATTTCAGCAGTCTAGGAAACGCTCAAAGCTGTTATGGGCAAGGTATTTCACTCCCTAACTAAAGCTATATATAGAGGGTGGCCAAAAGGTCATAGAACATTTCAAAATATAACATCCCTTTTAACTGAAACATTAATTGTAAAAATGTATTATATTTTAAAACGTCTGGTGACTTTCGGACCATCATATATATATATATATATATATATGATGGTCCGAAAGTCACCAGACGTTTTAAAATATTATACATTTTTACAATTAATGTTTTCAGTTAAAAGGGATGTTATATTTTGAAATGTTCTATGTATATAAATGTTCTATATATATATATATATATATATATGTATATATATATATATATATATATATATATATATATATATATATATATATATATATATATATATATATATATATATATATATATATATAGAGAGAGAGAGAGAGAGAGAGAGAGAGAGAGAGAGAGAGAGAGAAAACAGATGGAATCGAAAATGCAACTGGAGTCTTATTTAAAAAAATATATATATATTTATTTGCTTCCTTTACCGGTTTCGCAGTTCTTCTCCTTTTCAAAAGTAGAGTTGAGATGTAGGGTCTGTGGTTTTTCCCACAGATGCATTTTCGATTTCACTCGTGTAGGACACCTCGGTTATTTTTCATTTTGTAAAAAAAAAGTCACTTTCTAATATATATGTATATATACAGTTTCAATATAGATGAGATTCTACAGGACAAGAACTCTTTCATTCTTTAGAAATCATCAGGAATCTGGCTGTCCAAACTAAATGTTGTGGTATTTATATCTTTTGAGGTGGTGGGAGAGGGTGGGGAGTGTTTTGGACAGCCAGATTCCTGATGATTTCTAATGAATGAAACAGTTCTAGTCCTGTAGAATCTCATCAATATTAAAACTTTTATACTCTGCTATGTATTGAGTACATTACTTACTGTGGTTACCTCTGATTCAACCCGGAATAACTTACCTATATATATATATATATATATATATATATATATATATATATATATATATATATATATATAATATATATATATATATACAGAGGAAGAGATGAATTCTACAGGACTAGAATTGTTTGAACAGTTCTAGTTCTGTAGAAGAATGACACATTTCTATATTAAACATGATGATTACACTGTACTAATGTATTGAGTCCCTTACTTACTGTGGTTACCTGCGATTGAACCTGGGACTGATATATGTATATATATATATATATATATATATATATATATATATATTTGTTGCACTTGAATAATTTAGTAATAGAAGAACGAAGTGTGACAAAGGTGGTCATCACAAACCTGATGTTAATTCAACAGGTCAGCCATGTAAACAGCTGTAGATTTAAGCTTAATTGTGGATGTGAAGGAATCCAGCTATATTGACCGAATGCTGGTATTGAAATAAAGTAACAATACGGTCATCTAGTGGTGTTAAGTTTGCTGGAGATTTATACCAGCAGTTAAAAGACTTAAACTATATTTGTATACGACATTTCGTTTATAAATACGGTCATGTTTGTTATTTATTTGCTGGTCTTCCATCGGTTTCGACGATGATTGTTCCAAGTGCGCAAATAATGGTACAGACTACTCATGAATGTCACAAAGTTCAAATGGCGGTGATTTATATAGACAGGTGTACCTTCAACGCAGTTCTCAGGGAGATTCAGCATAACATAGCAATGAAATGCCTGGCCTTTGAAGAAATAGTTTGAATAATTATTTTTTTTCCAATAAAGCAATGAGAAATAAAGTGGCCTGCTCAATGATACAAACTGGCACTGGGAATCGAAACTTTGACATTCTGTACCATAATCCCTAAGACGTACATTCACACGAAAATTTCCCTATGTAAATATTTATATTAGAATTTCACAAAGAAAGACAGAACCAATTATAATGTTTACCGTTGAAATTAATATCCAAATAAAAATAAACTTTAGAAAAGATTTAGATCAGTTGTTTCATTTAAGATGAGTTAATGATAAAACAAAAAACCACATTGATAAATAGTAATTACAGCAAAAACATACTGTATCTGTATTTAAGTAATATAGTAATGTACTGACAGAGGGGGTAAGCCAATATATATATATATATATATATATATATATATATATATATATATATATATATATATATATATATATATATATATATATATATGTATATATATATATATATAGTAATAATAATAAATGTGAAGACTAAACACCGAATATCCCATTAAGCGTGAAAGCAGCGATTCTTTGTTTAAACTTTAATCTGTTATTTTAATAAATATATATATATATATATATATATATATATATATATATATATATATATATATATATATATATATATATATATATATATATATATATATATATATATATATATATATATATATATATATATATATATGTACATGTATGTATATACATATATATATGCACACAATATGTATATATATGTGTATATATATATATATATTTCATTTATATATATATATATATATATATATATATATATATATACATATGCTTGTTTGTGTGTAACAAAGAGTGAATAAAAATGACCTGTTCAGTGTTATGAGCGAGTCAGTTTTTTAAAACTAGAAACAGCATCCTTTGTACCGGCGCAAATCCAACGATATATGCATATATATATATATATATATATATATATATATCTAACAAAGAAAGTGTGCTAAAAAACCAGGTGGATCATAACGCACCAGACTACTCGATACTTTGGGTAGTAGTGTGAGTAATAGGAAAATATTCAGGACTCCAACGGCTGAGTTCCGGCCGTTTTGACAGATAGATCCGTTCCTGACAATTTTACTATATATATATATATATATATATATATATATATATATACTCGTATATATATATACATGTATACATGGTTATGCAGACACACGTACATATACAGTCATTTATCTCTCTCTCTCCCTGTATCTCAATATATATATATATATATATATATATATATATATATATATATATATATATATATATATCAGATAGAGATACATAACTGTATATGTACGTGTGTCTGCATAACCATGTATACATGTATGTGATTTTGTGTGCAATTACAATAAAATATCTGCATATAATTACTAACACATTCACACATACTCGCGCCATAGTAACTGTTCTCTCCAACCAAATTTATAAAACTCTTCAGCGTATTATAGGCATGAATCAGAACCGTGTTTAGATATTAATATATTTAAATAAATTTATATATTTATATATTTCTAAGACATATTCTTAAAACATTGCATATATTCTTCCATGTTACACCTTGTTCTTCAATATATTAATGTATATGCGCATATATATATATATATATATGTAGGTATGTATGTATATATATATATATATATATATATATATATATATATATATATATATATATATATATATATATATATATATATGTATGTATGTATGTATGTTTGTATAAATATATATATATATGTGTGTGTGTGTGTATGTATGTATGAATACATATGTATAGATATATGTATATATATGTATGTTGTACATATATAAATATATATATATATATATATATATATATATATATATATATATATATATATATATATATATATGTGTGTGTTTCCCTTTTACATATATATATATATATATATATATATATGTGTTTCCCTCACCAATCTGTTGGTGAGGGAAATAATGCCTATCTCCCCGCGAGTGTTGAGGGTGACCTTCAATGGAAACCCAAGACTGACAGTCATCTCAGCCTATAGTCCAACCGAGCGGGACAGTGATGTGAATGTCGAGGAGTTCCATGAGGAGGTGTGTAGAGCTGTCAACACCACTCAGGCACACAATATCCTGCTTGTTTTGGGGGACTTCAATGCACATGTGAGTAAGGAGGGCAGTGAAGATCCTTGCTGGTACTTCCATAACAACACCAACCGAAATGGAAGACTACTGAGAGACACCCTGCTGGAGGCGAACTTGATGGCGACCAACCTAAGGTTTAGGAAGAATCTGGGGAAGATGTGGACCTACATCTCAGATATGCACCTGTCCAAGTCCCAGATTGATTTCATTCTGGTGAGGAAAAAGTGGCGGAATAGTGTTCTGAACACGGAACCATACAGCTATTTCAGTACACTGGGTAGTGACCACCGGCTTGTTATGAGTGAGGTCCGCGTGAGCTTAAGAAAGAGCAAGGCTCAGCCCCGGAGAACAATCTATGACTGGGGAGCTTTCAAGGAAGATGATAAGCTACAGGAGAGGTTCACAGTGGAAGTGAGAAACAGGTTTAGTGCTCTGTGTGGAGAGTCAGAGGAGAGAGAGATTGGATGGGCTGAGGAGAGTGTGACGAGGATGTACGGGCACTTCACCAATGCAGTGGCGAAAGCAAGTGAAACCCTGGTGCCGAGGAAAAAGAACAAAGGGAAGCACGTCAGCTCTGCAAACCCAAAAGTGTGTGCAGCCAGAGAACACCTGAAAGCTGCCAGGGACCAATTCTATGCTGATCCTACGGAGGAGAGGATGGAGACTGTGGAGGTGATGAGGGAAGAGCTCTGTACCGCTTACACTGAGGTCAGAGAGGAGGCACTGATAGAGAAGATCAGAAGTGTGGAGAGAGCGGTTGACAGATCTGGATGTAAGGAGAGCTGGATGATCATCAACGAGATCACATGGAGGAAGAAAAGGTGTTCGAGTCAGATCCAGGGAACGGGGCCCGAGGATAGGAAGAGGAAATGGCTAGACCATTTTAGGACCCTACTAGGAGAGCCAACCTCCACAGCCCAGAGCACTGGGGAGATCAGGCGGCTGTTTGAGGAACTGGATGTTGAGACAGAGCCCTTCACCAGAGAGGAGCTTCAGAGAGCCAAGAAGAAGATCAAGGAGGGCAAGGCTCATGGAGAAGATGGAGTGGCATCAGAGGTGATGACGAGGTGTGATTTTGATGATGTCATCCTGGGGTTCTGTAACGGGGCACTGGAGAAAGGAGTTGCCCCGAATCAGTGGAGGATCAGTAACATCGTCCCAGTGCCAAAGAAGGGAGATCTCTCTAACACCAACAACTACCGGGGGATCTCACTGACGTCACTTGTGGCAAAGACCCTCAACAGGATGATTCTTAACAGGATCCAGCCTGAGATGGAGAAGAAGCTCAGGGACAACCAGAACGGCTTCAGAGAGGGTAGATCAACCACCAGTCACATCCTGATGCTGAGGAGGATATTAGAGGGAGCTAGAGCAAAGTGCCTTCCTGCGGTCATGGTTTTCATTGACTTTAGGAAGGCCTTTGATTCTGTGGACCGTTACTGCCTGATGAAGATCTTACAGGCTTATGGAATCCCCAAGAGGATAGTGGACCTGATATCACTGCTCTACACCAACACCAAAGCCCAAGTCATTACACCTGATGGGATGACAGAGTTCTTTGAGATACTGGCTGGAGTGCTCCAGGGAGATACATTGGCTCCCTACCTTTTTATCATCGTAGTGGACTATTGTATGCGCCTTGCACTGGAGAAACACCAGGACTCTGGCTTTACTGTAGCACCGGCTCAGAGCAGGAGAGTTGGGGCGAAAAAGGTATCGGATGCTGAATTTGCCGACGACATAGTTTTGGTGACAAATACAGTGAAGGAGGCAGAGGATTTGATGCGGGAGGTTGAGACCGTGTCGATGAGTGTGGGGCTGAGAATGAATGAGACTAAAACAAAATATCTGGTAGAGAATGTTGAGAAGCCAGAGGGGATCACGAATGTAGGCGGGAAGCCGCTGGAATTGGTTGAGGACTTCCTGTATTTGGGAGCAAAGATTGGGAATACGGAAGATGATGTGGTTGAGAGGAAGAGCAAGGCCTGGGCGGCGTGTCACAGCTTGAGATCGGTGTGGAAGTCGGACCTTCGTAGAGACCTGAAAATCCGCCTCTTCATTGGTGTAGTGGAGTCTGTGCTGCTGTATGGGTCTGAGACTTGGACACTGACCAAGAGACTCACTCAGATGGTGGATGGGTGCTACACGAGAATGCTGAGGATGGCTCTGAACATTAATCAGTATACACTGAGGATGAAAATCTCGGAG
>OZ024742.1:26908487-26930987 GCA_964016885.1 Eledone cirrhosa
GAGAAAGAGATATAGAGGAAGATAGAGAGAGAGTGAATGGAAGTGAGAAAGAGATATAGAGGAAGATAGAGAGACAGTGAATGGAAGTGAGAAAGAGATATAGAGGAAGATAGAGAGATAGTGAATGGAAGTGAGAAAGAGATATAGAGGAAGATAGAGAGATAGTGAATGGAAGTGAGAAAGGGATATAGAGGAAGATAGAGAGATAGTGAATGGAAGTGAGAAAGAGATATAGAGGAAGATAGAGAGAGAGTGAATGGAAGGGAGAAAGGGATATAGAGGAAGATAGAGAGATAGTGAATGGAAGTGAGAAAGAGATATAAAGGAAGATAGAGAGAGAGTGAATGGAAGTGAGAAAGAGATATAGAGGAAGATAGAGAGATAGTGAATGGAAGTGAGAAAGAGATATAGAGGAAGATAGAGAGACAGTGAATGGAAGTGAGAAAGAGATATAAAGGAAGATAGAGAGAGAATGAATGGAAGTGAGAAAGAGATATAAAGGAAGATAGAGAGACAGTGAATGGAAGTGAGAAAGAGATATAGAGGAAGATATAGAGAGAGTGAATGGAAGGGAGAAATAGATATAGAGGAAGATAGAGAGATAGTGAATGGAAGTGAGAAAGAGATATAAAGGAAGATAGAGAGAGAGTGAATGGAAGTGAGAAAGAGATATAGAGGAGGATAGAGAGATAGTGAATGGAAGTGAGAAAGAGATATAGAGGAAGATAGAGAGAGAGTGAATGGAAGTGAGAAATAGATATAGAGGAAGATAGAGAGATAGTGAATGGAAGTGAGAAAGAGATATAAAGGAAGATAGAGAGAGAGTGAATGGAAGTGAGAAAGAGATATAGAGGAGGATAGAGAGATAGTGAATGGAAGTGAGAAAGAGATATAGAGGAAGATAGAGAGAGAGTGAATGGAAGGGAGAAAGGGATATAGAGGAAGATAGAGAGATAGTGAATGGAAGTGAGAAAGAGATATAGAGGAAGATAGAGAGACAGTGAATGGAAGTGAGAAAGAGATATAGAGGAAGATAGAGAGATAGTGAATGGAAGGGAGAAAGGGATATAGAGGAAGATAGAGAGAGAGTGAATGGAAGTGAGAAAGAGATATAGAGGAAGATAGAGAGAGAGTGAATGGAAGGGAGAAAGGGATATAGAGGAAGATAGAGAGATAGTGAATGGAAGTGAGAAAGAGATATAAAGGAAGATAGAGAGAGAGAGTGAATGGAAGTGAGAAAGAGATATAGAGGAGGATAGAGAGATAGTGAATGGAAGTGAGAAAGAGATATAGAGGAAGATAGAGAGACAGTGAATGGAAGTGAGAAAGATATATAAAGGAAGATAGAGAGAGAGTGAATGGATGTGAGAAAGAGATATAGAGGAAGATAGAGAGAGAGTGAATGGAAGGGAGAAAGGGATATAGAGGAAGATAGAGAGATAGTGAATGGAAGTGAGAAAGAGATATAAAGGAAGATAGAGAGAGAGTGAATGGAAGTGAGAAAGAGATATAGAGGAAGATAGAGAGGTAGTGAATGGAAGTGAGAAAGAGATATAGAGGAAGATAGAGAGATAGTGAATGGAAGTGAGAAAGGGATATAGAGGAAGATAGAGAGAGAGTGAATGGAAGTGAGAAAGAGATATAGAGGAAGATAGAGAGAGAGTGAATGGAAGGGAGAAAGGGATATAGAGGAAGATAGAGAGATAGTGAATGGAAGTGAGAAAGAGATATAAAGGAAGATAGAGAGAGAGTGAATGGAAGTGAGAAAGAGATATAGAGGAGGATAGAGAGATAGTGAATGGAAGTGAGAAAGAGATATAGAGGAAGATAGAGAGACAGTGAATGGAAGTGAGAAAGAGATATAAAGGAAGATAGCGAGAGAGTGAATGGAAGTGAGAAAGAGATATAGAGGAAGATAGAGAGAGAGTGAATGGAAGGGAGAAAGGGATATAGAGGAAGATAGAGAGATAGTGAATGGAAGTGAGAAAGAGATATAAAGGAAGATAGAGAGAGAGTGAATGGAAGTGAGAAAGAGATATAGAGGAAGATAGAGAGGTAGTGAATGGAAGTGAGAAAGAGATATAGAGGAAGATAGAGAGAGAGTGAATGGAAGTGAGAAAGAGATATAAAGGAAGATAGAGAGAGAGTGAATGGAAGTGAGAAAGAGATATAGAGGAAGATAGAGAGAGAGTGAATGGAAGTGAGAAAGAGATATAAAGGAAGATAGAGAGAGAGTGAATGGAAGGGAGAAAGGGATATAGAGGAAGATAGAGAGATAGTGAATGGAAGTGAGAAAGAGATATAGAGGAAGATAGAGAGACAGTGAATGGAAGTGAGAAAGAGATATAGAGGAAGATAGAGAGACAGTGAATGGAAGTGAGAAAGGGATATAGAGGAAGATAGAGAGACAGTGAATGGAAGTGAGAAAGAGATATAAAGTAAGATAGAGAGATAGTGAATGGAAGTGAGAAACAGATATAGAGGAAGATAGAGAGATAGTGAATGGAAGTGAGAAAGAGATATAGAGGAAGATAGAGAGAGTGTGAATGGAAGTGAGAAAGGGATATAGAGGAAGATAGAGAGACAGTGAATGGAAGTGAGAAAGAGATATAAAGGAAGATAGAGAGAGAATGAATGGAAGTGAGAAAGAGATATAGAGGAAGATAGAGAGACAGTGAATGGAAGGGAGAAAGGGATATAGAGGAAGATAGAGAGATAGTGAATGGAAGTGAGAAATAGATATAGTGGAAGATAGAGAGAGTGTGAATGGAAGTGAGAAAGAGATATAGAGGAAGATAGAGAGACAGTGAATGGAAGTGAGAAAGAGATATAGAGGAAGATAGAGAGACAGTGAATGGAAGTGAGAAAGAGATATAGAGGAAGATAGAGAGAGAGTGAATGGAAGTGAGAAAGAGATATAGAGGAAGATAGAGAGAGAGTGAATGGAAGTGAGAAAGAGATATAGAGGAAGATAGAGAGAGAGTGAATGGAAGTGAGAAAGAGATATAGAGGAAGATAGAGAGACAGTGAATGGAAGGGAGAAAGGGATATAGAGGAAGATAGAGAGATAGTGAATGGAAGTGAGAAAGAGATATAGAGGAAGATAGAGAGAGTGTGAATGGAAGTGAGAAAGAGATATAGAGGAAGATAGAGAGAGTGTGAATTGAAGTGAGAAAGAGTTATAGAGGAAGATAGAGAGACAGTGAATGGAAGTGAGAAAGAGATATAGAGGAAGATAGAGAGAGAGTGAATGGAAGTGAGAAAGGGATATAGAGGAAGATAGAGAGAGAGTGAATGGAAGTGAGAAAGAGATATAGAAGAAGATGGAGAGAGAGTGAATGGAAGTGAGAAAGAGATTTAGAAGAAGATGGAGAGAGAGTGAATGGAAGTGACAAGAGATATAGAGGAAGATAGAGAGAGAGTGAATGGAAGTGAGAAAGATATAGAGGAAGATAGAGAGATAGTGAATGGAAGTGAGAAAGAGATATAAAGCAAGATAGAGAGAGAGTGAATGGAAGTGAGAAAGAGATATAGAGGAAGATAGAGAGAGAGTGAATGGAAGTGAGAAAGAGATATAGAAGAAGATAGAGAGAGAGTGAATGGAAGTGAGAAAGAGATATAGAGGAAGATAGAGAGATAGTACATGGAAGTGAGAAAGAGATATAGAGGAAGATAGAGAGAGAGTGAATGGAAGTGAGAAAGAGATATAGAAGAAGATAGAGAGAGAGTGAATGGAAGTGAGAAAGAGATATAGAGGAAGATAGAGAGATAGTAAATGGAAGTGAGAAAGAGATATAGAGGAAGATAGAGAGACAGTGAATGGAAGTGAGAAAGAGATATAGAAGAAGATAGAGAGAGAGTGAATGGAAGTGAGAAAGAGATATAGAGGAAGATAGAGAGATAGTAAATGGAAGTGAGAAAGGGATATAGAGGAAGATAGAGAGAGAGTGAATGGAAGTGAGAAAGAGATATAGAAGAAGATAGAGAGAGAGTGAATGGAAGTGAGAAAGAGATATAGAGGAAGATAGAGAGATAGTAAATGGAAGTGAGAACGGGATATAGAGGAAGATAGAGAGAGAGTGAATGGAAGTGAGAAAGAGATATAGAGGAAGATAGAGAGAGAGTGAATGGAAGTGAGAAAGAGATATAGAGGAAGATAGAGAGATAGTGAATGGAAGTGAGAAAGGGATATAGAGGAAGATAGAGAGAGAGTGAATGGAAGTGAGAAAGAGATATAGAGGAAGATAGAGAGATAGTGAATGGAAGTGAGAAAGAGATATAGAGGAAGATAGAGAGACAGTGAATGGAAGTGAGAAAGAGATATAGAGGAAGATAGAGAGAGAGTGAATGGAAGTGAGAAAGAGATATAGAGGAAGATAGAGAGATAGTGAATGGAAGTGAGAAAGAGATATAGAGGAAGATAGAGAGATAGTGAATGGAAGTGAGAAAGAGATATAGAGGAAGATAGAGAGAGAGTGAATGGAAGTGAGAAAGAGATATAGAGGAAGATAGAGAGATAGTGAATGGAAGTGAGAAAGAGATATAGAGGAAGATAGAGAGACAGTGAATGGAAGTGAGAAAGAGATATAGAGGAAGATAGAGAGAGAGTGAATGGAAGTGAGAAAGAGATATAGAGGAAGATAGAGAGACAGTGAATGGAAGTGAGAAAGAGATATAGAGGAAGATAGAGAGATAGTGAATGGAAGTGAGAAAGAGATATAGAGGAAGATAGAGAGAGAGTGAATGGAAGTGAGAAAGAGATATAGAGGAAGAATTGAAACCAGTATTAGATGGTTATCTTTCCTTATTACAAAATTTATACTACTGTAGCTGTTTTTGTTGCTGCTGCCATGAATGATGACGGTGATGATGCTGTTGTTGTTAGTGATGGTAGTATTGGGGTTGGGTTTTGTGTTCTTGTTTCTGGTTGTGGTGGTAGTGAGGAGGGGGTAGAAGATGATGGGGAGGGTTACGTAGTTCACGAATATAGTTATGACGATGATGATGATAAAAAAAGGCTTTGTGTGGTGATTGTGGTGATGAAGTTAATGTCTATCATTATAATGATGACCTTGATGACGATGCCGCATTCACAGATTGGATCCCACAATACCTTGCAGCGTCTAGTTTCATGAGTTTAGATTAAGTGTTTAAATTTCATCATCTTAATATTTGACTGATCTTCCTCAAATACCCAGCTCTATCTTTCACTAATTGAATTCAGTGCAGTCTACTACACTTTACCTCTCCCTCACTATTGCACCCGTTTCTGTGAATTATATATATATATATATATATATATATATATATATATATAGTAATAATAATAAATGTGAAGACTAAAATCGAAAGTGGGATAAGGCTAGATATATATCAAATATATAAGAACCCTAGAGCAAATATTTATTAAAATAACAGATTAAAGTTTAAGCAAAGAATCGCTGCTTTCACCCTTAATGGGATCTTATGAAACATTTTTAGTTTCAGAAGATCCCGTTAAGTGTGAAAGCAGCGATTCTTTGCTTTAATCAGTTATTTATATATATATATATCTGTCCTTAGGGCATCAACATACGTTAACCTTGGTCTTCCACTTCCAGGGTGTCCATGTAGGGGCTCCCACGGGAGCACTGAGTGCAATGTCAACTCTGGATATCGGTCTGTTGGAGACGCAGGACATGGCAGCGATAATGAGGGACAGAGACCGCTGGAGAGAACTCCTCCATGGATCTCGGGAATTTTACCGGCCCTATATATATATATATATATATATATATATATATATATATATATATAAACCCATTTAGGAGGAGGAATGAAGTAATTATTTGATTAAACATTAATCTGCACTAATAATATGTATATATACAGTTCTTCCCCGGTATTCACTGAGACTACGTTCTTACAGCACCCGCGAAGAGAGATAAACTGCGAATATTGGTCGTGGTCAATAAAAATGCCTATACACGTCAAAAATATAATTAAAAAGATTAGAAGCGGCGTCCAATAGGCCGGCAAATATGGTACAGTGTTATTAATAATTTAGCGTTAAAAGATATATATTACAACGAAAAAAGCCATTAATGATATTGCGGATGATATCTACGATGCTCTAAATATGCATTGGTATACACGAAAAATTATTATTTTCCAAGGAGAATCTGCAAATAACCCGCGTATGCCGGGGGTACATTATATATATATATATATATATATATATATATATATATATATACATATATCACACCTCTTACACACTCCTTTATCGTCAGCCTATGAACACTTAACTGAGACATCCTATATATATAACAATGATGCGTACACTTAGAAGTCATGCGACGCTGAGCTTGACAGAACCGAAACGAGTGCAACTTGTTAGAATGTTGCAAGTGCAGTCCATTAATGGAACTGTAAAAATATGTAAATCACGTGTACACATATAACTCAACACATGCAGATCCACACATACAATAACATCCATATCACACACAGACAAACACAATTATACAAGCATATCTATCTATCTATCTATCTATCTATCTATCTATCTATCTATCTATCTATCTATCTATCTATCTACCTATCTATCTATCTCACTCTCTCTCGATCTAGCTGTCGTCTGTTCTACAGCGTAGATGTAATTCACTTCGCGCAGAAGTTTTGTTCAAATTTATTGCGGAAATTTTGTAAGTTCAATTTTAATTTTGATACTATTGTGTAGCTTGACCCCCCCGTCTGAACTGTCAGGCGGTGGGTCAGCTCATCTTTACCCCTCCTAGGGGTGAAAAACCTGTTTTTAAAAATTTTGTGGCATAACAAATTTCAATCGTCTAACAGAAATGTTAGACGAAGCTAACGAAAATAGTGGTGGGGGGTCAGCGGTAAGAGTTGTAAGCTCGCACGCTTTAGTCCCCCCTTCCTTCCCAACTAACGTCATAGAGAAGGAAGGAAAAAATAAAATAAAAGCAGACGAATCTGCGGAGAAAAATGACGAAAACACAAATCTGGACATGGATTCCAACAAAGAAAAAAAAAAATTTGAAAAATTGCATGACAATATTAATACCACAAACAAAGACACAACAAACACAAAAATAACATTTGAAAACAAAAACATCATAACAGAAAGCAAAGCAGACGACAAAGTCAACACCAATAATGTTTCATTTGCACAAACAACAAATAAATCTTTGACATATATACCTGAAAATATTTCAGATGTGGCACAAAGAATTGCAGACGCCAAACAATATATAACTGAAGGAGAGAATGGTATTTTATCGGTAAAAATGCCTCAAGAACTCACCAAAGACATTGAAAGTCGAACGGTCGTTTTCCGCACCATCAACAACACTTCTAAAAAACCTGAACAGCCAACTCAAACAGAAATTAAAACAGTACTCACAGAAGTAATTAATGAAACCACTTTCATAAGAAAAGACAGACTGTATGGAAGCCTAGCGATTATTATGAAGAACGAATCGGCGGCAAAAAAATGTGCTTTGTCACCGATTCGTTCAACAAATTTTACCTTTTATCCATCTTATATGGGTAAAAGAACTCAACGCATATGGCTGGATGCAATGATGCCAGATGTGGACTACTGCTGGCTCATAGCTGGCTTCATCGATCCAGCGAATGACAACGTGATTTCCATTGGGAAAACCACAGGCAATGCGTTCAGTGGAACAGGTATAGAGCTTGTAGTGCAAATGAAGCCTGAAGGCATCGCCCAAATACCCGACAGAATCCTATTAGAAGGCCACGGGTATATAAACATTAGCGTGGAGGGATGAAGACCGTCCTGTCATATCTGTGCAGGCAGAGGGCACCTGAAGGTGGCTTGTCCCCAACTCAACAAAAAGAAAACCCTGCTACCAAAACCAGCTCCACCACCACCACCACAACAGATAAACAAACAACAAAACTCAGTCCCACCCAACCCGTCCCTCAGTAAAACTGCACCACCACCACAACACAGGCAGTCACAACACATTACCCCAAAACAAAATACAGGCCCACCCAACCCCTCACTCAATAAAACAACACAACCACCGCACCCACAACACACAACACAGTCTAACATAGTGACATCCATCTCCCCCACAAAGAAAACCAACACGGAAACATTACCAGCAAACATACCTCTTCCCTCCAACACTGAAGATAACCCAACGAATTCGGAGGAAGAAACGGAGTCCTTCAGACAGAATAAAAGGAAAAAAAGAAAACATGTGCAAAACACTCAAGGCAAACCAACCCCCACCCAAATGTCAACACAATCCAACAAAACACAAAACACCCCTCCAGCAACAAACAAAACCAAACCTGCCCCTCCCCTCTTCTAAACACTCACACCATCCGAAAAAAAGACATTACACTATACTTACATCAACAGAAACAATAATAAATTAAATGAACTCATAAACAATAATCCTTCAGTACAAACCGAAGGTGTAAACTTTGTTTCTTCAGAAAACTACCCACATTTAAAACTAATAAAGATCCCAATGAACCTCTACCAAAAACTAAAAAAGGATTTTAAGGAGGACGTAGGACCACCCTCTGTCAAACCCATAAACCGCGTCCTACTAAAAAGCTTTCCCCCTCCCCTTCCCCTCCCCAACACAACTCCAAACACCCCAACCCCACCACACACTGACGACCCCACACAACCACAAGACACCCCTTCACCCAACACCCCCGACCCCATGGAAGTCGTGCGACCCGAACCCCGGGAAGCGGAAAGGTAGGTCTCTACACTCTCCTTTGGCTCTGCCGCCCACATGGATGTGTTAAGAGTAGGATGTTTGAATGCACGTGGCCTGGACTCAACTTGGAAGCAAGCAAAGCTTCTAAATGACCTCAGGTCATGTGGTATAAATGTAATGGTTATCTGTGAGACTCGGATCAGCGTCGTGCGGCAGCTGGCCCCTACCTTCGATGACTTTGAGGTGCATGCATCTCTCTGTCAACCTGGAGGTGGGGGTGGGGTTGTCGTACTGCTGCAAAAACACCTGGGTCTTGCCGTACAGGTTGTTCACTCGGACCCGGAGGGTCGTTTGTTGGTGCTAGACGTTGTCAGTAGTGAAGGTGCGGCCTTCAGACTGGTCGCCGTCTACTCCCCTTTCGGAGCTGAACGGCCCGACTTCTTCCAGCGTTTGGAGACTTTTCTGGGAACGTCGCGTTCCCTGCTTCTATCGGGGGATTGGAATGACATCCTAGATGCACGTTGGGACTATGCAGGAGCATGTCCTAATAGAGGGGGTGTAACAGCCTCAAGGGGTTACTCGACCGTTTTAACTTGGTCGATAGATATCGACTAGATTTTCCAACTGTGCCTACCTGGACTTGGAGAAACCACAGTGGTCAATCTAGATCGTACTTAGATAGATTCTTAGTTAGAAGTAAGGATAGGGACATATTAAGCTGTCCAGAAATGCGCACGGTTGGCTATACGGATCACAAATTAGTGACCTGCGTAGTCAATCTCGAGAAAACACATAAACAGGGTCCCGGTTACTGGAAACTTAATTTGTCTTTACCGGCAAAAGAGACTTACAGAAACCGGATTAGCAGATTAGTTAAGGAGAGGTTGAAGGGTACAATCGTCAACAACCGATGGTGGGCATCTCTCAAAAGAGAGATTAGAACAGAATCAATAAGTTATAGCAAGATGTTAGCTGCCGATAGGAATAGAAACGAGAAAGAATTAACAGGTAAATTAGAAGAGGCAATCAAGAGCGAAGATGTGGCCAGAGTGCTGGCATCGAGGACGGCCTTGAACCAGTTTTTCTGCGTCATTCGAAGTAAAATACGTGCTCTAGGTAATGAGGGGGCCAAAGCCGTTGGCTGGGCCCGCGTGACAGAAGCTAAGAGTGGAAATCGATCCACCATCCGGTCGTTGCAAGACGAAGATGGACGGGTGATCCGGGAGCCTAAGCAGATGTGCGAGGCCTTTCAAAGGCACTTTGCCCGATTATTCGGGGGAGGCGGGGGTCCGGGTGGGGACGTGGATTTCGGTCCATACCTCGACGGCCTGCCGCGTCTCTCGAGCGAAGAGGCAGAGTCCTGCGAGGGACCAATCTCGGCTGATGAGATCGGAGATGCGCTGAGCCAATGCAGCAGACGCAAATCTCCAGGTCTCGATGGTATACCTTACGAACTTTATTTAGCAATGCCGGTGTACTTCTCCGAACTCCTCGAAGCGGTCTACTGCAATTGGCAGCAGAACGGGAGAATTCCTTGTTCTGTAGCCAAGGGCGTAGAGTCGCTGGTGAGGAAGGACGAGAACAAGTGGGATAGTATAAATCATTTTCGGCCCATAACCCTGCTAAACACAGAGTTAAAGATTTTGGCCAAGGTGTTAGCAAAGAGGTTGGCGCTTGTCGTGGGTAGCCTGGTGGGAGATGCGCAGACATGTGCTATCCCATCCAGGTCCATTCACGATAAACTCCACCTCATGCGATACATCATAGAGAGGGTTGGCAACAAACCCGGCTTCAGTTGGGCCCTGATCAACTTGGATCAGTCTAAGGCCTTCGATAGGCTCGACTATGGTTACCTGGATGCGGTGCTAGCGGCGGCTGGGTTCGGTCCTGTTTTCAGAGGCTGGATCACTGCCTTACATAGCAACAACATCTGTTCTAGGATCAAGGTGAACGGCTACCTTTCGAAGCCGTTCGAAATCACACGATCTATTCGACAGGGGTGCCCTCTCTCCTCCCTTCTGTACGTATTGACTCTCGAGCCTTTACTGAGGAAGTTGGAGTTGTTGCAGGGTATCCCCCTGGAACCAGGATTGAGCAAAGCGGTGTCGGCCTACGCCGATGACGTAACAGTAATGGTATCGACCGACTCGGAGATCAAGGCGATCGGTACCTTACTGGAGGTTTACGAAAGGTTGTCAGGAGCGAAACTGAACCGGGAAAAATCCATCTGGCTGCAACTCGGAACGTGGAGAGGCAGACCGATGCCTCCCGAGGGTGTCGTCGGACACTGGACGGAGGGCCCAGTAAAGTTGCTTGGGGTCTGGTTTGGACCGGATCTCCAGGTGGAAAAGAACTGGGACGAGGTTACGAACAAGGTGTTTGCACTAACCCAGAAATGGGCCAAGTGTAAGCTGTCCCTAAAAGGCCGGGCGGAGATGGCGAACATTTACATAGCGTCCGTCATTTACTACCGCCTGACTGTCGTGCCTTGCCCTAAGGAAACACTCACCACCATGGAACGCATGCTCTTCCAATTTCTTTGGAAGAAGCGCTCTCCTATAGTGAGAAGATCCATCTGCTGCCAACAACCTTCGAAAGGAGGGCTGGGGATGCCGTGGTTGATGATGCGTAGGCACGCATTAAGGCTACGGCACCTACAGGTATTCCTCACTGGTCAACCGGTGTGGGCTCCGTTCGTGAAACGAGCCTTTCCGAGACTCGTCTCGCTCACCGAGCTGCAGTCCTTGGTCAAGCAAAGATCCGGAAAACTGGGAGACTGGCATACTGAGTGTGCTCAGGCGCTCAGGGCTCTCTGGCAAGCGGGCCAGGCCATCGGTGGAGAATCCACCTCATCATTCTATAGAGGGCTGGTGGCTAGCAGTGGCGATGACACTCTTGGAGAGTCGCTGGACATGGAAGAGGACGAACTGGCCAGCCTGTTCGGTAGGACTTTCGGCCCGGGACCAATGGACAACTTCCAGAAGTCACTGGTCTGGCAGTGCTACCGGAGGGCTCTACCAGTTCGAGAGAGGCTCTACATACACGGGCGCCCGGGCAGGGATCCCTCAAAAAAGATTTGCCCTAGATGCGTGCGTCACGAAGAAACCGTTGCGCACGCATTGGTGCAATGTCCGGGCGTGGCTGATCTGTGGGGTTACGCCGAACGACTGCTGTCGCAGGTGGCGCCGATTCAATTGACCGCCGAGTCCGTGATGACAATCAAACCGCCTCCCCTCTTCACAGGAAGCAAAGGCGGTTTTTCTGTGCGTAATAGCCATGTTGAAAGAGGTTGTTTGGTGGACACGATTGAAAGGTCTGAGGTCAAGCAACTTCCTCTCTGGCCATAGTCTGGTCTACTTCTTCTGATATCACTTCGGAAGAAGGATAAGAATGGAGAGAGAGGTGCTTGGCCACAGGCAGTTTTATGAAAGGTGGGTGATAGTGGCGAGAATGGCTCGTGTAAATGGGCCTTCTCTGTATACCATCCCGTAGGTAAAGAGGTGAAGGAGAGGGGAGCACCTTCTCCATGTGCTCCCCGGGCAAAGGATTGCACACTTTTTCGGGGGTGTGTGCAACCCCCATCACTTCCCCTCCCTTTTGAGGTTGTTTTCGATTATTTTCATTTTATACCCGTTTTACTCGATTGTATGTAAACTCCCCCTTTGTATTTGTCCCTTCTTGTTATGCCTTTATGGTAAATAAAGAAATATATCTATCTCACTCTGTCCCTCTCTCTCTCTCTCTCTCTCTCTATATATATATATATATATTATAAAGAAGAGAGACGGATTTAAACGTACACCTGCTTTACGTCAGTTTACGAACAAATTCAGGGGATTATCTTATCAACCAACTTTCCTTAATTGAATATGCCAACACTCGAGCGAGAATGAGGAGTCCGTTCTAATAGTATGGCTGATAAAAGAGGCTGATCTCCATAATGGCAAACTGAATATTATTATTAATATTCGAAAAACTGATTAATTTGTTATATATATATATACATATATATATATGTATATATAGTGTATTTTTGCAATACACTGTATGCTTAATTTAAAGCATTTTGAAGACATTACGCTATTGTTTTAAAGTCGTTTCCTTGCTGATGATATTAGGTCCATTTGCTAGAATTGTCCGGTCTATGCTAAATGGGAAATCTCAGTTTTGTTACATTATCTTCTCCCATTAACGCTCAGGGTGGTTTCTGGTGGATTTTCTATGGCAACATTTGCATACCTACTTATTTTTTTATTGGTTCAATCTGCCATTTTGATTCTTATCTACATTATGTTATAATATAGGACAGCCGGAAATACGAAGGTTTAATATTTCATCGGTTTGGTAGCAAAAGCTGCATTTGATATCTATAAAATTTTTTTAAATATGTACTTGGTCATTTCCGAGGATTGAGCTTTGTTTTTCATTGTACCATGAATCATTTTGTCTCAGGTTTCTTTCCTGAACTCATCTGCTATTTATGTTCTGGTTTAGCTCAGGGGTTTCGCCTCGAGGTACATACTAACCATGTATTTTCTTTATTCCCGCCTGAAACTTTTACCTTGTTTCGTGATAGATTTCTCACATTTTGCATCGAGTTCCAACTTGATAAAATTTAAGTTGGTTCGATTCTTAGAATAATTTGCAACATCCGATGTTCTGTGGGTGTAGTTATTCCAACATATCCCTGTTTATAACATTTACTACCCCATTATCCTATCGTTATTTTCATTATTATTATTATTGAAGGGAGATGGATTTGTGATATATGTAGACCGTTGGAAAAGAAACTTTGTGAGTTCAAATCCAACCAAGAATAATTAGCATTTCATCCTTACAAGGCTTATCCTCGTGCAGTTACAGCGTAACAACCAGGTATAAGCACTGTATCTTCTGCACATATATATATATATATACACACACACATATATATATATAGGAAAATAATTGTTTCTAGATTTGGCACAAGGCCAGCAATTACCCAGTACATTACTGGTACTTTATTTTATCGACCCCGTAAGGATGAAAGGCAAAGTTAACCTCGGCGGGATTTGAACTCAGACTGTAAAGGAAAATAATGATATCTAAAATGCAACTGGAGTCTTTTTAAGAATATTTATTTGTTTCCTTTACCGGTTTCACAGAGAGAAAAACCACAAATACTCCATTTCAATTCTACTTTTGTGAAACCGGTAAAGGAAACAAATAAATATTCTTAAAAAGATTCCAGTTGCATTTTCGATTTTATCCTTTTTCCTTATACTTTCACTCGTGTAGGACATCTCGTTTTCTTTTAATAAAAAAAAACCCCTCATTTTGTTATATATGTAAGTGCAATCTGAGTTATTCGGATATTAATAATAACTCGTTTGCAATTATGCAAACAGCCTCTTTTTTAAAGCCATGTCAGTAGAATGAGCCCGTCATTCATGCTCTTGTGTTGGCATGTAAACAGAACTGCAGACACTAAGGTTTCTGGGTATTACCCTTTATTGGATATTATTACCACTAATGATATGGCGGTGGATTAGCAGTATCGGTAGAGGGTCGGACGCCATGCTTTCCAGCATAGTTACGTCCCTTTACGATCTGAGTTCAAATCCCGCCGAGGTTGACTTTGCCTTTCACCCTTACGGGGTCGATAAAATAAAGTAATTGCTGGCCTTGTGCCTAAAGTAGAAACCATTCTTACCAGTAATGAACTGGATAATTGCTGGCCTTGTGCCAAAAGTAGAAACAATTATTAATATTCGAAACACTCAGATTACATTTATTGTTCACAACCATTTAGAACGATAATTGTTTATATATATATATATATTTATATATATATATATATATATATATATATATATATATATATATATATATATAAACAAATTTATTAACAAATACGGACCCCGTCTAAACACTTCTCCCTAAGACGAACCCACAACATACACACGTTAACATACATACCTACATCAGCATACATCTCTACCCACATATAAACACAATGACATACGTAAACACACATGTTCTATGGTGCAACACAAGTATACACAAATTTGCATACCTTTTGATGTCTATAGATATAAACGCGCCGACACACACACATACATAAACGCACACATGCATTGCACACTGGTGGGCACATACATATTTGTGCACAGGTATTCCAATACGGCAAGGCCTAATGAATTCCCCTTGCAGTACGTACAATCAGGACACACTCCAGATACATATTTTTGCACAGGTATACAATTTCTGGACACACTTCAGATACATATTTGTGCACAGGTATTCCAATACGGCAAGGCCTAATGGATCCCCCTTGCAGTACGTACAATCTGGACACACTCACACACACCTTGGTATTATGCCAATACTATATATCGTTTCACACCTTTTATTGTTAAGGTTTTTGATGTTCTATTGAGAGAATCGTTTTTTCTGAAAATATCGAATAATGTACACCATTTTACCAGTAATAAATACTGGTCCACCCACACACGCACACATTCTCACACACACACATACACACATATATATATACACACACATACACACGCGTACATTAACATACAAAGAGACACACACACACACACACACACACACACACACACACACACACACACACTTCTCCGTATAAGACAAGAGCTTAAAAAATATCTTTTAACATGTTAAAATATCCCCCACACATTTACAGACACATTCCTACTGACCATCCCTCTACCACGAATTACTCTGCTACACACACACACACACACACACACACACACACACACACACACACACACACTTGTCTTAATAGGCATTTCAACTGTCAACAGGCTGCGGTTCGCACACACATCTCTGAGCAAAACTGATTTTAATACCGCTGGAGCCACTTTTTTAACATAAAAACAGCTAGAATTCCCAAAACTAATCAGATCAGAGCAAACATCACGGATGCTCTATCTCAAAATTATTTTTGAAAAGCATTAGAAATGCGCAACCGGTAAAAACCAAAACTCAATACTAACCAATACTATTACTAATTCTCACTTATTCCTAATTAAACTATTTTTCACTGTGAACAATTTGTCAGCATTTTTTATTCCGTTTACCAATATATATATATATATATATATATGTAGGAGGTGAGTTTTATTGTAGTACAATAAAGCAATGCAGATATCGGATAAGAAGCACTCTACAGTTTGTAGGACTGGAGTATAAGTAATATAAGATCAAAAGATGGTTAAAGGAGTTCCATGTATTTTATTATGCGCATTTCAAAAACAAACATCATCATGCAATAATATTTGTGTTTTCATCAGATAAAACAGGAGAACATGATATGAAGGCTAAAAAACACTTGTGGATAGTGCAGTTTTAAATCAACATATGTTGATTTAAAACTGCACTATCCACAAGTGTTTTTTAGCCTTCATATCATGTTCTCCTGTTTTATCTGATGAAAACACAAATATTATTGCATGATGATGTTTGTTTTTGAAATGCGCATAATAAAATACATGGAACTCCTTTAACCATCTTTTGATCTTATATTATATATATATATATATATATATATATATATATATATACATTTATATATATATATATATACACACATATATATATATATATATATATATATATATATATATATATATACATAACGGAGGAGTTGTGGTAAGGAACCATATGGACCATAACGCACCAGAGTACTCAATACTTAGGGTAGTAGAGTGGGTAATAGGAGAAAGTATGACACCGAGGCAGAGCTGAAGCCGTTTCGACGGGTATTTCTGGACAGAAATAGCCGTCGAAACGGCTTGAGCTCTGCCGTCGGGGTCATACTTTCTCCTATATATATATATATATATATAAAATTATCTGAGTTTTTCGAATATTAATAATAATATATATAATAATATATATAATATATATATATATATATATATATATATATATATATATATATATATATATATATATATATATATATATATATATATGTGTGTGTGTGTGTGTATATGTGTGTGTGGCGGCACGTGGCTTAGTGGTTGTCATATTCAGATCACGATCGTAAAGCAGTCTGTGTCTTTGAGCAAACCAATTTATTTCACTTTGTTCAATATCGAACATCAGGCAATTACAAATTGTACCTGTAATTCAAAGGAGCAGCCTTGGCACACATTGCGTCAAGTTCAATCACTAAGTTATTAGGACACGTGTCCGTGGAAAGTTAAACCATTTGCCCGTCAATTTCACAAGCAGGCTGTTTCTTTATTCAAACAACTGGAAGATTTTTCGGAAACGATAGATAACCTACGACAATACCCGTGCATACAAACAAACAGAGATATAAATACATACCTACCTATCTTCATACATACCTACATACATACTTACCTATATATATATATATATATATATATATATATATATATATATATATATATATATATATATACACATACATAGCTATCTACCTACCTACATACATACATAGATATATACATACATACCTATCTGCATACATAATTACATATATATAATATATATACATGCATAGCTACCTACCTACCCACACACATACATATATACAGACGAACCGATACCTTATAAATTCTTCACATGTATTGTGTAGATAGATAACATTTAACCGTTTTGCTTTAATATGGTGTTATTTAGATAAAAAATGTTATATATTATGTTAGTCGCTCATCACATGTTAGTGAACCTGTGTACACACTGAAGAATGTAGTCACTATACTGCTTATTGCTGCAGACAACCAGCTCACTTGTCGCGTTAACTAAACATCAATCTTATTTCACTTTGCAACCATTTTTTATTTTGGCGTCAAATTTTTCGTTTTGCTTTCGTTCTTATTTTGTGATCTTATTTTCCATTTAGTTTTTGCGTGCGTTTTCGGTGTTAATATTAAAAGAACATTTCATGCTGTTGTTTTTGATACTACTAATGCTGCTACTACTACTACAACTGCTACTACTAATACTACAACTACTATTACTACTACTGCTGCTGTTGCCACTACTACTACTCTACTAATATTACTACGGCTGCTCCTGCGCGTCGTGGCAACAAAGCCACGATCCGGTCTTTGGTGCAAGGAGGCTCTTGCACCCTCCTCCCCTATCCGCTAATCCCACACAGTCCCAGCGTGTATCTAAGATCCCGTTCCAGTCGCCCACTAACACTAAAGAGCGCGACGTTCCAAGAAAGTTCTCCAGACGCCGGAAGAAATAACACCGCCCTGCTCCTGTCGGGGCATAGACGGCCACTAGCCTGAAAGCTTGCCCGTCTCCGCTGGTCACGTCCAGCACCACCAACTTACCTTCTGGGTCCAGGAAGATGGCCCGTATGGCGAGATCCAAACCTCTCCGAAAAAGCACAGCAACTCCTCCCCCCGATCCCGGACGGCTGGGAGATGCGTACACATCGTAGCCGCCGAAGATCGGTGCGAAGGCTCGTGCTTCGGAGATTCTGGTCTCGCTGATGGCAACTACATCTATGTTTAGTTACCTGAGGCGGTTGAGCAGGTGGCCCTGCTTCCATGACGACCCCAAGCCACGCGCATTTATGCTGCCTATTCTGAGTCAGGTCGTGTTGAAATGGAGTGGAAAAGATGGGAAAGACCATTTACCTTACTTCTCGTAGAGGAAGGACGGTTTGTCCATCCTTTTCACTGCTTGTGGCCTCCTCCGGAAGGATGTCCTTATAAATCCTCCTGGAGAGTGTTTGTCGGAAGTCTCCGATGTCTTTGGGGAATTTTTGTTTTAGTGTCGTGTACGTTTTCTGTGTGATGCGAGTGATTTGTATGTGTGGAGGTGGTGTGAACTTTTGGGTTGTTGTGTAGTCTTTTTCTGTGATGCTGGTGTTGTGTTGGATGTAGTGTAATAATTGGTTGTTGTTCAAATTTAATGCTGTGTAGTGTGTATCGTTTTGGTTGTTTTTTTTTTTTTGCGTTTGTTGTGGGTTTGTTTCTGTTTCGCTTTTTGGTGACTTTTGTGGTGTTAGTGATGGTGGTGTAGGGGTTAATGATGGTGATGGTGTTGGTGTTTGTGGTGATGGGGTTGGTAATGCTGGTGTGGATGGTGGCATATCTGTCCTAACTTTTTTGTTTGATATTTTATTTGTTTCCCTCTGTATTTTGTTTTTGGAGGGGGAAGAGAATTTTTTCTTTTTTGGTTTCTTTTTTTCATTTTTCCTGATACCGTTTCCCACTTCTCGTCGTCACAATCTGTCTCCAGTTGTGATAGGCCAGGGAGTGGAAAATCCTCCACAGGCGTTAGTTTTGGTTGTGGCGTGGTGAATGGTGTAGGCGCTGGTGCTAGTTCTGGCGCGTTGGGTGGTGGTGGTGTTGGTTTTGCTACTGTTGCTGGGGTTGTTGCTGTTAAAGTTGCTTCTGTTGTTGCTGCTACACTTGTTGCTGCCATCTCTGCTGCTGGTGTTGTTGATGGTTGAGTCACTGGGGTGGGTAAGAGAGGTGGCCTCAACCTTTTAGCCGGAGGGCAGAAAGCTCTTATGTGGGTTTCTTCACCACAAACGACACACCTAGGCCTTCTGCCCTCGACGATTACGGTGAGGTGGCTGCCGTCAGTGAGGTCTATTACCTCTGGGATCTCCTCAATGCTTTTTTGGTCCGCTTGGATCAGGAGCTCCATTCCAGATCCGGACCAGTTCTCCTGCTTTTCTTTCGCTATTTCGATTATCTTGGTGTTGGCTTCGATGTCGGCGAGAACGGCAGCTATTAGCCAGGGAGTTTCGATGGCCGGTGGAACGTGGGCCAGCCTGATCTTTCCGAGTCTCTGGCCACAATACCTTGGGACGAGTGTGAAGTCGTCACTTCTGAATGGGGCCATGGAGTGTTCTCTAGATTTTTGGATTTGGGACTCGGATGCCCGTTCCACTCGGCGCGATTTTATGTTAATTCTTCTATAAGACACGGTGTATAGGCGCCGATGCTCCATTTTATTAGGTCGGTGGGGTGAGGCTGACCCTGTACCCATCTTTCTTTACCATTTGTTTGGCTTCTTCTAATTCCTCCTGAGTTACCTGAAACAAATTTAAAATATTGCTACTGCTTATATTTTAGTGTTAGCAAACGTAGTAATATTTACAATGGTGGTGTCGGTGTGAGGTGTTAGTTTGTGAGGAAGGCTCTCAGCTGCTTGGTATAGAGGTGAGTCAGCCATGATTTTTTCAAAGAAATTTTTTGATAATCATAAAAGTTTAAATTTTGGGCACAAGGCCCCAATCCTTTTGACTGTCCTTTTCAGAAAACAATGTATGTTCACTTATATACAGTTAACAATAAAAATGTTCCATAAATGGCAATTTTAAACAACTGAAAATAACAAACCTTTGCGGAGCTCACGATGATACGATTTACTACGTAGGTCGCCAATAATAATAATAATTGTTTCTACGTTAGACACAAGACCAGCAATAACCCAGTGCATTACTGGTACTTTATTTTATCGACCCTGTAAGGATGAAAGGCAAAGTCAACCTCGGCGGGATTTGAACTCAGATCGTAAAGGGACGTAACTATGCTGGAAAGCATGGCGTCCGACCCTCTACCGATACTGCCAATCCACCGCCAATAATAATAATAATAATAATAACAATAATAATAATCATATTGGCGATAATGATGGTGATGTGGATGATATTTCTAGCTGTGTGGATGATATTTCTAGCTTGGAAGTTTTGTTTTCTACATTCACTCAACTAATCCGATTAAATCCTATTAAACAACATTAGAATTTATTATTATTATTGTTGTTTTTGTTTTTGTTTTGTCTATACTTTTGTGCGAGTTTCTACTACATCACCTTTTGCACCTCCATGTTCCTGAGATATATATAGCAATATGGAGGCTGGGAGAGTATAGACTGTAATCACTAGTAAACTGCACCAGTATTATTTTTGTTATGGAGTTTACCATGCATAGTTTCTTGTCTTATCTTAGTGTTTGTACGGTTATGTATGCTATGTGTAATATGAGTTGTGTTATTCTATTGGGTGTTATTCTTGAATGATATCATTTGAATGTATTTTGTTGTTTTATCTTATTTTAACAAGGTATGTGTTTTGTAGGAACACTGTCTTATTTGCGCTGTGCTATTGAATCGATAATGTCTTGCGCGAGATGTGTGATGTACCTACTACAGCTAATATTTGTATAGTGTGTAGCTTTCTGAGACAATGCATGGCTTCTAAATTTTATAATTTGTTTTTTTATTATACTCAGTACACCATTTATATCTCACATCTGTATTTCAATTTCATTGTACTTGTATTTTGACAGTTTTTCTTCTTTTTTCAAGCAATATTTTAATGAGAAGGCATTGCGATGTCTACCAGTTTTGGCATATTTCCCAGCAGATATAGCTTCTAAATCATATAATACTTGTGTAAATATTCAGATATAACAAGTTCTGGGCAGACAGAGGTGAAGCTTTTGAACAGATCATTGTGTTGAATGCCAATTTCGCATTTGCTATTAGGGTCCATTTTTGCGTATTTTGGGCTCATAGTTGTTCTTTGGTCGGGGATTGGTCTTATGTTGCGAGAGCCAGTCGTTCTATTTCTGCTTTTAGTCCGGAATTTCTGAGCCGTTATTGATTTTCAGTTTTGCTTACATCTTATCTGCCAAGCCGTGCGTGGTATTGATTTGGCTATGTATTCATTGTTCCATATCTCCTTTAGGATATTTTGTAATTCCATTTCCATGGTTTTTGTGTCTGTTTCATACTTTATTCTTTCGTTTATATAAATAAAAGTTACAATTATTATCAATATTACTGTTGTTGTTCTTACTGATGTTACAGGTATTCTGGTATCGCTCAAGGTCCAGCTGAGTATTATATTACTTAGTGATTTGACTTTCATCTCATCATTTCAGTTGTAGAAATAAATTACGACGTCACTTGTGCCAAGCTGTATCGGCCATTACCGTTCCCTTGGACAACATCGGTGGTGTGGAGAGAGAAGGCTGGTATGCATGGGCGACTGCTGGTCTTCCACAAACAAATCTTGTCCAGGTTTCTGCCTCGGAAGGAAACTTTCTAGGTGCAAAACTATGGTCACTCAATATTACTGTTGTTGATCTTGTTGTTATTCCCTATGAACGGCCTACCTTCACTGAACTCTGCGCAGCAGGTATTTTGTTTAAGGATTATCTCCTGAAATGAAAATTATCGGCATATTTAAATCTTTACACCATTATATTCACAAGTTGAAAGTTTTATCTTTATACATTTTAATATGTTTAAGCATTTTTGACATATAGATATTTACAATATATACACGCCTTACCAGATCTCTAAATCGGATGTAATACTATGAGTTCTATGGCATAGTGGTGTTATCAATGACGCAAACAACCATGCCCATATTTATTTTCAAACGCAATTTTAAAAATTCCACACAAACGGGTGTGGTTTCAACGTAAACATATCGTTCTCCAAATGCAAATTCTACCATGCATGATAGTATATTAATTTCTTACTAACACTGGGCAGCTAGAAACAATAAAGTTACTTGTTGCTTGTCCACCTCAATATAATCTGTCGTTATTCTATTCTGCTCCATTAGGTAACTTTGGAAATTTCTGATGAGAAAGTTTTGATTATGAGCTGCAAATAGGAGTCCAACAGACACTGATTTTAGTCCAGTGCTTCTTTTCCGGTTTGTGAAATGTGTTTGTCTATTTCAAGCCCATTCAGCTTTATCGAACAGTGGCCATATAAGGGTTTTTCTGGCCAACATTTTAGTAAGGCATGTCGA
>OZ024742.1:26945987-26953487 GCA_964016885.1 Eledone cirrhosa
CGAAATATATATAGCAGTAATAAACGAACCCGAATTTTAAATATTTGACTTAATTATTTTAGTTTATTTTATATATATATATATATATATATATATATATATATATATATATATATATATATATATATATATATATATAAAATATATATATATATATATATTTCCACCGGTTTTCTCCTCAAATTCAATTTAATGGCCTAGCTGTTAATTCGTTTATATATATATATATATATATATAGTAATAATAATAAATTTGAAGACTAAAATCCAAAGAGGGCTCGATAAGGATAAATATATATCAAATATATAAGAACCGTAGAGCAAATATTTATTAAAATAACAGATTAAAGTTTAAGCAAAGAATCGCTGCTTTCACCCTTAACGGGA
Organism: Eledone cirrhosa; assembly: GCA_964016885.1. NCBI lineage: Eukaryota > Metazoa > Mollusca > Cephalopoda > Octopoda > Eledonidae > Eledone > Eledone cirrhosa. The sequence goes on from OZ024742.1 coordinate 26,946,375, forward strand.
TCTTCTGAAACTGCGATTCTGAAGCAGCGATTCTTTGCTTAAACTTTAATCTGTTATTTTAATAAATAAATATATATTTTAACTTTAATTATATCTCATAAAATAATACAACTGGCTTTTCCACATAATACATATTGTTAGCACCCCAAACACTTAAATTGGGTTTATATTAAAATATAACCTAATGTTTGTTGAGTGAGATGGTTACCAGTCAGAGATTAGCTTTAAACTATCTCTGTTATTGTATTAATATTTTACTCTTGATTGGCCAGAGCTGTTTATTTCCAGGTACCTTATAAATTTGACTTTCCGTATTTATTACTGTTGTGCGATATTGTGGTTTTTATTGGTTGTAACTTCTCTGTTTTTTAGCCTAAGAAAATATATATATATGCCTATGTATATAATTACATGCATACATTTGTTTTTTTAAATTAATTGAGTTCTTTACACGAGGAATTGATATTGGTTTTGAAATAACTAATTAACCCGCGTGTGTTTTATATTTTACTCTTAATTCGGCCGGAGATTTACATTCCCATTTGCCCTTTAAAGCATAACTTTCCGTATTTACTACAATTACGAGATGCGGTTTCTTATTCAGGTACAACCTCTGTTTTTAGCCTAAGAAAATATCTACATGCGTGTGTAATTTATACACGCATATATTTATTTTTTTAATTTCAATTGAGTTCTTAACACGTTGGATTGATAATGTTTTCGAAAAAACTGATTAACCCGCGTGTATATTATTATTTTTTTCCTCCTTTCGTGGATCGTAGTTGTCTCCTCTTTACGCTTAGTGACGCTATAATACTTCCTCAGTCAAAAACTGTTGGAATTTCAAATTTGCCGGTCATTCGATGCGGGAAGGAGCAACTTAACAGACACGATTTTTAACTGTGGTAAGAAATGTTTTTTCTTATATCAAGGTTTAATAGGCTTCCACTGATGTTTTATAAGCGCCCACCTAAATATATTCTTACATGAATGTATATTAGGCTTCTACATAAACTGGAAATATTCTCCGAATTTCTAGAAAACTTATAATGAAACAATTGTTTGGAATGAGAGATATATGTTAACTTTAATTATATCTCATAACATAATACAACTGGCTTTTCCACATAATACATATTGTTAGCACCCCAAACACTTAAATTGGGTTTATATTAAAATATAACCTAATGTTTGTTGAGTGAGATGGTTACCAGTCAGAGATTAGCTTTAAACTATCTCTGTTATTGTATTAATTATATATATATATATATATATATATATATATATATATATATATATATATATATATATATATATATATATATATATATATATTTATATAAACAAATTAACAGCTACGCCATTCAATAGGATTTGAGGAGAAAACCGGAGGTATGATTGTCTGGGAAAGAAAATTTGAATTATTCCTGAGTGTTTGTAAAGTAAAATAATGATGATGGTGGAGAAGTAAGGACGTGATTAGGATAGTCAAGTGGAAGTTTAGTCCGGAGTATCAGATTAGTTTATAGTCGCAGAAGAAACAATATTGAGAGGCTGGACTGGATCTGTTACTGACTTCATATGAATTAGCCATGTGGACTTGCCTTCTAGAATGCGTGCTTACACTAGAGATGAACAGACATAATCTTTTGTGTCATCGATATTTTATTGTGTCACCTATGTCGCCATCATTATCGACAAATGACATTGTAGTATTTTTTTAATATGTTATGTAATGTTTACTCATGTCAATGATGTTATATCACTAATATCATGAAACATGTTGTGGCTTAGCATTTATTACAGTGTTGAAGATTCCAAGCGTGTATTGTTTACAGCTATTGTATAATGCGATACTGTTTTCATTTTAATATATAATTGTTTCTACTTTTGGAACAAGGTCAGCAATTATTCAGTGCATTACTGGTACTTTATTTTATCGACCCCGTAAGGATGAAAGGCAAAGTTAACTTTGGCGGGATTTGAACGGAGAATGGCAAGGGCCGTAACTCTATGCATCAGAGCATGGCGTCCGGCCCTCTACCGATATTGCCAATACACCGTAATGTATAATTGTTTCTACTTTTGGCACAAGGCCATCAATTATCCAGTGCATACTGGTACTTTATTTTATCGACCTCGTAAGGATGAAAGGCAAAGTTAAGCTCGGAGGGATTCGATCTCAGAATGGCAAGGGCCATAACTCTATGCGTCAAAGCATAGCGTCCGGCACTCTACCGATACTGCCACCGCGCTCCGTAATGTATAATGATGATGTGTAGCGTTTCAAAACTGAGGAATCTGTATGACTGCATTGAAAGATATATATCCCCACCACCAAAGTAAGTTTCGTTCTAGATGTTTTAAGGATAATCACACTTGATTAGAGTTCATCTCACCTCTCGTTATATTCAGAATGCAACACTCCGTATCTCTACAAATTACACAAAGATCTTTCCTTATGGAGTTCCGCTTAAGTTTGTTTGTCTTTGTATCTGTATATCTTCCTAAACTTATATTGTTTATATATCAGAGTATATTTACATATATATGTCTATATCTACAAGTTATTGTCAGGACGTAGACAACAGAATGTGAAGATGGATTTAGAATTACTTTGATAAACAAAGATTCAAATTTACAAAATAATTGTTTCTACTTTAGGCACAAGGCCAGCAATTACCCAGTGCATTACTGGTACTTTATTTTATCGACCTCATAAGGATGAAAAGCAAAGTCAACCTCGGCAAATAATTACTGATTAGGGATTCAAGAATTTGGCAATAATGTAAGTGGAATTACAATAGAAATTATAAGCGCTTGTACCTGGGTGAGTGTGAACGTATGTGAGTATACAGACACACACACACATATATATATATATCAGTATGTAATCATATTTATATACATACATGTATATAAATGTGTATATATCTTTCTATCCATATATATAGATATAGATATATATGTGTGTGTGTGTGTGTGTGTGTGTGTGTGTGTGTGTGTGTGTACATATACAAATACATATTGATATACTTAAGCTAGATGTGCATGTACCTATATGTACATGTATGCACATGTGTCTGAATATTGTAACATTGTGTGCGAGTAGATTGTTCAAGTATATACATGAGTCTTGTCACCTCATTATTTCTCTGGTAGTTTCATAGACGGTGATCCATGAATGAAGCGACGCTTCATTTTGCAGGGAAACTATGATCTTTGCTACCAAGAAATTCTTCATAGTTGATATGTCAAATTTGATGCCATCGCTTTTAGAATTTCTATTTGTAAGAAGGCATCAGGTTAAAAGTCTACAGATGCATTCTATGGTGATCATTAAATGTGATCATACAATGGGAGTCATTAATTCTGATCGAAATAAAATAAACTAGTATGCGGTTAATAGCCGTATTATATAAATGGTTCCCTGTTGAATAGGTTGATGTTCAGCTTGACAATAAGATAAATATTCAAAATGAACTTTTACGACATATCAAGGTATTTCAATAAAGAATTAGAAAACTCGCCTCTTAGCAAGATGTAATAATTCAACACCAAATTATGAATTAAATGCCTGAGAATGTTAATGTGAATTATAGATTATATTTTATGCACATGTTTCAAACTGAAAAACATTTATAAATGTTTAGCAATTATTAGTACGCTAGCCTTTTTTCGCCTTATATCGGCGCCTGCTTCTCGTATATTATTTCTTTTATCACACATTTATACCTCCTCCCATACAAGATAAAGATGTAATCTGACTGGTTATTGAATGGTTAGTATTTACACAATAAATATTTCTACTATAGTGGTGTACGCTGTTATTTCTTTTCTTTCTCAGTTACTCAGACTGCAACTGATCGTCCGCCTCAGAAATGCCAAAATGCTCAAATCCTGATTCATTTTATCACTGGGTTTCATACAATGCTCTTGAAAGAAGTTCAAATTCCGTCTTGAAACCGGAGCTTCATCGGACGGTTCCTATCCCGGTTTCTGGGGCGGGAAGCGTCTGACAGCACAAGATTCCTCATATTTACATAGGTCGCCAGACCTTTGAAGAGATAACCCCCCCCCCCAGTTATTGGTGGGTACACATTTTTAGCCGAATGTACTGAAACAACGCGAAATTAAGTAATTTGCTCAAGAATACAACACTCAACGAAGTCCACTTGAGAACGTCCCATATTCTAATGGAAATATCTTGTCTCTCTTTGTTCACATTATCCCTAAACATATCAAATATAACAGCTCAAACCGAAATTGTGAAAGATCACGTTTGTTAATACAAATGTTTACTAGTAAACAACATATCGTTGTGAGAACTTGCAATATAGTCGTAAAAACATTATTAATTAACGTGATGCAGTTACAGTGCTGTTTTATATTTTGAAGTTTATTACGCTAATGCGGTTTCATGTGTTACAGGTTGTCGAAATATAACTGACCGCACCTGACTTGTAGTTATTTTATTAATCTGAGAAACGTGAATAGCAAAGTAAACTACAATGTGATTTCAATTCAGAAGTTAAAAAGATGGAACAAGAGGAGCTTGTCAAATCGGACTGAGCAATTAATGTTTCCATTGGTCGTTCCATTGCTGATAATATCTAACGGTCGCAACTGCTCAGAGAAAGAGAAAGGGGGAATAAAATGTCGTGCTAAAGGACATAATGCATCGCTCGATCTATTTAATCCAGTAAAAAAACTTGAATCATGGTTGTGTGGTCAGCGACTACAACGCCCCCACCCCAAGCAGACCATGTTCTGGTAAGGAGTGTAACTGAAACCCCAGAAGCACAAAGAAAAGAACTGCTAGAAGGACCTATGGACTTCCCAGAGTCAACGGCCACCTACCATAATTATGGGTCTAATTATGGGTTAAATAACCTCGATTTGTATGTGGATAATTATTCATGATAGGATGTATTCTCCAAAATGTGTCAGTATTGGTTCAATTATTGGTCGGAAGAATTAAATATTTTAAGGTCGAAATAGAAAATACAGGCGTAAACTCGGAGCATATATAAGCAAAACGACAGAGGAAAAAAGGAGTTTTAAAACAATTAAAAAAAATATATTTCACAGCTAATGTTCCATCTATTTAGATTTTCTTTTTGCATATATATATATATATATATATATATATATATATATATATATATATATATGTGTGTGTGTGTGTGTGTGTGTGTGTGTGTGTGCATATATATATATACTAGCCGAATTACACGCGCCTTGCTGCGTTTCACACATTTTTGGGGTAAGAAATATGATAATTGATTTTAAATCAGAGATATAATTTATGGAGAAAAACTCTGCATTTCAGTATTAGTCAAAGTATAATGTAATGCATGAACAATTCGAAAATATTATTTTTTGTAATGGCGGTGGATTGGCAGTATTGAGGGTCGGACGCCATGCTTTGACGCATTGAGTTACGGCCCTTGCCATTCTGAGTTCAAATCCCGCCTAAGTTAACTTTGCATTTCATCCTTACGGGGTCGATAAAATAAAGTACCAGTAATACATTGAGTAATTGCTGGCCTTGTGCCAAAAGTAGAAACAATTATTTTTTTGTAATATATCAAATCAAAATTACATTATTAAATCTTATTCTTATTTTGTTTCTTGTAAATAATTTGTTTCAAAATATCAATTCAAAACTTGAATATTTCATTTTTGTGTAAAGCATTATTTTAAAATTAGAAATTCAAAGTACCCTGGGCAATGTAGTTTCAGAATATATATGGTTATGGGGGTCTATCTCCAAAGCCATAGGAGGAGTTCGTGAACAAACAAACAAACAAACAAACAGGAAGTACAACTTTATATATATATATATATATATATATATATATACAAAATTAATTTAAGGGTGTCATGTTCGAGATATGCGCCATATCTACTGTAGAATATGCTCAAAGGTTCCAATGAATAGAAATTGATTGACATATATATATATAGAAAATAAACACATGAAACAGGGGATAATTTGTAGAGTGTGTAAGCACACACAGCTAGGTAGGTAACTAATCAAAGTTTAACTAGAACTTCAAATATAGATACCTTTCGAAATGTTTAATCTTCCTTGTATATATTTCATTAAATATATATATTCCACCATTAATCCGTAAATCACAATAGTTAAACGGATTTTCAACAACGGAGAAGATTTAACTATCTGTGTTTACACAGCAAATGCAAATCTGCGAATGACCCGTCGCACGTGTTGCATTTTTTTTAAATGCACTCATTGAACCAGCATCATCCCAGTGGCGTGAATATTTTAAAACATTGTAAAAGGTATCTATATTTGAAGTTCTAGTTAAACTTTAATTAGTTACCTACCTAGCTGTGTGTGCTTAAACACTTTACAATTTATTCCCTATGATTGTTTCATGTGTTATTTTAGATATATATATATGTCAATCAATTTCTAGTTGATATAAAATGCTCGGATCTATTCATTCGAATCTTTGAGTATATTCTAGAGTGAATATGGCGCATGTCACGGACATGACACCCTTAATTTAATTTTGGATATATATATGGCACCTTAATTGTAGAGCTAACTCAGTTGAAAGGACTCGGCTGCTATTTCTAGCTGTCGGTAATCCTATTCACGGAACTGGGATGACGCTGGTGCGATGTGTGTACATATTTTCTATTCATTATATATATAAATATTTTATACGAAACGTGGGATTACATCACGGTAGATTTCCCACCGTTGTTCCACATAATATGTCATTGAGGACATATATGGTACCACCAGACAAAATGGTATTTGTCGACTAAGCATATATGGTTGCATATTTGATATCACGACCACACCTAGAGGTTTGTGATCGCCTCTATCCATTTAAATATCTGCCCTTGTACTTGACCGTCTTTGTAACTAAACAATACAACTCGTAGGAATGTATAATCATTGTTTAACACCACATGAATATCTTGTAAACACCCTGATACACTTATGCTTTTATGTGTATAAAGTATATATTTTCATATGATCCCATATATGTAAATACACACACACACACACACACACAGACACACACACACACACACACATATATATATATATATATATATATATATATATAT
>OZ024742.1:26958487-26990987 GCA_964016885.1 Eledone cirrhosa
TTCTACGAATACATATTTTCTGTGTTGTTTGAAATGAAGCTGGTTAATGTATAAAACACTGTACTAACGATACCATACCAATTGTTAACCCTTAATTATTTTGTGTATCAAATTTATTGTAGCTTCCACACCCTAACTCAAAGGCTTTTCTTTTACATTACATATTTATGAATAATTAATAGCTTAACAACATTGTATAACAACCTAGTAAATGTTTTACTTTTTCTGTTAAAATAAATTAATCATTGTTTTATAATATGGTTTTCTATCTTTGAATTAATTCGGTGTTTTTGTTGTTTTTGCTCTTTTGTATAAATTAACTTTATACAGAATCTTCTAAATCTTCCAGTCGATAATATACAAAAATGACAAGATACAATATATGTATGAATGTATGTATATATGTATGTTCTCTCTTTCTCTTAATTTCGAGTATATTTTTGACCGGCCACTTTCCTGGTGGCAAGGTTGTAAAGGAAAAGAAATTGTCATCCCTTGAATCGCAAGAATGTTTTGCAAATTTTGAAGGTGTCAGCTATCGTAGCTATTTGTAGACTATGAATTAGGGAGCTGCGCTCTTTGTCCGCAAATCCAAGTTCAGTTATACATGTATGTATATATGTATGTATGTGTCTGAACCTGCGGCTCAGTAGTTACCGATGATGATGATCTTTTCTTCTTTTCGGGTTATAGCTACTGTCGCTCAAAGAGTGGGAGTGGCTCAGTGCACAGTCTTTCTCCACTTTAAAAAATATCTTCACGCACAGGCATTGCACGATGGAATTAATTAATAATTATTAATAATGTTATATCGTGCAATGGCCATACTCGATAACGAGGCGGCAGCCATCATGTGTCTAGATATGTGTGTATGTGCGTATATATATATATATGTATATATATATATATAGGTATACATATACACATACACACAAACACGCATATATATATATATATATATATATATATAAAGAGAGAGAGAGAGAGAGGGGGAGAGAGAGAGAGAGAGAGAGAGAGAGAGAGAGAGAGAGAGAGAGAGAGAGAGAGAGAGAGAGTTACGCTTATTTTGACTAAGAATTCAGAGGTTCCATTCGGGTCAGATTGGACAACAATTCAGGTACATTCATCTGCTCATAAGTCACCACAAATCTTGTAAATCTTTCCTAAATGTATTGGAATGCACGAACATGATAACGCCACAGCAACACTTTATAAATGTTGGAGATAAATAATAGAATCTATAAATTACAGCAAAAATGCAATTCTGACAAAATGTTTTATAACTGGTTTGTGTCAGAATTAATTTATATATAACAAATTTTCTTACAACAACAACGCAATAAACATTTTCAGCTTACAAACCTACCAGATTCCAGCCACAATAACTTCACTAATATCATCCATAACATTATCTTCTTTACCCCCATCTTTCTCCCTTACTGATTTAGTGGGAGCTTTTAAAGATGATGGCCACACATTTTCATCGTTTGGACATTAAAGTGATTCAACGTTTTTACGTTTTAATGCAAAAGTTAACAGAAAGAAATATATCAAATGCACGCCAACAAATTTAACATGTTAAAAGCTATGCATAACAGAAATGTTGAGTGATATTCTTTTATGAGATATGTCGAGATGTTTTTAGTAGTTTTCGTTTCTCTTATATATATTCATTTCATTAGATTTTTCTGTATTTTAGTACAATCGTATTTTTCTGGTTATACATTGGTAGAGCCATATCTTATTACATTAGTGTTTCCTCGTGTGAAACATCCTTATTAATATATAGTGACACATATTTCTATTAAGATCTTTCTTTAAAAAAGAAACACAAAACATTCATAAGCCCGTGGCAAAAGAAGATATTACTGGGTTTTGTTCACTAAATATGAAATGTAAGACGAACAACGAATATTACACTTACCTTTTAAATTTTAATATGCCGAATTAGTCTATACTATACACCCGCAATTAATTTAGTTTGTTCAAATGCATTTCGTGATATGCCTTTAGGAAAAGTCCCCTTAAATGCTTTCATCAGCGAGTACAAATATGTTCTGATCAGAGAGTCTATTACATCAAAATTAGAATCAGAAATTACATTCAAAATATAAATTTGATATTCTGCTTACATGCTTAGCATCTCCCACGTCGTGAGACACATGAGGCAGTTAAAGTACTCCAAAGACCATGTTCAGTTGCATCTATCAATAAATCCCGTGTCTTTAGACGTATGAGGGAGCCAATTGCTCCAATGGCTACGGCCAGTTGGATATATCAATTCATCCCCTGACTTTTGACGTATAAGGCAGCCAAGTGCTCCGATGAACATGGTCAGTTGCATCTATCAATAAATCCCGTGTCTTTAGATGGATATTGCAGCCAAAGTGCTCTAATGACCACGGTCAATTACATCTATCAATACATCCCACGTCTTGAGGCACACGAGGCAGATGAGGCACCCTAAGTGATCCAATGACCACAGCCAATTGCATCTATCAATACATTGTTTCAACTGTTGCTGACGGTGTTTCAGATCTCTGTCGAGAGACTGCCGTCAGTATATCTTCGGGCGTCCTCTATGTCTCTTTCCATGTGAGTACCAATAAGGACCTCATTAACCTATCTTCCACTTGGTAGCCGTGTGACATGTCCCAACCAGCCAAGTCGACGCTTCCACATGATGTTGCACACACGTTGTTGGTGGCTTCATTGAAATATATCTTTGTTGATAAAGTTATCTCACCTCAGGCCAGGGAAGTTTTTAAATTAGCTAACCTAAGTTATCTGAGTTAAACCACGAGTTGTACTTTCTTGTAGCATTTCTTCCTGTTTATTAGGCAGTTCTCTTTACTCAGCGCTATGTTCGTCCAACTTGATCAATTTTACTTGAATTAATACTTAAACTTAATAGTTCGGTGTATGACTGTGTCATTTTAAATTCAAAGGTCATCATAATGTTTGTATACGATTGCGCCTATATATATATATATATATATATATATATATATATATATATATATATATATATATATATATATATAATAATTATAATAATGATGATACTATTTATAGTTATGTATACACTATATACAACTATAATAAGGAAAGGTCAGTAATTTATTACTACCTTATTACCAGTAAGAAAACTAGCTCAATGTAAGTACATCAGATGTTTTACAGAGCAAGAATATAAATTACACAATAATCAAAGTTATGTTTACATCATTTTATTGCTGACAACAATCATTTCTTCCAAACATTGCTAGTACACTCAATAATTAGTGTAGCAGAGTGGGTAATAGGAAACAGTATGGCAGAGCTGAAGCCGTTTCGACAGCTATTTCTGTCCAGAAATAGCCGTCGAAACGGCTTGAGCTCTGCCGTCGGGGTCATATTTTTTCCTATATATATATATATTTATATATATACGTAACGTAAGTTATTCACGTATGCAGTCAAATGTAAAAATAACCGATCCCGGTCTAGAAACACCAGACCAGATACTTGTCAATAGGAATCCTAGTCCACATGGTATTAAGTCATGATATACACAGACATAAATAATTGTCCAAACCTGAACGTAAATATATTCAGAATACTTCGGACCAATCCACGAATTACAGTAAACACACGAACCAATCTTTCCCGCAAAACAACTGAACTGCCACCATTAATGGTATGAAGATAACATATAGACACACACACATACATATATATATATATATAAATATATATATATATACATATATATATATATATACACACACACGCACACACACACACATACACACACGTACACACAAACACATATATATATACAGATATATTGGTATATAAACATTGAGAATGTAGGAGCGAAAGGGAGAAATTATCTAGTTATGAAGACATATTAATAGATATCTAGCGAAGTGAAGGTTTATCTAAGTTGTCGAAATCATAAAAAGAAATAGAAAAAAGAAAGTGGCAGTGGTGGAGGGAAGGGAAAGGAAAATTAGAGTAAGTTAGAGAGGTACACGGATAGAAAATGAAAGAGAAACTATCACTATCACTATTATTATTAGTGAGGGTGGTGGTTTGGCAGTATTGGTAGATAATCCTTATGGGCTCGATAAAATAAAGTACCAGTCACGCACTGGGGTCGATTTAATTGACTTCCCCCTCCCCCCCCCAAATTACTGGCCTTGTGCCTATATAAGAAACCATTATTAGTGAGGGTGGTAATAATAATATTAAAAAGAATAAGAATGGAGGGCGGTGAATTGGCAGTATCGGTAGAGGGTTGGACGCCATGTTTTCTAGCATAGTTACGTCCCTTTACAGTCTGAGTTCAAATCCCGCCGAGGTTAACTTTGCCTTTCATCGTTACAGGGTCGATAAAATAAAGTACCAGTAATGTACTGGGTAATTGCTGGCCTTGTACCGATATAAGAAACCATTATTAGTGAGGGTGGTGGATTGGCAGTATTGGTAGATAATCGGACACCATGCTTTGCAGTATAGAGTTACGGCCCTTTATGATATGAGTTCAAATCCAGCCGAGGTTAACTTTGCCTTTCATCCTTGCGGGATCGATAAGAAAGTACCAGTAATGCACTGCGGTAATTTCTGGCCTTGTGCCAAAAAGTGAAACAATTACTATTATCATTATCCCGCCGAAGTTAGCTTTGCTTTCCATCCTTACGAGGTCGAGAAAATAAAGTACCAGTAACGCACTGGGGTCGATTTAATCAACTTTTCCCTCCCCTTCACATCTCGTGCCTGAAACAGAAACAAATATTATTAATATTAACGTATAGCCCATTACGTTCTGAGTTCAAATCCCGCTGATGTTAGCTTTGCCTTTCATCCTTACGGGTTCGATAAAATAAAGTACCCGTAATGAACTAGGGCTGATATATTTGACTTTCCCCTGCCCCCAAATTGCTGGCCTTGTACCTAAAGTAGAAACAATTATTGTTATTATCATTCGGGTCGTGGATTAGCAGTATCGGTAGAGCGGCAGACACCATGCTTCGCAGCATATAGTTACGTTCCTTTACGTTCTGAGTTCAAATCGTGCCTAGGTTAGCTTTGACTTTCCTACTTAAGAGGTCGATAAATAAAGCACCAGTAATCCAATGAGGTCGATTTAATCAACTTTCCTCCCTCTCCGCAAATTGCTGGCCTCGTGGCCAATAAATAAACCATTATTATTGTCGTTATTTTTATTATTATTATTATTATTATTATTATTATTATTATTATTATTAGTGAGGGCGATGGATTGGTAGTATCGGTAGAGCGTTGGACCCCATGATTTGTAGCATAGAGTTACGGACCTTTATGATCTGAGTTCAAATCCCGCCGAGGGTAACTTTGCCTTTCATCCTACGGGGTCGATAAAATAAAGTACCAGTCACGCACTGGTGTCGATTTAATCTACCCCCCACAAATTGCTGGCCTTGTGCCTATAATAGAAATCATTAACATTGTCATATTGTTATTACCATTATTTGTATCATTATTATTAACAGGGTGTGGAGGAGGATGTTGCTTGTAGTAAATTATAAAGCAATGTACTTACAACTAAAATTTACCCGAATCATAATGAAACATGGCGCATCATTTCAATTTGATTATCTTAAACGTCAGCTTTGTCGTTCGTTTTAGCGCCTTTTACAGTCACCCCCAACAACCTCGCCACAAACCCCTTGCAGCATCTATCCTCCGCCCTCCATCTCCATCTACCTTAACATCCTTTGCATTAAACAGGATCTAAGACCTTTATATTTCAAAAGAGTCATACAATTATCATCAGATGACTTTCTAAGCGTTTGATCCATTGTATATTCACTTCCTCGCAACTACTTGGATGTCTCTTTCTTTCATTCTCACTCTTTCTCTTACTATTTCTCTCTCTATCTCACCTTCCCCTCTCATCTGTCCCTGTCTTTGTATGTCTCCTTTACTTTCTGTCTCTGTTTCTCCCCCCTCAGTTTCTATTTTCCTCTCTATCTCCCCTTACTCACACCCTTACATTCCTCCGTCTCTATTTTTCTCTCACTCTTTCTCTCTCTATATTCCCTTTCTCTCTCCCCTTCCCCCTCTATATTACATTCTTCCGTCTCTATTTTTCTCTTACTCTATCTCTGTCTCTCTTCTTTACTTTCTGTCTCTCCCCACCACCACCACTACCGAATCTATATTTCTCTTCCTCTTTCTGTCTAGCTCCTTTACTTTCTCTCTCCCCGCCGTCTCTATATTTCCTTTACTATTTCTCTATCTATCTTCCTTACTCTCTGTATCTCTTTTCTTTTCTCTCTCTCTATTTTTCTCCTCTTTTATGTCTCCCTTCCTTTCCCTCTGCCTCTCTTCTTTTCTCTCTCCGTCTTTTTCTCGTTTGACTATCAATCTCTCAACATCTTCGGCATCATCAAACAAATTAATAGCAACAACAACACCAGTATTATTGTTAGTAGTAGTAGTAGTAGTAGTAGTAATGTTGATGATGTTTGACATCAATAATAACCAGGAATTATATGTAGAGTTTGATACTATTGTTGTTGTTATAATAGTAGATAGAAAGCACTGTATCCCTGAATCTTGTGACTGGGAATGTATACAAGGCTAGTTATTCAATATATATATATATTGGTGTGTGTTTATGAAGTAACATTATATATATATGAGAGAGAGAGAGAGAGAGAGAGAGAGAGAGACCTTTTTATATTTAATTGTTTTTATAGCTTTTTGAGGTAATATAAATTATTAAAAGCATGATTTGTCGTATATGTGTGTGTGTGTAGATCACGAGTTAAATCGGATGTAACCACAGTAAATATGATGATTTTATACGAATGAAACAGTTCCAATCCTGTAGAAGCTATCTCTATATTAAATAATTGTGTGTGTGTATATATATATATATATATATATATATATATATATATATATATATGAGTTCGAATCTAGCTGTCGAAACGGCCGGAGCTCAGCCGTCGGGGTCCTGACTCTTTTCCTATATATATATATATATATATATATATATATAAACAAAGAGTGTGTGGAAAGATACCAGGTGGACCATAACGTACCCGAGTACTCAATACTTGGAGTACTAGAGTGGGTAATATGAAAAGAGTCAGGGTCCTGATTCTTTTCTATATATATATATATATATATATATATATATATATGTGTGTGTGCGTGTGCGTGCGCGTGCGCGGCGCGCGTGTGTGTATGTACACGTGCGGATCGAATAGCAAACTTTGTCACATGTTTTGTAACATATATTTACGTTGCTGAGTGCGCTTGTGTCTGTAGAAGGGTCAGCCACTTTAAGTGTTAATTTCTGCAGCTCACTGTTTCATATTTCAAAACAATTGGGATACTTACTCATTTATAACCTATTGAGTACCAACTGGCAATCTTTAATGAAGGGCGTTCCCAAACCATGCGTTACAGCACACTGAATCACCCTCAGATGTAAATAGATACACCGCAAAAGACTAAGATTAAGTTTTAAGATATGGAAAATAAAAACTAAATTTCGTATGAATGTAGGTATATAGCTAACAAGGTGGCAAAGATGTATAATTTAGTAAAAAGTTTTGTGAACAATAGCACAATCTATCAATTCCGTTAATAGTTGTTTCTACTCTTGGTACAAGGCCAGCAATTATCCCAGTGCATAACTGCTGCTTTATTTTATCGACCCCGTAAGGATGAAAGGCAAAGTTAACCTCGGCGGGATTTGAACTCACAGCGTAAATAACATTATTCTAATATGTATGAAAAACTTCTTAGAATACATTTTAGAATTTATGATACAAAATGTTCCAGTATTTTTTTCTATTTTTCAAAAATTCTTGAGTAAAAAAAAAAGATGGTACCCACTGCCTTAAGGTATGTGTGAGGGTCGGATGAAAACTTTATAGGTGGACTATGAAGAAGTGATGAGAGAGCTGTGAAATCTTGCATGCATTAATTTCCGCTCTTCTTATTTATAACTGCATCGTCCCTTTCCAGGGACTATGTTGAAAAATACAACTCATTTGTTCATTTCATGGGAGTATCTTGATCTGCCAATGGACTTTTCAGTCGACCCTCGTATGTATAAATGTGTATATAGGCCTGTATGTATATATACAAATGTAGGCTGATATGTTCCTAGGTTGAGTATGACGGAGTGATGCCAGAGGGAGGAAATCTTGCATGCATTAATTTTAACGCTTCTTGTTAAAAACTGCATTTCTCTTTCCAGGGACTATCTTCAAAAATAAAATTAATTTGATAATTCCATAAGCGTATCTTAGTCTGCTTATGGACCATTCAGCCGAGCCTCATAGGTAGAAGAGAGATGCTGCTGAAACCATTGTATTCCATGTATTCTAAATACTTGACATTTGAGAACATAAATGTTGCTTCTGAGACGATTTCATTTAGAACATTTTGTTTATAGTCTATTCAGTGTCCCACCAAATTAACTCGTCTATTTAGCAAATTTTTACGTTTATCAGAGTCCCATCTTTTTCCAAATATCGATCTAGTGTTAGCACCGAGAAAAGCATTGTTCCATCAAACTCAGAGGCCCTGAATTGATATATATATATAGTGGTTGACACAAGTATCCTACATTTATAGTGTAATCAGCGTGACACAATTTAGCTACGAGCACCGATTCACGTAATGTGGGTCAACCCAATTCTATTCACAGTTTGGATCAACCCAAGTGTATAATGAAATATTTTTCCTAAATGCCACTTGTAGTTAGTTTCATATTAAAGAGGATCTCTCTGATATCTCCATTTAATATATATTAGAATAATTATGAAATGATTGAGGTCAGATGTGTATATTGTTAAGGATTCCTGTGTTTTTCAGGTTGTAATTTTTTACTGTTTTGAGACAGAAGAACCATTAGGTTAACCTATTTCAGACCAGTTTCCATATGTATCATCAAGGAGGATATTGTCGGGAATGGTTGCAGTAGCTAGGACCTAGCTAAAGCACCCGAAACAAGGTGACTGAGTTAAACTGATAACACGACTATATCTACAAGCCATTTAGACCACAAGGAGAATAGTGGGATTTGAACTGAGAAAATGAAAGCAATTCAGACTCGGCCTGATTTGAATAAAAAAATACAGAAAGTCAGAAAGTATAATTCAAGGTATTTTGTCCAACGCTCTAATAACATTACCAATTACTTCCCTAATGAGACAGTTTCGATAAGGTTAAATATTAGTAGTGAAAATTATGGTAGAGATCCCTGAATTCAGCATCGATCATTAACAATTAACTAGAATCCATTTATTTGATATTTTCCATCCTGAAAATGATTATTTTCCAAGCGACCTTTTCTGAGCAAATGGCGTAACAATGACTGGCTACAGGGTTTAGTGTGTATATATATATATATATATATATATACTGTATATATATATATATATATATATATAGGCAGCAGACAGAAAGTTAGATTTAGTTTTTGTTTTCTATCTAATGCATGATAGTTACATTTTTACTTGTTAAAGAGAGTAAATTATTAATTTTCTCCCAGATATTGTCAGAGATAAAATTGTTCGCTTTTACTGAAACGAAATGATATATGGGTGACCGTGTAATTAGTATCTATGCATACATACATAGCTATATATACACTTCCACACACTCACGCGCGAGCACACACACACATATATATATATGTGTATATATATATATATATATATATATACAGAGAGAGGGAGAGAGAGAGGGAGGGAGAGAGAGAGATATGGTGGTGAGAAAAAAAGAAACAGTTGCCGTGAAATAAAGTCGCTAATTGCCTTCTGTAACCTCAGTGACGAGAAATAATGACTCTGGGTTATATTACAATTTTATGTGTATGCAATTTGAATAAAGAAATGGCATATCTCTAATGGTCAGTGATTACCGTACATATATAGTTATCCCTAGCAACAGTATATGGTGAAAGTGTTAAATGAGACCTAATTCTCTTGGCAATTTATTATGGAGTTTCATAATTGTGTCCACTAACTGAACATTGGTTGGCCCCTAACCAGACGTCATTCGATGCATACGTTGTCATTACTTCTCCTACATAATCTCTTGACATAATTTGTCTTTCAATCAATATGATACAGGTAAGTTTGTCATTAGAGAGCTTACATGGCTATTGGTCTCATGAAGTTTGCTTCTCATCTAGGTCGTTTCGTGGTCAGTCCTACTATGAGATATTTCGGGCAGGTATAAATAGCTATAGACCCGAGTTGATCTATTCATTCTGATTGACATTTTGCGGATGAGAGCTATGCAGATGCCTGTTTTTTAAGTCAGTCGTGTTTTGGTTTAGAAGCTGTGAGTCTTAATATCCCATAGAATTATAACAGTAAATATCTAAAAGCAGTTTTGTTAATAAAATGTGTATTGTATCTATACTACTGAACATATTCTTATAACTATTTACAGTAAACTACAGTAAAGATTTTACTTCTATATATGATTCAATAATAATATTTTGTGGTTTTGAAGAAATTCTTGTGTGTGAGGTTTCATGCGATACAGGACGTTAAGCAGTAATTTGTTGACACTTTTCTGTTACGCTTAATCTATGTGGAAGATAAGTTAATGTTGCACATTTATATCTAACGATCAGCCCCTTGCAGAGCACCGAAAGGCTTTGTTGATGTTCGAGCGACTAGAACACGCATCGGCGAAATGGACGGAGATCCAACACTTAAAATGTGCTTAACTCATGGACACCAGAATACAAATCATATTCGACTTAGGTGGGGTTTGAACTCAACGCAAGCGATATCGAAATATACCCTATAAAGCATTAACTTTATTATATCCTCACCCGCTTCTACTAGTTCACCGACATTAGAACGTAATAACAATTAGAAATGTGTTTTCTTCCAAACTGTTTTAGTTTAAAAGCACAACAAGCCGTTATTTGTGTTAGACTCTAGAGTGATAAATGTCAATGCTATTATCCTAAAATGTCGAATTAAAAGAACTGGTGGCGGACCTTATGACATTTCTTATTGCTGTATTCATTCATTATTCTCATTATTTCATTCATTTAGAAGTATACTCGATATTTTGGATACAATATTTTATGATTAGAGAAAATAATGTAGTTCTAATTTATAACATAATTTTATATTAGAAAACAAATAAATTGCTACTAAATATAGATGGTCGACACCCATCACAACATATTCTTGCATTAGTAAACAAAACTGATAATGGACTGCTTGATAGGAGACTAATAGATGTTATGTTGCAAATAAATCCTGTAACCTAGTATTCGAATATCATACGCAATTGTTAATAATGGTTTCCAATTTAGGCACAGGACCAACAATTTGAGAGGAGATGAATGCTGATTTTATTGAACCCTGTGCGTTTCTGATACATTATTTTTCCACCTCGTACGGATAAAAGGCAAAACTATACTCTTGGCGAGATTTGAACTCAGAACGTAAAGAGCGATAATTATATTGTCGAGGGTTTTATGCAATGGTCTGACCCGTGGGATAGAGTGCGCTGATTTGGTTGAGTCGGATGGAATGCTTAACGGTATTCGTCCCGGCTCTCTGCTCTCAGAGTTCAATTCACACCGATGTCAATTTTCATTTTTTCGAGTTCGACAAAAAAATTACTTGTCTAGTACTGGGGTCGATCCTTCTTCTATATTTCTTTCTCACTTCCTTTCTCTCACTTTCTCTCCTTCTTAGAAAGAAATCTGCTGTACTCAGGCCTGGAGTGGGATGGGATTCGACAGGCTTAAGATATCCACGGCGCCTATACAACTCCATCAGGAGTTTCGGCAAGAAAAAAAAAATAACTGCCTTAACAATCCTTTGAAGTAAATTTCAATTCATAAACAAATTCCTTATGATTAGATCGAAGGATGTTTCATTTGAATGAAATGTCAAATAAGATTATTGCATTAAAAGATTAATTAAATAGAAAAACAATTCCAAATTTAACTAAGAAACACATGTATTAATAGATGACATTTCAACATTATAAAATTCATACCAACATTCAACATCACATTTATTTAATGCTACGTATCCCTTCCATTTTTTTACCAATTCTTCATTCTCAAATGGCTATATACGTAGATTTTCATAATAGAACCTTTCTCAAGCTTGTGATCAATTCCATATAGAATCGATGACACGTAAAGTATGAGTTAATGAGATTGTAATGTGACAAGGAAGCACCATATTCTGGTTCCCGGTCACATATTCATGTTGGGGCAACCATGTTGACTTTTCCTAATAGGAATTATCATTCCTACATCATTGTAACACGAAATATATTCTTATTCATCGAACACAGAATTTTACACGATATACTTCCACTTCTCTTAGCTACTTCTATATATACCTACTTCTATATATACCTACATCTATATATAGCTACTTCTATATATAGCTACTTCTATATATAGCTACTTCTATATATTGCTACTTCTATATATACCTACATCTATATATACCTACTTCTATATATACCTACTTCTATATATACCTACTTCTATATATCACTACTTCTATATTTATCTATTTCTATATATACCTACTTCTATATGTACCACCTACTTCTACATATACCTACGTCTATATATAGCTACTTCTATATATACCTACTTCTATATATATCTACTTCTATATATACCTATTCTATATACACCTACTTCTATATATACCTACTTCTATATATACCTACTTCTATATATACCTACTTCTATATATACCTACTTCTACATATAGCTACTTCTATATATAGCTGCTTCTATATATACCTACTTCTATATATACCTACTTCTACATATACCTACTTCTATATATACCTACTTCTATATATAAATACTTCTGCATATACCTACTTCTAAATATACCTACTTATATATATAGCTACTTCTATATATACCTACTTCTATATATACCTACTTCTACATATACCTACTTCTATATATACCTACTTCCATATATACCTACTTCTATATATACCTCATTCTACATATACCTATTTCTATATATACCAACTTCTACATATACCTACTTCTATATATACCTCCTTCTACATATACCTACTTCTATATATACCTAATTCCATATATACCTACTTCTACGTATACCTATTTCTATATATACATTATTCTATATATACCTACTTCTATATATACCACCTACTTCTACATATACCTACATCTATATATAGCTACTTCTATATATACATACTTCTACATATACCTACTTCTATATATGCTACTTCTATATATACACTCTTCTATATATACCTACTTCTATATATACCTACTTCTATATATGCTACTTCCATATATACCTACTTCTATATATACCTACTTCTATATATACATACTTCTATATATATACCGACTTCTACATATACTTACTTCTATATATACCTACTTCTACATATACCTACTTCTATATATAGCTACTTCTATATATACCTACTTCTATATATACCTACTTCTATATATACCTACTTCTATATATACCTACTTCTATATATACCTACTTCCATATATACCTACTTCTATATATACCTACTTCTACATATCCCTATTTCTATATATACCAACTTCTACATTTACCTACTTCTATATATACCTCCTTCTACATATACCTACTTCTATATATACCTAATTCCATATATACCTACTTCTACGTATACCTATTTCTATATATACATTATTCTATATATACCTACTTCTATATATACCACCTACATCTACATATACCTACATCTATATATAGCTACTTCTATATATACATACTTCTACATATACCTATTTCTATATATGCTACTTCTATATATACCCTCTTCTATATATAGCTACTTCTATATATACCTACTTCTATATATGTTACTTCCATATATACCTGCTTCTATATATACCTACTTCTATATATACATACTTCTATATATATACCTACTTCTACATATACTTACTTCTATATATACCTACTTCTACATATACCTACTTCTACATATACCTACTTCTATATATACCTACTTCTATATATACCTACTTCTATATATACCTACTTCTAGATATACCTACTTCTACATATACCTACTTCTATATATACCTACTTCTATAAATACCTACTTCTATACCTACCTACTTCTATATATACCTACTTCTATATACACATACTTCTATATATACCTACTTCTACATATACCTACTTCTATATATACCTACTTCTATATATACCTACTTCCACATATACATACTTCTATATATACCTACATCTACATATACCTACTTCTATATATACCTACTTCTATATATACCTACTTCTATGTATATCTACTTCTATATATACCTACTTGTATATATACCTACTTCTATATATACCTACTTGTATATATACCTACTTCTATATATACCTACTTTTATATAAACCTACTTCTATATATACCTATTTCTACATATACCTACTTCTATATATAGCTACTTCTATATATACCTACGTCTATACCTACCTACTTCTATATATACCTACTTCTATATACACATACTTCTATATATACCTACTTCTACATATACCTACTTCTATATATACCTACTTCTATATATACCAACTTCTATATATACCTACTTATATATATACCTACTTCTATGTATACCTATTTCTACATATACCTACTTCTATATATACCTTTTTCTACATATACCTACTTCTATATATAGCTACTTCTATATATACCTACTTCTATATATACCTACTTCTATATATACCTACTTCTATATATAACTACTTCAATATATACCTACTACTATATATACCTACTTCTATATATAAACCTACTTCTATATATACCTACTTCTATATATACCTACTTCTACATATACCTACTTCTATATATACCTACTTCTACATATACCTACTTCTATATATACCTACTTCTATATATACCTACTTCTATATATACCTACTTCCACATATACCTACTTCTATATATACCTACATCTACATATACCTACTTCTATATATACCTACTTCTATATATACCTACTTCTATGTATATCTACTTCTATATATACCTACTTGTATATATACCTACTTCTATATATACCTACTTGTATATATACCTACTTCTATATATACCTACTTTTATATAAACCTACTTCTATATATACCTATTTCTACATATACCTACTTCTATATATAGCTACTTCTATATATACCTACGTCTATACCTACCTACTTCTATATATACCTACTTCTATATACACATACTTCTATATATACCTACGTCTACATATACCTACTTCTATATATACCTACTTCTATATATACCAACTTCTATATATACCTACTTCTATATATACCTACTTCTATATATACCTATTTCTACATATACCTACTTCTATATATAGCTACTTCTATATATACCTATTTCTATATATACCTATTTCTATATATACCTACTTCTATATATACCTACTTCTATATATACCTACTTCTATGTATATCTACTTCTATATATACCTACTTCTACATATACCTACTTTTACATATGCCTACTTTTATATATACCTACTTTTATATAAACCTACTTCTATATATACCTATTTCTACATATACCTACTTCTATATATAGCTACTTCTATATATACCTACCTCTATACCTACCTACTTCTATATATACCTACTTCTATATACACATACTTCTATATATACCTACTTCTACATATACCTACTTCTATATATACCTACTTTTATATAAACCTACTTCTATATATACCTATTTCTACATATACCTACTTCTATATATACCTACCTCTATATATACCTACTTCTATATATACCCTCTTCTATATATAGCTACTTCTATATATACCTACTTCTATATATGTTACTTCCATATATACCTGCTTCTATATATACCTACTTCTATATATACATACTTCTATATATATACCTACTTCTACATATACTTACTTCTATATATACCTACTTCTACATATACCTACTTCTACATATACCTACTTCTATATATACCTACTTCTATATATACCTACTTCTATATATACCTACTTCTATATATACCTACTTCTACATATACCTACTTCTATATATACCTACTTCTATAAATACCTACTTCTATACCTACCTACTTCTATATATACCTACTTCTATATACACATACTTCTATATATACCTACTTCTACATATACCTACTTCTATATATACCTACTTCTATATATACCTACTTCCACATATACCTACTTCTATATATACCTACATTTACATATACCTACTTCTATATATACCTACTTCTATATATACCTACTTCTATGTATATCTACTTCTATATATACCTACTTGTATATATACCTACTTCTATATATACCTACTTGTATATATACCTACTTCTATATATACCTACTTTTATATAAACCTACTTCTATATATACCTATTTCTACATATACCTACTTCTATATATAGCTACTTCTATATATACCTACGTCTATACCTACCTACTTCTATATATACCTACTTCTATATACACATACTTCTATATATACCTACTTCTACATATACCTACTTCTATATATACCTACTTCTATATATACCAACTTCTATATATACCTACTTATATATATACCTACTTCTATGTATACCTATTTCTACATATACCTACTTCTATATATACCTTTTTCTACATATACCTACTTCTATATATAGCTACTTCTATATATACCTACTTCTATATATACCTACTTCTATATATACCTACTTCTATATATAACTACTTCAATATATACCTACTACTATATATACCTACTTCTATATATAAACCTACTTCTATATATACCTAATTCTATATATACCTACTTCTACATATACCTACTTCTATATTTACCTACTTCTACATATACCTACTTCTATATATACCTACTTCTATATATACCTACTTCTATATATACCTACTTCCACATATACCTACTTCTATATATACCTACATCTACATATACCTACTTCTATATATACCTACTTCTATATATACCTACTTCTATGTATATCTACTTCTATATATACCTACTTGTATATATACCTACTTCTATATATACCTACTTGTATATATACCTACTTCTATATATACCTACTTTTATATAAACCTACTTCTATATATACCTATTTCTACATATACCTACTTCTATATATAGCTACTTCTATATATACCTACGTCTATACCTACCTACTTCTATATATACCTACTTCTATATACACATACTTCTATATATACCTACGTCTACATATACCTACTTCTATATATACCTACTTCTATATATACCAACTTCTATATATACCTACTTCTATATATACCTACTTCTATATATACCTATTTTTACATATACCTACTTCTATATATACCTATTTCTATATATACCTACTTCTATATATACCTACTTCTATATATACCTACTTCTATGTATATCTACTTCTATATATACCTACTTCTACATATACCTACTTTTACATATGCCTACTTTTATATATACCTACTTTTATATAAACCTACTTCTATATATACCTATTTCTACATATACCTACTTCTATATATAGCTACTTCTATATATACCTACCTCTATACCTACCTACTTCTATATATACCTACTTCTATATACACATACTTCTATATATACCTACTTCTACATATACCTACTTCTATATATACCTACTTTTATATAAACCTACTTCTATATATACCTATTTCTACATATACCTACTTCTATATATACCTACCTCTATATATACCTACTTCTATATATACCTACTTCTATATATACCTACTTCTATATATACCTACTTCTATATATACCTATTTCTACATATACCTACTTCTATATATAGCTACTTCTATATATACCTACTTCTATATATACCTACTTCTATATATACCTACTTCTATATATACCTACCTCTATATATACCTACTTCTATATATACCTACTTCTATATATACCTACTTCTATATATACCTACATCTATATACACATACTTCTATATACCTACTTCTACATATACCTACTTCTATATATACCTACTTCTATATATACCTACTTCTATATATACCTACTTCTATATATACCTACTTCTATATATACCTACTTCTATATATAACTACCTCTATATATACCTACTTCTATATATTCCTACTTCTATATATACCTACTTCTATATACACATACTTCTATATATACATACTTCTACATATACCTACTTCTATATATACCTACTTCTATATATAACTACTTCTATATATACCTACTTCTATATATACCTACTTCTATATATAAACCTACTTCTATATATACCTACTTCTATATATGCCTACTTCTACATAAACCTACTTCTATATATACCTACTTCTACATATACCTACTTCTATATATACCTACTTATATATATACCTACTTCTATATATACCTACTTCTATATATACCTACTTCCACATATACCTACTTCTATATATACCTACTTCTATATATACCTACATCTACATATACATACTTCTATATATACCTACTTCTATGTATATCTACTTCTATATATACCTACTTGTATATATACCTACTTCTATATATACCTACTTGTATATATACACCACTTCTATATATACCTACTTTTATATAAACCTACTTCTATATATACGTATTTCTACATATACCTACTTCTATATATAGCTACTTCTATATATACCTACGTCTATACCTACCTACTTCTATATATACCTACTTCTATATACACATACTTCTATATATACCTACGTCTACATATACCTACTTCTATATATACCTACTTCTATATATACCAACTTCTATATATACCTACTTCTATATATACCTACTTCTATGTATACCTATTTCTACATATACCTACTTCTATATATAGCTACTTCTATATATACCTACTTCTATATATACCTACTTCTATATATACCTACTTCTATATATACCTACCTCTATATATACCTACTTCTATATATACCTACTTCTATATATACCTACTTCTATATATACCTTTTTCTACATATACCTACTTCTATATATAGCTACTTCTATATATACCTACTTCTATATATACCTACTTCTATATATACCTACTTCTATATATAACTACTTCTATATATACCTACTACTATATATACCTACTTCTATATATAAACCTACTTCTATATATACCTACTTCTATATATACCTACTTCTACATATACATACTGCTATATATACCAACTTCTACATATACCTACTTCTATATATACCTACTTCTATATATACCTACTTCTATATATACCTACTTCCACATATACCTACTTCTATATATACCTATTCTATATATACCTACATCTACATATACCTACTTCTATATATACCTACTTCTATATATACCTACTTCTATGTATATCTGCTTCTATATATACCTACTTGTATATATACCTACTTCTATATATACCTACTTGTATATATACCTACTTCTATATATAACTACTTTTATATAAACCTACTTCTATATATACCTATTTCTACATATACCTACTTCTATATATAGCTACTTCTATATATACCTACGTCTATACCTACCTACTTCTATATATACCTACTTCTATATACACATACTTCTATATATACCTACGTCTACATATACCTACTTCTATATATACCTACTTCTATATATACCAGCTTCTATATATACCTACTTCTATATATACCTACTTCTATATATACCTATTTCTACATATACCTACTTCTATATATAGCTACTTCTATATATACCTATTTCTATATATACCTACTTCTATATATACCTACTTCTATATATACCTACTTCTATATATACCTACTTCTATATATACCTATTTCTACATATACCTACTTCTATGTATATCTACTTCTATATATACCTACTTCTACATATACCTACTTTTACATATGCCTACTTTTATATATACCTACTTTTATATAAAGCTACTTCTATATATACCTATTTCTACATATACCTACTTCTATATATAGCTACTTCTATATATACCTACCTCTATACCTACCTACTTCTATATATACCTACTTCTATATACACATACTTCTATATATACCTACTTCTACATATACCTACTTCTATATATACCTACTTTTATATAAACCTACTTCTATATATACCTATTTCTACATATACCTACTTCTATATATACCTACCTCTATATATACCTACTTCTATATATACCTACTTCTATATATACCTACTTCTATATATACCTACTTCTATATATACCTATTTCTACATATACCTACTTCTATATATAGCTACTTCTATATATACCTACTTCTATATATACCTACTTCTATATATACCTACTTCTATATATACCTACCTCTATATATACCTACTTCTATATATACCTACTTCTATATATACCTACTTCTATATATACCTACATCTATATACACATACTTCTATATACCTACTTCTACATATACCTACTTCTATATATACCTACTTCTATATATACCTACTTCTATATATACCTACTTCTATATATACCTACTTCTATATATAACTACCTCTATATATACCTACTTCTATATATTCCTACTTCTATATATACCTACTTCTATATACACATACTTCTATATATACCTACTTCTACATATACCTACTTCTATATATACCTACTTCTATATATAACTACTTCTATATATACCTACTTCTATATATACCTACTTCTATATATAAACCTACTTCTATATATACCTACTTCTATATATACCTACTTCTACATAAACCTACTTCTATATATACCTACTTCTACATATACCTACTTCTATATATACCTACTTATATATATACCTACTTCTATATATACCTACTTCTATATATACCTACTTCCACATATACCTACTTCTATATATACCTACTTCTATATATACCTACATCTACATATACATACTTCTATATATACCTACTTCTATGTATATCTACTTCTATATATACCTACTTGTATATATACCTACTTCTATATATACCTACTTGTATATATACACCACTTCTATATATACCTACTTTTATATAAACCTACTTCTATATATACGTATTTCTACATATACCTACTTCTATATATAGCTACTTCTATATATACCTACGTCTATACCTACCTACTTCTATATATACCTACTTCTATATACACATACTTCTATATATACCTACGTCTACATATACCTACTTCTATATATACCTACTTCTATATATACCAACTTCTATATATACCTACTTCTATATATACCTACTTCTATGTATACCTATTTCTACATATACCTACTTCTATATATAGCTACTTCTATATATACCTACTTCTATATATACCTACTTCTATATATACCTACTTCTATATATACCTACCTCTATATATACCTACTTCTATATATACCTACTTCTATATATACCTACTTCTATATATACCTTTTTCTACATATACCTACTTCTATATATAGCTACTTCTATATATACCTACTTCTATATATACCTACTTCTATATATACCTACTTCTATATATAACTACTTCTATATATACCTACTACTATATATACCTACTTCTATATATAAACCTACTTCTATATATACCTACTTCTATATATACCTACTTCTACATATACCTACTGCTATATATACCAACTTCTACATATACCTACTTCTATATATACCTACTTCTATATATACCTACTTCTATATATACCTACTTCCACATATACCTACTTCTATATATACCTATTCTATATATACCTACATCTACATATACCTACTTCTATATATACCTACTTCTATATATACCTACTTCTATGTATATCTGCTTCTATATATACCTACTTGTATATATACCTACTTCTATATATACCTACTTGTATATATACCTACTTCTATATATACCTACTTTTATATAAACCTACTTCTATATATACCTATTTCTACATATACCTACTTCTATATATAGCTACTTCTATATATACCTACGTCTATACCTACCTACTTCTATATATACCTACTTCTATATACACATACTTCTATATATACCTACGTCTACATATACCTACTTCTATATATACCTACTTCTATATATACCAGCTTCTATATATACCTACTTCTATATATACCTACTTCTATATATACCTATTTCTACATATACCTACTTCTATATATAGCTACTTCTATATATACCTATTTCTATATATACCTACTTCTATATATACCTACTTCTATATATACCTACTTCTATATATACCTACTTCTATATATACCTATTTCTACATATACCTACTTCTATATATACCTACTTCTACATATACCTACTTCTATATATACCTAGTTCTATATATACCAACTTCTATATATACCTACTTCTATGTATATCTACTTCTATATATACCTACTTCTACATATACCTACATTTACATATACCTACTTCTATATATACCTACTTTTATATAAACCTACTTCTATATATACCTATTTCTACATATACCTACTTCTATATATAGCTACTTTTATATATACCTACGTCTATACCTACCTACTTATATATATACCTACTTCTATATACACATACTTCTATATATACCTACTTCTACATGTACCTACTTCTATATATACCTACTTCTATATATACCAACTTCTATATATACCTACTTCTATATATACCTACTTCTATGTATACCTATTTCTACATATACCTACTTCTATATATAGCTACTTCTATATATACCTACTTCTATATATACCTACTTCTATATATACCTACCTCTATATATACCTACTTCTATATATACCTACTTCTATATATACCTACTTCTATATATACCTACTTCTATATATACCAGCTTCTATATATACCTATTTCTACAAATACCTACTTCTATATATAGCTACTTCTATATATACCTACTTCTATATATACCTACTTCTATATATACCTACTTCTATATATACCTACCTCTATATATACCTACTTCTATATATACCTACTTCTATATATACCTACTTCTATATATACCTACTTCTATATACACATACTTCTATATATACCTACTTCTACATATACCTACTTCTATATATACCTACTTCTATATATACCTACTTCTATATATACCTACTTCTATATATAACTACCTCTATATATACCTACTTTTATATATACCTACTTCTATATATAACTACTTCTATATATGCCTACTACTATATATACCTACTTCTATATATAAACCTACTTCTATATATACCTACTTCTATATATACCTACTTCTACATATACCTACTTCTATATATACCTACTTCTACATATACCTACTTCTATATATACCTACTTCTATATATACCTACTTCTATATATACCTACTTCCACATATACCTACTTCTATATATACCTACTTCTATATATACCTACATCTACATATACATACTTCTATATATACCTACTTCTATATATACCTACTTCTATGTATATCTACTTCTATATATACCTACTTGTATATATACCTACTTCTATATATACCGACTTGTATATATACCTACTTCTATATATACCTACTTTTATATAAACCTACTTCTATATATACCTATTTCTACATATACCTACTTCTATATATAGCAACTTCTATATATATCTACGTCTATATCTACCTACTTCTATATATACCTACTTCTATATACACATACTTCTATATATACCTACGTCTACATATACCTACTTCTATATATACCTGCTTCTATATATACCAACTTCTATATATACCTACTTCTATATATACCTACTTCTATATATACCTATTTCTATATATACCTACTTCTATATATACCTACTTCTATATATACCAACTTCTATATATACCTACTTCTATGTATATCTACTTCTATATATACCTACTTCTACATATACCTACTTCTACATATACCTACTTCTATATATACCTACTTCTATATATACCTACTTCTATATATACCCATTTCTACATATACCTACTTCTATATATAGCTACTTCTATATATACCTACTTCTATATATACCTACTTCTATATATACCTATCTCTATATATGCCTACTTCTATATATATATCTACTTCTATATATACCTACTTCTATATATACCTACTTCTATATATACCTACTTCTATATACACATACTTCTATATATACCTACTTCTACATATACCTACTTCTATATATACCTACTTCTATATATACCTACTTCTATATATACCTACTTCTATATATAACTACCTCTATACATACCTACTTCTATATATACCTACTTCTACATATACCTACTTCTATATATACCTACTTCTATATAAAACTACTTCTATATATACCTACTTCTATATATACCTACTTCTACATATACCTACTTCTATATATACCTACTTCTATATAAACCTACTTCTATATATACCTACTTCTATATATACCTACTTCTACATATACCTACTTCTATATATACCTACTTCTACATATACCTACTTCTATATATACCTACTTCTATATATACCTACTTCTATATATACCTACTTCTATATATACCTACTTCTATATATAACTACCTCTATATATACCTACTTCTATATATACCTACTTCTACATATACCTACTTCTATATATACCTACTTCTATATATAACTACTTCTATATATACCTACTTCTATATATACCTACTTATATATATAAACCTACTTCTATATATACCTACTTCTATATATACCTACTTCTACATATACCTACTTCTATATATACCTACTTCTACATATACCTACTTCTATATATACCTACTTCTATATATACCTACTTCTATATATACCTACTTCTATATATACCTACTTCTACATATACCTACTTCTACATATAGCTACTTCTATATATACCTACTTCTATATATACCTACTTCTACATATACCTACTTCTATATATACCTACTTCTATATATACCTACTTCTATATATACCTACTTCTACATATACCTACTTCTATATATACCTACTTCTACATATACCTACTTCTATATATACCTACTTCTACATATACCTACTTCTATATATACCTATTTCTACATATACCTACTTCTATATATAGCTACTTCTATATATACCTACTTCTATATATACCTACTTCTATATATACCTATCTCTATATATACCTACTTCTATATATATATCTACTTCTATATATACCTACTTCTATATATACCTACTTCTATATATACCTACTTCTATATACACATACTTCTATATATACCTACTTCTACATATACCTACTTCTATATATACCTACTTCTATATATACCTACTTCTATATATACCTACTTCTATATATAACTACCTCTATATATACCTACTTCTATATATACCTACTTCTACATATACCTACTTCTATATTTACCTACTTCTATATAAAACTACTTCTATATATACCTACTTCTATATATACCTACTTCTATATATAAACCTACTTCTATATATACCTACTTCTATATATACCTACTTCTACATATACCTACTTCTATATATACCTACTTCTACATATACCTACTTCTATATATACCTACTTCTATATATACCTACTTCTATATATACCTACTTCTATATATACCTACTTCTATATATAACTACCTCTATATATGCCTACTTCTATATATACCTACTTCTACATATACCTACTTCTATATATACCTACTTCTATATATAACTACTTCTATATATACCTACTTCTATATATAGCTACTTCTATATATAAACCTACTTCTATATATACCTACTTCTACATATACCTACTTCTATATATACCTACTTCTACATATACCTACTTCTATATATACCTACTTCTATATATACCTACTTCTATATATACCTACTTCTACATATACCTACTTCTATATATACCTACTTCTACATATACCTACTTCTATATATACATATTCTACATATACCTACTTCTATATATACCTACTTCTATATATACCTACTTCTATATATACCTACTTCTATATATACCTACTTCTACATATAGCTACTTCTATATATACCTACTTCTATATATACCTACTTCTACATATACCTACTTCTATATATACCTACTTCTACATATACCTACTTCTATATATACCTACTTCTATATATACCTACTTCTATATATAACTACTTCTACATATACCTACTTCTATATATAACTACTTCTATATATACCTACTTCTACATATACCTACTTCTATATATACCTACTTCTACATATACCTACTTCTACATATACCTACTTCTATATATACCTACTTCTACATATACCTACTTCTATATATACCTACTTCTATATATACCTACTTCTATATATAACTACTTCTACATATACCTACTTCTATATCCATGTTTCTCAACTTTTTCGACCGACCTCCGGGCCTTTTAGCTCCCGAAAAATGTCCGGCCCCACTTATTTTACAAGCGGAAACTATTGCTCAAAAACTATTCCGGACTATAACCCCCACATGATATATATACTAGTGCTTCTCAATCTTTTTATTCTCCCGGCCCACTTTACTCCCTAGAAATTGCCAGGGTCAGTGCTCAAAGAGCATTCTGGAACACTTACCCCCATATGATCTCGACTGCATTTAAATTTTGTGTGATCTTAAGTTCTAAGAAAGTCTGAAAAGATTTCCTGGCCCAATGAAATTTCTCCGGGCCCACTCAAAATTGTCCCGGGACCACTGAGTGGGCCCTTGGCCCACCGTTGCGCACCACTGTTCTATACACGTATATACCTACTTCTATAATCATTAAATACCGCCGCCTTTCCTCCCTACATCTACTGCTGCTACTTCTCCTCATCACCCTTCTTAACTTCTTCTTCTTCTTCTTCTTCTTCTTCTTCTTCTTGCTCCTACTCTTCCTTCTTCATCCTCCTCCCCTCTTCCTCCTCTTCCTTCTCTTCCTCCCATTCTCCTATTTACTCCTCTTCTTCTTCTTCGTCTTCTCTTTCTTCTTCTACCCCCCTCCCCATATTCCCCCATATTCCCCCATTTCCCCTATTCTTCTTCTTCTTCCTCCTCCCTCTCTTCCACGACCTCATCTTCTCAGTCCTCTTTCTCTTCTATTCCCCCTCAGGTTACCCCCCCCCCCTTCTGTGAATATCACACATAACTCAATGGAGCTCGTAGATCCCAACTGAAGGAAAGCACGCTAATATTTCTCATACTTTAACACCCAATCAATCGTAGATTGTGGTGCCGCCTACGATACTCTTGATGTTTCACCGTTACCATGACTACCAAGATTTTTTTTATCTTCCAATTCACGAAAGTTGTTTAAATACCAGTTTGAAAGCTGGGGTAACAGAGCGGAATTCCAGCTAGATCATGTCAACAAAATCACTATACGGTTTAAATACACACAAATCTCAGATATCCGAATGGCTAAATGTCAGCAGAAGTGCACTCTGAAGTGCACCCTGGATTCATGACCTGGATACACACCGGACCTTTACAGTTTAAGAAGTTAAGGGACGAAACATTTGCTTGAGAGAATTTTTTTTTCCTGAAATCTCTCCTGTCCATCTCTCCTGCCTATTTCTTACCACTACTCAGCGATTTCACAACAAATATTTATGCTGACTCTCGTAATAAACATTTAAGTGCATCTGTTACTGCTAACACGAAATAGCCGTCTTACAATTAAACAGTAATTTTAATTTTCTGGAAAATATTTCCAAACGTAGATTATTAGATGGAGCTATGTGCTGGTGTTAACACTCCCGTTAATGGTTTCTATATCACGGTGATTTGTTGTGAAATTAATGCCAGAGGCAAATTATGAGCGATAAATTAACACAAAGGACTTGTGATCCAGTGACTATATATTTCGGTGAAGACGCATGGCTTAGTGGTTAGAGCATTGGGCTTGCAATGGAAAGGTTGTGAGTTCAATTCTCGGACCGGGTAATGTGTTGTTTCCTTTTAGCAAGACACTTTATTTCATGTTGGTCCAGTTTACTCAGGTTAAGAAATGAGATGATAAGACTGGGGTCCCTATCATTAAAGTACCCAAGACACCTCCAACGAGATATGTCTTGGAGGAGGCCAGCTAAACCTGAATAGGTGTGAGCTGTCACACACACACACAAGATATTTCTAATCTAGAAATATATGTAATGTATTGTAGCTCACACGGAAGGGGTTGAAACTGTTTAATTAATTATATAAGATCAGATATCTCTTGTAGCACAAATAATATTGATGTTTAACATTGCCAGAAGGGCACAAATTTTGCAAGGTTTTATTTCTCTTAATCGATTACTTTATCTGATTGCTTCTTATTTTATCGATCATTCGTGTATGTGAGGTGGAGTCAACTTTGGTGCGATTTGAACTTAAATTATGAAAGATGATTTGTAAATGTTGTAAATGATTATTTAGTTCGATGTTTTATCAAAATCTGGTGGCGAATTGGCAGAGTCGTTAGAACGTAGTAAAGAATGTTTTACTTTATTATTGTAGAAGGCTTTAGGACAAAATTGTGTAGAGCATCTTGTGTTATTTACAGTCTTATACTTTGTGTTCAAATACCGCCTTGATTATCATGCGTTTATCCTTCCGTGTTCGAGAAAATGAACTACAAACTATGCACTGGAGATTATTGATATGTTCAGGAATGAACGTGGGCTGTGCAGAAACCAGGAATCGGATTAATTCTCTTAGAAAAGACTAAACTCCTTATTAGTTACTCGAGCACCAGGTACTGACTTTGACCATAATGTATAAGTCAATCAGCCTGTAAATGATTAGCAGTATCGATAGAGCGTCAGACAAAATGATATTAAGTTACCTTTCCTTACGTTAAAGTTTACCCTTCAAGGGCCGACCCCTTAAAACACCAGTCAAGTACTGATGCCGATATAATCGATTACAATTTCCTATCATACAGATTGAGGTCTTGTACGAATCTTCGAAATCAATGTATTCTTATTTCCATTCATCATATATCCTTCTTTAGATCATAACTCGAGGCTTCACAGCTCATAAGATGCTGCTCTTTCAACACGTGACAACTTACAAACGTGTTAACCGAAAGCAATGATCGATTAGTAGAAGAAAGTATTAGTTAAAAACCTGTTTAATTAAAGTACAACAATTTTCTGCCTTCTAATGATAGACTACAATTACTCACCTACTTTAGGCTGGCATACAATATAAAACCAATTTACTTAAATCTCAATAGCTTGGAGGAGGTGACTTTAGATAGCATCATCACATCTTCTTCTTCTATTCAGACAACTTACGTTGCAGTCTTTGATTGATTACTTACATACGTAGCAATCCTAGCAGATACATTGTTACACTTCAGCTCGAATATGGTTGGTGCTTCTTTACACTGTGAGGGAGTCTGAAATCTCATTGGCTCATACAAACACAGGTGTAAAAAGTAAGTAAGCAGACGTACCTACATCTTACTTCTCAACGTTGATGTATATAATAAAGGCGGGGAACAAACACTGGAATAATATCTTCTACGTAGCAATAAATATTATGTTGGTGTAGCATTACGTTTGGAGCAGATAAATATATCGCTCTTACAGACACGAATACACACACATACACACACACACACATTCTCTTGTAACCACACAAACGTACGTAGACGCAGACGAAGTCAAACACACGGACCTGCGCCTGTGCAAACGCACACAGATAAGTACGCATATAGGTGTGTATGAGTGTGCATATATATATATATATAATGCCAGCACCAACAGTTTTGCAAGATATGTCAACATGAATGGAGCTGTTATTTTTGTCTGAAGACATTTTTCCAATTCCATCCCGCCCGTCCCCTCAATCTATCTTATTTCTAATTCTTTCTTCTGATAAAAGTCTAGCGTCCGAAACGTTAAGACCCTCTTCCTGCTATATCAAGCGTTAACCTAATATATCCCTTCCATATACTGTACCGATTGTCGATTGTGTTGTTATTTCTGTTTACCTTTTACATACATACATACATACATACATACATATATATATATATATATATATATATATATATATATATATATATATATATATATATATATATATATATGTGTGTGTGTGCGTGTGTGTGTGTGTGTGTGTGTGTGTGTGTGTGTGTGTGTGTGTGTGTGTGTGTGTGTGTGTCCGTTTGTGTGTCTGTATTAACTATATATATGCATAATGAAGAAGACTAGTATCTTAGTCGTTAGTGTTTTCGATTCACATTTGTGAGGTTGTGAGCTCCCGGAGAGGGCTATGCCTTTTGTCCTTAAACAAGACACTTTATTTCACCTTACTCCTGTTCACTCAGCTGTATAAATTGTTTGCGTCGTCACTGATCACAAGCTCTATCTGTCTTTGTATTTCCCTTGGACAACAACGGTGGCGTGGAGAAAGGTTACTGACATCCATGGATGACTGCGGGTTTTCCACAAAATCCTATTGCCCGAGGTTCTATCGCAGAGCAAAATCCATGTTCATTCTTAATCGAAGGTTTTCTTTTACTACTTCAACGTCTATATAACGCCGTGACTGAGTTATATTATCAAATGCCAAGGGCAAGAAAATGACGGGCTGTGTTTTTCACTAGAAACGTACGGAATGAGTAAGCAGAGATTGTGTAGAAGAGACGGATGGTGTACCAAGTAACTGCTACTTTTAGAGTTTTCACAGTATCTCCCTCAAAGCATAACTAATTCCTTAAATAACAGAAGAACACATGATATGATGACAAGATTCTGACACTAACCATATTTCTTTGAAAAATACATATATCAACTATTATAATTTCTCGAAATCTACCGCAGTGTGAGTATCTGGACGGCTGTGCTACGTCCGGGGCGAAAACAGCACTGTCCATCAGTTAGTTTTCACTCGACTATCTCCCTGCAACTCTTTTCCAGACGCTCAGCATCGACGGGAAGCTTAAAAATTGCGATTATTACTCCCAATTGCCATTGGTTAGGTGTCTTTCCAGAGATCCAGGCCACCCGGGATACAAAAGTAAGCTTTCTTTTGGAGGAGTTGGAGATAGTTAGTTCTGACACGGCCCGCTGGAAGGAGGGTTTGAGGACTCTGACCCCTCGACCCTCTCAGAAATAAGTGGATGAAGAAGAAGAACTATTATTTTATTATGGAATTTTTCTCGAACATGGGAATTCTGAATGAATGATTAAAAGATTGGCTTTGCAGTCATTATGAACCTAGTTCGATCCTACTGCGTAGCATCTTAATCATGTCATATTTGGCATAGCCACAGATGGAGCTGTGCCTTGTGAAATAAATTTGGTAGTGGGAAACTATATACAAGCCCATCAGACAGATTATAATTTAAACCAATATGTCATACAATGTCACAATCAGTCTCACTGAGAATTAAGGGTATACGTGTCTGTAGAACGCCCAACAACATACATCAGCAGACAGTTCCGCGGACTGAAAAACTGGACCATTCATTGTCGAATATACCGGATATCCATCGCAGTATCTACCCTAATGTTATCACTAGATTAAATATTATATGCATGGTTGCAGAATGGCAAAAATAGAGCGTCGGATAAAATGCCAAGCGGCATTTATTTTGAGTCATTAAATTTTCAAATATTACCTGAGTCAACTTTGATACTTATCTCTAAGGAGTGGATAAAATAAATTACCTGTCTGAAAAAATAAAGTACCAGTCAATTACTAGGGGATAAGCAAATACAAGGGATTGTTTGGCTGATTTCTCTTCGCACTCGTCGCCGTCTAAACCTCAGGTGTACTTGAACCCCGTACTGCCGAGCTCCTCCGCAAGATTGGAAGGAGCCCCCGAGGTGGGGTTGCTGTTGCAACGGGTGCCGCTGGCCATTGTCCGCGGGAATACATTTGCGGCATTTGCGTGGCGCAGTACCATTGCCACCTCGGCCTAGGCCCAGAAACATCCACCAACCCCGCTCACCCTTACTATTCTTCTGTGTAACTAGAGCCCTTGCTTTTCCCTCTTTTTTCCGTTTTTTTAAATTATTTTCTTATTTTACACTCCATTCTTCATTCTCAATCTATTTTTTTTTTCTTTTTCTATTAAATTGTTATTGCTGTGGTTGATTTAATCAAGGCTGCACTTTCCCCCAAAAGTGCTGGCCTTGTGCATAACTTAGTAAGCGATAGATTCTATACGTTATAAGCCATTATTAAGTATCGATTCAAAATATGAAAAACTGTTTACCTTACTTCAAATAAAGATGCCATATATAGAGAATGATGTTAGATGATGTGTATCACCTTCTGTCAATGTTCTGCAATGTTACATACATACCTTAGAAATCTGAAGAGATGTGATGAAAGTGATAGAAGCTCAAACCTTTGATATGAAAGGAAAAATAGAATTCCGCACGTTTAATCGACAGAAGCTTGTGGAATAATAATTACCGTCCATA
>OZ024742.1:26998487-27003487 GCA_964016885.1 Eledone cirrhosa
GTAACGAAGATCGCTGGTATTAAGTCAACTTCCTCCGGTCAACGTCTAGCTGACTGCCGAATTGCAGTCTCTCTCTCTCTCTCTCTCTATATATATATATATATATATATATATATATATATATATAGTTATTAATAAGCTATTATAACTAATAAGCTCTGTAACTTACATAGAGCACTCTTTTTTCCTGGACGTTTCCGACGGAATTACTTCATTCATATATATATATATATATATATACATATGCGTGCGTGTGTGTGTGTGTGTGTGTGTGTGTGTGTGTGTGTGTGTGTGTGTGTGTTAAATAAGTGAGTATCTAGAGTTACGGGCGGTTCCCCCTTCTAGTACTCATGGCTCTTACAAGATCACTCTCGTTTTGGGGTGTATTCCAGATTTACCGCAGATGTAGTATGCAGACTTTTAAAAAAGTAAGTACGATCGAAGTAATTGTTGTCGCAAATATATAAACATTGTTCACATATTAGAATCGTTTCAATATCGACGAGCTCAGTGCACGAATTTTGAATGCGTCGTTGCGCATATAAACTCGCATATCTGATGATATGTCGAGTAAGAGTCTGGCACTGGTCATTTTAATTGTTCGCTGAGCTGATCGATATTGAAACGATTGTAATATGCGAAGAACGGTTATATATATATGCTCCACCAACAATGATGTCCATCCTCCTTATTGGGTATGTATGTAACTGTGTGTTTGTGTCAAAATGTAATAAATGTTTATGTGAACCAATGTCTGTGCCTATCTGTATGTGAATATATATATATGAAGTAGTAGAGAGCAGTATTGCCTCAACTCACTGTTAACCCAGCAACATGTTATAAGCCATAGGTTATTCACACCTATTTAATAAACTGGCCAATTTATGCTCTGTACATGTTCATTACTTTTATAACATAAGGCTAATAGAAACCATTGACCAAATATAAACGCCTCACGAAGGGAATGAAATAACAATACGTGCTGCTAGTCTGTCCCTATTTCACTTTGTATAATAATGTTGTTGTATTTATTGTTGCTGTTAGTGTATGTATTTATTATTATTTCAAATATGTACCAATGAATTCATCTGTAATCCGTCAAACATGTATTTAGCAATCACTATAATCCTTCCAGTTGCGTTTCTCACACGATTTCTGTTCAGTCATCAATTATGTAGTAAGAATTCTTTGCCAATTTATCTGCAAGAACTACAACGTTTCTCAAGAAGTGACTGTTAAGAAACCAATGCCAACTTTTAAATATTATTTCCAGGGTCGGACGCCATGCTTTGGTGCAAAGAGTTACGTCCTTTTATGGTCTGAGTTCAAATCCCGCCGAAGTTAACTTTGCCTTTCATCCTTACGGGGTCGATAAAATAAAGTATCAGTAATACACTGGGTAATTGCTGGCCTTTTGGCAAAAGTAGAAACAATCACTAAACCCAATAATACCTATATTTATGTACAACTATATATATATATATATATATATATATATATATATATATATATATATATATATATATATATATATATTTATTTATTTATTTATATACAAGTGGATAGATGCTGTGCTGAATAGGACCCGTCCCACCCTTGCAAGCAGGGAAAAGCAGACGTAAAATGATGATGATGATATGCAGGGTGTCCCAAAGATTATACAGCAGGCACTCTAATGAATATTGTCTTTAAGGGTAATCAAATCGTGTATACATTTTTTGGGGGACACCGTGTATATATATATACTTTCATTTATTATGGCCAAGCAGTGAGTCTTGTTACTCTGGAGTTACACCTGCGCGCTCACAGGACACCAGCATTTTCATCATTTCTAAAAATAGCAAAATTGATGCTTTAGTTAGGGTCAATTAGTAGTCCTTAGATATGCTCAACCAACTGTGATGCTTAAACCAATCAGCTTTAGTAATCCAGTGAAACTACACACCGATTAGTCGAAATACAGTTTGCAACATTTAGCATTCTGTAGCCACTTTTCACTGTATATAAAGCACAAAATTCACCCATCTCATTACAGTTGAAAATTGTAAATTTAACTGTCACCACAGAATATGAATCGGAAGATTGCGAAAGCATGAAAGTATTTGTTCAATTAACACTTAACATTTAATATTCTACCATACTATTTCATTCTAATACCATTATAAATGTTAAAGGATTGTAAATAAAACGAGTAAATCAGACAAAGTTGGAATTCCTTTTATTAATATAATCTTCTATACACAATCATACGCACCCGTGTATATTTATATATATATCTATCTATCTATCTATCTATCTATATATATATATATATATATATATATAAATATATAAATATACATATATTTATATATGTGTATATATAAATATATATATTTATTTATGTATATATATATATATATATATATATATATATATATATATATATATATATATACTTCTGTGTCAGTTAGACAGTGATGTTTCACACAATTCAGGCGAGACAGGAGCCATGAACTTTTCAGAGCACCAGAAGACGGAACTACGTCGTCATAAGGTTGTTTACCAGCTGGCTCATCTTCATTTTGACACTAAATCATGCACACTCAAATGTGCCTATATATATATATATATATATATATATGTAGATAAATCTACCAAGAGTCTGAAGACGGCGTATATGTGTGTTTGGTATGTATATTTAATCTTGATAGTTTGTATAATTTTGTATAATTTTGTACATAGATCTGTTGAATATGCATGCCAATTCTAACACATATATATCCTAGAAACGATCGTTAAATAATGAACTTTTTTTGTTTAATATAAGGAACTGTTTCATTGTTTTATTCATTATTTGTTTAATATTTTATATATATATATATATATATAACTGCCTGATGAGTTCATAGCAATTCAATGGCTATCATCGAAATATATATAGCAGTAAATAAAGGATTATGAGTTCATGCAATTGACTTATGTTTCGTCACTATATATATATAACGAAGGAAATGTGGTAAGGAACCAGGTGGACCATAACGCACCAAAGTACTCAATACTTAGTGTAGTAGAGTGAGTAATAGGAACGAGTAGGACGCTGACGGCTGAGCTCAAACCGTTTCGACGGCTAATTCTGGAATAAATGAACATTTTTATCCTGGTACATGAATAGCCGAGCTTCTCAGGGGGTAATTCCATATATGGTGAAAGTGTTTGTCACAAGGATTGGTCAAAAGTTTGTTGTTGAGACACATAATTCTATCATGGCAATTTGTGGAAGGAACGGGTAGCTGAAGTTGCTAGTAGAAGAAAGAGGGAGAGGAAGTGGAGGAAACCCAGTCGTGCGTTGATAGTGCCAACTACAGCAGGATCCTAAGGGCAGGAGGTCAAGAAAGTATACTAGGGAGATGGAGGGGGAGGAATTCGAAACAATAACTAAATCAATAGGGCGTAAATATATAGAAGAATAATAAGAATGTTAAAAATATAAAAACAATTTCTGGTTACTATTCCCTTACCACAATCATCAAGTCTCTCACTAAACTATAGAAAAGTTTACTAGGTGGGACGGAATTGTAGTGAAAGAATTGTATGTGTTAGTAGTAATCACCCAATCTATCTTACAGTGACAGGTCAACTGGTAGGGGGCCAAAATACTAAAGAAACTACTACGAAATAATAATTCAGAGTCCCGAAACTAATACGAAATAATAATTCAGAATCCCGAAAATTAATACTAATACTATATATAAGGGTGCCGCTACGATACACAAATTCAAATACAAACTACATAAATGCTCGTGCGATATATATGAAAAATTTGATACGGAAAATTAATTCAGAACCCCCCCCCCCCCAAAAAAAAAAATACTAATATACGAGAAACTAAACCAGAGATACCACTAAGAAATATAGAAAGCACGGTAGAGGGCAAACCATCGGGTAAGAAAGCAAGTATCTGGGGTCTATCACATCTGCTATAAAAATCGGAGTCGGCGAATTCTGGTAATAAAATAGGGGATGGGGGAGGGGTACTGAGGCTACAAAGGACCGAAGGGATGCCTCGGGGTGGGCGAGAAAGTGAAAAGGACGACGACAAGGAAATAGAACTGGGGTGGAAGGACTAGGAAGGGCTGGGTGGAAGAAGGAAATATAGAGGAAAGGATAAAAAGATATAAAAGAAAATCTTACGTCTACCTTTGCAAGCAAGGGTTATCCATTACAAAGTCGGCAAGTGGGGTGTTACAGCCCTTGTCTACCCCCCTCCCGGGTCATTATGGGGTTTGAGGGCGAGGTAAGTCCTACGCAATATGTGTTTGTATGCAGTTACCAGTTCGTCTT
Source organism: Eledone cirrhosa (assembly GCA_964016885.1). NCBI lineage: Eukaryota > Metazoa > Mollusca > Cephalopoda > Octopoda > Eledonidae > Eledone > Eledone cirrhosa. The sequence goes on from OZ024742.1 coordinate 27,002,811, forward strand.
ACTTGTTTAGGAGTTCGTCCGTCTAAAACAGCATTTGTAAGGTTTCCTCCGAGCATAAATTGCACGGACGGCGTCCTCCCGTGTAAGAGTTGGCTCTGGACAGTAAGCTCCACGTGAGATCATAGGTAATATTGTTATCTTTGAGGTCCCAGATGTGGCCCGAAAGTGTGGCGGCGTGACGCCGGGCCGGGTTTCGGAAAGTATGCCTGTGTTGGTATAGCCGGGTCTTGAAGTCAAATGCGGTTAATACTATATAAGCTTTGTTGGAGGTGTCCATCCTCACGTTGCACTGGTAGATCACATTACGATCTCTGCATCTGTTGTCGAGGGGGAAAATGGAGCCATCAGGACAGTTGCACCTCCTGGTCGGCTCTCCACTGCTATTTAGGTTATTTCTTCCATAGGGGTTGAGTTTTTTGTTCTTAGAGGAGACGATGTTTTGTGCAAAGTTAGGTGTGGTTCTGTAGGAGAGTTTGATGGTATTTTTGTTGATTATGTTGTAGTATCGGTGTTGTAGTGGGAAGTGTTTTTCGATGAGCCTAAAGAAGATTTTCCCGATAGGTGTTGTCACCTCGGCGTTGTGGGGAGGATTGAACCATGTTACGTTGCGTGAGCGGCGGTGTCGCCTGCTGGTTCCGCTAATGGAAGTTGGACAGTAGGATATTTCCTCCCGGAAG
>OZ024742.1:27008487-27028487 GCA_964016885.1 Eledone cirrhosa
GTTGAGACTCCATTCGATAGAGATGTTTCAAATCTTCTTGAAATCAGAAGCCGCATTATTTAGGTGAACATAGGCCATCGTTGATCTTAGACTTTTAGGTAAATTACTTGTATTGGAGATGCGAAGTCAGCTTTATCTCATTCTTTCTGCATACTCTTTCTGTAAGAAATTGCGTGCATTCAGATATGGAGAGAGTGATGGGGTCGCACAGACTTAGAACAAATATACGAGACACAACAATGTCCCTACGGTTCCATCGAGAGTTATGGGACCAAAGAATAAAAGCTTTAAAGAGAGTCATTACCACGCGCTGAGTGTGTGTTCAGCACTATACATAAATATAAATATATCTATAAATTATATCTATATCTATCTATTTATCTCTCTCTCTCTCTCTCTCTCTCTCTCTCTCTCTCTCTCTCTCTCTCTCTCTATGTATATATATATATATATATATATATATATATATATATATATATATTCGTTTCTATCTATATTGATAAGGATATATATTCGTACTTGTATAAGATATAGCATTGATGTCTACAACGGCTATATGAGTATGCAGATATCTTAATATGATTAAAATGCATACCTAAATCCACACGCACACACACACAAAAACGTACACATATATATATATATATATATATATATATATGTGTGTGTGTGTGTGTGTGTGTGTTGTGTGTGTGTGTATGTGTGCGTATGTGTGTGTGTGCATACATATATATGTATCCATGTATGTATATATATATATATATATAATAAATAGATATATTGTATGCGGGTATACATATCTATATATATGTATGTATGTATGTATTACGCATCTATGTGTTTGCCTTTATTTGTATAGTAGTGCTTAATGTGATTAACTACATGGTGGTTTCTCGAGCCAATGCTCCATAATGTGATTAAATATGGTAATGGTTATATATATGGACGTATATATATATATATTTTATATATATATATATATATATATATATATATATATATATACATATATATAAACATATATATATATATATATATATATATATATATATATATATATATATATATATATATATATATATATATATATTTATATATATATATATATATACATATAACATATATATATATATGTATATATATATATATATATGTATATATATATATATATATATATATATATATATATATATATATATATATATAAATAGTACCAAAATTATATAAAGGATTTCATGTCAGAGTATATCAGAATCATGCGGATATATACGTATGAACATACATAGGTATATTGATATATATATATATACATATATATATATATATATATTTATATATATATATATATATATATATATATATATATATATATATATATATATATATATACCTATGTACGTACATACGTATATTTATATGCATATACATATATATATATATGTTGTGAGAGGGAGAGTGTGATATTGTCCAGTCTACTGTCTGTCTCATATGCTACAGAATTAGTCTTTTTTAATAGCTTCTTCTTCTTCTTCTTCTTCTTCTTCTTATTATTATTATTATTATTATTATTATTATTATTATTATTATTATTATTATTATTATTATTGTTACTCTTTGAGTCTCAGTCATTGATGTTAGTTAACTGGAAAGTTTGTTAAAATGAATATCAAGCCACTACCTGCAGCCTCAGATATTCAGGACGCATCGGAGGGTTCCCAGTAGGTATGCCTTTTGAAGCGTTCCAAAAAGCGTGAATGGGCCAATTTTCTTTAACCATCCCTGGAAACTTTTTGAGATAGTCCCTAGTGCGCCTATGACAATCGGGATCACTTTGACATCATGGCAGTTCCAAATCCTTTTTACCTCCCACTTTAAGTCCTGGTATCGGTTAATTTTCTCCCTCTCTTTCTCTTGCACTCTCGTGTCGAATGGGCAGGCCACATCCACAATCAGGCACGATCTTTTTTCTTTGTCCACAACCACCAGGTAAGGTCTATTGTGTTCCGGTTTCTTGTCCGTCTGTATCCTAAAATCCTACAGCACCTTCACCTGATCATTTTCTATCACCGACTCTGGCATATGCTCATACCACTTCTCAGAATGTGGTAAATTGTTTACTTTGCATAGGTGCCAGTGGATCACCCTGCCCATCACATGATGTCTCCAGCCCTTATAGTGAGTCTGGGCTAGGTGTTTACACTCGTATACAATGTGAGCCACACTCTCCTCTCTCTCTCCACAGATCCTGCACAGTGGGCTAGCCTCCTCCTTGTAAATATGGTGTTTCAAAAACTTCGTTTTGAGGGCCTGCTCTTGCGTAGCCATTAACATTCCTTCTGTAGCCTTTTTAAGGTCTCCTCTTTTCAACCAGTTCCATGTCTGTGGAATTCAGTTTTCTCAAAGAAGGTACTATGAAGGGATTTTTCCTGAAGGCTGCTCTTTCTCCTTGTTATTATTTCCTCCCTGGACATACCCTGGTCTATTGTCCTCTCCTTCAGTACAGTTCTGAGCATTGGCCCCTTACTATCAGTCACGTATTTGTGTAGGTTGTTTTTCTCCATCTGAACACAGTCCTCTATGCTGATAAGACCTCTTCCACCTTCAGATCTCCTTAAGTAGAGTCTATCGACATCACTCCTCTTGTGGAACATGTTGTAGATAGTCAATCATTTCCTAGTCTTCCTATCCATTTCTTTTTGTTCAGCAACATTCCATCTCAGAATTATTATTATTATTATTATTATTATTATTATTATTATTATTATTATTATTATTATTATTATTATTATTATTATTATTGAATGCTATGGTTGATGGAGGCTCGGCTCTGTAAGGTATTGTAAATGTCGACCGCTATAACAATTGTAAATTGTTTAAAACTTTAACCAACTGGTAGACAAAAACACCCCCCTCCACGTGAGAGGGGTCTTTCTGCCCGTTATTTGGCCCTTCGTGGTCAAATAACCGCTTATTGGGGTTTTGTGTCCAATATTTATTTTAAACAAAAAAAAACAACATGGCTACGAAAATGAATTTTCATACGTCACTCCCACTCATTCCGTCTTCTTCTTCCTCAATCGTCATTACAACAGAGAGAAGATTGTCTCTCTCCCTCCCTTCCCTTTCGCAAGCGACGCCAGAAAAGAAAAATCACGTGCAAAGCGAGCAAGATTTCTCCACGACGACGACGACAACGACGAAAAAGGTGTGCGGGAAATACGAAAACCCATTACATTCGTCTGACGTCAGGAATAATAGCAGTAGCAGCCGTAATAACAGCAGCAAAAGTGACAAGGAAAACAACAGTAGCAGCCGCAACAGCATCAGCAGCAGCATAAACAACAACAGCATTAGCAGCAACAACAACAGCAGCAGCAGCAGCAACAACAACAACAACTACAATAACAGCGGTGGTGGCAGTAGTCGTAGTACCTGCTGCAACAACAAAAGTAACAGCAGCTCTGACGACAACAACACAACAGCAGCAAAGAAAAACCAATCTCGTTTGCAGGTATCGCAAAGAACCTGGAAACCATCCTCATAACAAATGAGGAATTAGGGGAAGCGAAGAAGATGGTGACAAAAACTGGATACCGAGCAATCTGCAAGGCAGCGGAAAATTTTTTCGAAGCCCAACTGCACTGTACGGTCACGTACCGTACAAAATCCCGTAGGGTTGAAAGAGCCACAGAGGCTCAAATACAAAAAGCTTTGGGGACTGTGTGGCAGCGGAAAACGCACATCACCCGAGGCAAGAAATATGCCACCGTAGACGTACTTTTTGCCACACCCCAGGAGGCAAAGGCTCAATCCTTAGTGACCCTAAGGAGCGAGGAAATGGTGTTGGTGCCCTCCTACTGCGGGCAAAAAATTGTGAGGGTCAAACTAACCCCCCCCCCCCCGGGATGGCCCCTTCTTGGCTGGCCGCGTCTGTCCACGTCGGAATCGAGGACAAAACAACTGTACTGCAAGTACAGAAAAAAGTAAGAAGATTGGGTCGGCACCGCCATTGAGATGTTAATCCAAACCAACCAGGAGTGCATCGAAACTATCCCGGATGTGATAGACTTCGATAACGGCACGCAACTGCCCATAAGTGTTGAGGGCAAACGCCCGAAATGCTTTCGCTGTGGATCGAAGACTCACCTCAGGGCCTTCTGCAACGAAAAGACCCTGAGAAAGGAGAAAACCCCCTCCTTCCGAAACCGGCTCCACGGCTACCAGCAACAGGACAAGCGGCAACCAGGAACGATAGGTCCGTGGCACCCATACCCACGCCACGGAAATCAAAAACAGCAGCAGCAGTGGAAGTATTAACAACAACAACAGCAATACCAAATGCAGCTGCAACAGAGACTCAAGTGCAAACATCACCAACAACAAGTGAAAGAGTGGAGCTGGTACCCCTCCCCGACCTCACAGAATCAGACATGGAGTGTGAGGTGGGAGAGGGATAGCAAAAGGTCGTAAGAAGGCACAAACGCAGAAGCAGCGCATCGTCGCCTTTGAAAAGGGAGGAAAGAAATGAAAAAAGCGTAAAGTCAACTGCAAAGAGACCCACAGCAGCAACACCACCAACACCATCACCACCCACACTAGCACCACCATCACCACCGGCGACAACCCCACCGCCAACAACACCTTCAACACCACCACCACAAGCACCAACATCGCAAACACAACAACAAAACACACACACCCAGCAACAACGACAAGAAAATAGCAGAACCACACCCACCCCCAGAAAAACAAATGCACGGCAATAAATACACACAACAAGAAACTAATGACTTACATAATTGAACACACAGACATTTCACAACACGACTACATAATACCAGCACCAATCAAAACGCCAACTAACATAAGACTGCTAAAAATAGCACAGAAACAATACACAAACATTAAAACGAAATTCCCCAACGCAGTTGGTGATTTCAGAGACCTAGGAGGAACTATCAACCGAAGAGTATATTCGGACATACGCATAGAAGAGCCGACGACCAGCCGAAGGGACGATTCAACGGTCCCTTCACCAGACGATCAAGTGAAAAGGGATGGAAAAACCATCCCTCCTCTACCAAAAGTACGGTAAGTGGTCTTTCCCATCTGTTCCACTCTATTTTAAACATGACCTCACTCAGAATAGGCAGCATAAATGCGCGTGGCTTGGGGTCGTCATGGAAGCAGGGTCACCTGCTCAACGACCTTAGGTCACTAAACATAGATGTAGTGGCCATCAGCGAGACCAGAATCTCCGAAGCACGGGCCTTCGCACCGATCTTCGGCGGCTACGATGTGTACGCATCTCCCAGCCTTCCTGGATCGGGAGGAGGAGTTGCTGTGCTTTTTCGGAGAGGTTTGGATCTCGCCATACGGGCCATCTTCCTGGACCCAGAGGATAAGTTGGTGGTGCTGGACGCGACCAGCGGAGACGGGTAAGCTTTCAGGCTAGTGGCCGTTTATGCCCCGGCAGGAGCAGGGCGGCATGATTTCTTCCGGCGTCTGGAGACCTTTCTTGGAACGTCCCGCTCTTTAGTATTAGTGGGCGACTGGAACGGAATCTTATATGCACGCTGGGACTGTGTGGGATTAGCGGATAGGGGGTGGAGGGTGCAAGAGCCTCACCAACCTGCTCAGGCGTTTTGAACTATCTGACAGGTACCGATTGGATTTCCCGAATGTGCCAATGTGGACTTGGACAAATCGCATATGGTCATCCAGATCATATCTAGATAGAGTATTTTGTAGGGAAATAGATAGGTCTAGCATAGGCTGTCCACAATTCAAGATAGTCAGCTACACGGACCACAAATTCGAGACCGGATTAGCGAACTAGTTAAGCGGGCGTTGACGGGGGCCATCGTCAACAACAAGTGGTGGTTTGCTCTGAAAAGAGCGATTAGAATAGAATCGATTAGGTTTAGTAAGGCTTTAGCAATAGAGAAAAATAGAGCAGAGGGAGAACTAGTTAGAAAATTAGACGAGGTGCTTAGCAAAGGCATTGCGACCGACATGCTTGCGGCGAAATTGGCCCTTGACCAATTCTTCAATGCAAAGCACGAAGGCTGTGTTGTCAGAGCAAGGGTGCGTGCTCTCAGACACGAGGGGACGAAAGCCGTTCAATGGGCCCGAGTGGCGGTGGCGCGTCATGGCATCAAATCCACGATCCGGTCTTTGGTGGACCACGACGGGCGCATGCTACTCGATCCCGGGCAAATGTGTGAAGCTTTTCAGCGACACTTCGCTCAGCTGTTCGGGGGCAGCGGTGGGCCGGGTAGAGGGATGGACTTTAGTGTCTACCTCGACGGACGGCCGCGGCTCTCGGCCACTGAGGCGAAGTGTTGCGAAAAGCCGATAATAGCCGCTGAAGTAAGGGAGGCAATGACTGGCTGCACAAGGGGTAAATCGGCTGGTTTGGATGGTCTGCCCTATGAACTTTACGTACAGATGCCAGACTTGTTCGGAGGCCTCTTGGCGGACGTCTACTGCAACTGGCAACAGAACGGGAGAATTCCCAGTTCTGTGAGCCGAGGAGCGGTGGAGCTGCTGAGAAAGGATCCGAACAAGGGGGATAACATAGATAATTTCCGGCCCATAATTCTGCTAAACACAGAGTTCAAGATTTTGGTCAAGGTGCTAGCAAAGAGGTTGACGCTTGTCGTTGGTGTTCTGGTGGGAGAGGCGCAGACATGCGCCATTCCCGACAGATCCATCCACGACAACCTCCACCTCATGCGATACATCGTAGAAAGGGTAGCTAAGGAACCTGGCACGGGTGGGTCCTTGATCAATTTAGATCAGTCGAAAGCTTTCGATAGGGTCGACCATCGTTACCTAGCGGCAGTCCTGAGGGCGGCTGGCTTTAGGCGCGTCTTCAGAGGCTGGATCGCTGCCATGCACAGCGACATCTGCTCTGTGGTGAGAGTGAAAGGTCACCTGTCGGAACCGTTCTTCATCATGCGCTCGGTCCGCCAAGGATGTCCCCTCTCGTCCCTCTTGTACGTATTGACTCTCGAGCCATTACTGCACAAACTGGAGACGTTGAGGGGCGTCCCGCGCGAACTAGGATGCGGAAGATCCGTGTCAGCATATGCGGACGATGTCACCGTAGTGGTGTCGAACGCCAAACACATCGAGGCGATCGGCACTAAAATAAGAGAATACGAAGCGGTGACAGGAGCAATGATCAACCAGGAAAAGTCAGTGGGCCTGCAGCTCGGCAACTGGAGAGGCAGGTCCATGCCGTCCAACAGCGTCGTCGGACGCTGGACGGACGGACCGGTTAAATTGCTAGGGGTCTGGTTCGGTTCGGACCTCCAGACGGACAAAAACTGGGACGAGGTGACGAGCAGGGTGGCTTCTCTCACCCAGAAATGGGCCGAGAGGAAGCTATCCCTGAAATGTCGAGCGGAGGTGGCTAACGCGTACATCGCGTCCGTCATCTGCTACCGCCTGACCGTCGTACCTTGTCCTAAGCCTGGCCTGACTGCGCTGGAGCGTTTGCTCTTTCGCTTTTTGTGGAAGGGACGCGCTCCGATGGTCAGGCGGTCCATCTGTTGTCAACACCCGCTACGTGGAGGGCTGGGCATGCCGTGGCTGATGATGCGCAGGCACGCGCTCAGGCTACGACATCTCCACCTCTTCCTCGACGGTGATCAGGTGTGGTCGCCGTTTGCTAGACACGTATTTCCCCAGCTCGTTTCCTTGACGGAGCTGCAGTCCTGGGTCAAGCGAAGACCGAGAGGGAGCGCCTGGAGACTGGAATGTCTTCAGGCGCTCACAGCCCTCGACCAATCGGGCAATGTGATCGGTGGAAACTCCACCTCGGCGTTCTATAGAGGATTAGTGGAGGGGAAGAGCGACGACGTACTTGGGGAAACTCTAGGCGTCGACGAAAATCAACTAGCCAATCTCTTCGGAAGAACTTTCGGGCCAGGGCCTATGGACAACTTCCAGAAATCTCTGGCCTGGCAGTGCTATCGAGGAGCCTTGCCAGTTCGGGATAAACTCTACAGGCATGGAGGTGCCGTCAGCCGGGCATGTCCGAGATGCGCGCAGGGCGACGAAACCGTTCTGCACGTACTCGTCCAGTGTCCGAAAATTGCTGACTTGTGGGTTTATGTCGAACACCTGCTGTCGCGTTTAGGACGGATCCGGCTATCATCTGAGTCCATCGTGAGGATTGCCCCGCCCTCCTCCTTTAGCCGGGAAGGGCAGGCAGTTTTTATCTGTCTGGTGGCCATGGCGAAAGAGATAGTATGGTGGACACGTTTGAAAGGGCTGAAGACGAGCACTTACCTCTTCGGTGATGCTCTGATTGACTTTTTCAAATTTCATTTGAAAAGGAAAATCAGAGTAGAGAGGGAAGTGCTCTCTTCCCAGCATTTTGTTGAAAGATGGGTGAGAGAAGCAAGAATGGCCCGAGTGAATGTGCCTACTCTGAGCATATATCTGTAAATTAAAGGTGGAAAACTGGGAGAGGGCACTTGCCTTGGTGGTCAGGGTCATTGTGGCTTTTTACTGGGCTTTCTCCACAAATGTCCCTCCGAAGTCTCCCCCCTATTGGGGAATTTTTCATTGTTATTTTTTGTTACATCCTCTGTTTTTGTTTTTTACACGCAGAAATGCCCATTTGTACCGTCCTGCATTGTCCTGCACTGTCCTTAATGTCTACTTTATGTAAACCCTTGTGGTTAATAAAGAAATCATTATTATTATTATTATTATTATTATTATTATTATTATTATTATTATTATTATTATTATTATTTGTGTGTGTGAATGTTTGCGCGTATGTCTATGTGTAGGTCTGTGCGTGTATGTCTGTGTATATATGTCTGTGTGTGTGTAATTGCCTGTATGTATGTGCATGTATGTCTGTATATTTGTGCGCGTGAGTGTTTGTGTGTATGTCTGTATATGTATGTTTGTATATTTGTGTATGCGTGCATGTGTGTATGTCTATGTATGTGTGTCTCTGTGTTTGTGTGTATGTCTGTGTATGTATGTTTGTATATTTATGTGTGTCAGTGTTTGTGTGTATGTCTGTATATGTACGTCTGTGTGTGTGTGTGTGTGTTTTTGTCTGTGTGTTTGTGTGTATGTCAGTGTATGCATGTCGGTATATGTGTGTGTGTGTCTATATATTAGGTATTTGTCATTCAATTGATGGCTCACCCCTGTCTTCATAATAACATATATGATAACAAATAAAAATGTAAGAATTATCCAGTAAAATCAAGTACGTTGCTATGGCTGCCATAAAGCACAAAATTGAAATTGATATTTTAGGTGGCCCATTGCGAAGAATTGGATCCTCATATCGCTGCAGACCATGCCATGCAAGGTGACAAACTGTTAAAAGTATTAATTCATATCATATGGTAATGGAATGGACTTCTGTTGCTTTCGGCGATGAATGTTCCAATTGTTTGATAACTATATGTGCCTGTTCATAAAATTAGCGTGTAACTTGCTCAGCATGTTAAATGTATCATATATTCTTCAGCTAACTCTCAGCGTGAGTCATTATGACAACGCTAGTCCTTTTAAATTAGATGCACTCTCAAATAGTTTCCAGCTGGCCAATTTTACTCGGCAGTTGTTAGCTGCCAGGACACTGCATCCTTCAAAAATGTCTATGTTTCCTGAAATCCGCCAACATAACACCTGAAATTCCTCATCCATAGATTCGTACTCGTGTGTGTGTGTGTGACTCTGTGTATAGCATGAGTCATGTTAACTTTCCTGATATTGGAACATTATTTTATGTAATATTTATGTACCTTTGATGAGCTGTAATGCAGCTGAGCACTGTACACAATAATATTCATTGGATTAGCAGTATTGATAGAGGGTCGGACGCCTTGTTTTGCAGCACAGAGCTGCGTCCCTTTACGGACTGAATTCAAATCCAGCCGATGTTAACTTTGCCTTTCATCCTTACGGGGTCGATAAAATAAAGTACCAGTAATGTACTGGTTGATTGCTGGCCTTGTGCCTAAAGTAGAAACAATTATTATTTGAACTCTTAACTGTAACCATGGCTTTTGTGGGCTTTCTCCACGAACAAACTTTGGAGTCTCCTTACATTTGGGGCATTTGTGTCTGCTTTTGTAAATGTTTAATGTATCGCGCTGTACCGTATTTAATGTTTCTTTAATGCGATACCTGTGATGCTAATAAAGAAAGCCTTATTATTTGAACTATATGCGTTGAGACCCAGAACGAGTTCAACAAATTATTTTATCCGATGTCATAACGACACTAACATTTCTTTGCCCATCCACAATAGAATGGTAGATGTAAATCCAGAAATGTCTTTGGCAATGTTATTGTTCTACCAAGTTCTCTTTGATGATGGTTCACTTTAATTAAATATCTAGTGATGAACATCTATGTATATATTTAGTGACACTATAAATATATATCTAGTGACAAAAGTATGTGTGTTGTTGATAATGACTTAATATAATTTTAAATCTAGAGATAAACATGTATATAAACATGTGTATCTCTAGATTTAAAATTATATTAAGTCATTATCAACAACAAATATATATATATATATATATATATATATATATATATATATATATATATATATATATATATATATATATATATATATATATATTTAGTGACACTATAAATGCGCAGCTAGTTATGCACTTGTATGTATATATTTAGTGACACTATATTATATATCCAGTGTTTGTATAGTTGATGGTGACATTATAATATATATCAAGTGATGAACATGTATGAATATATATTTAGTGACACTATAAATATATATATCTAGTGACAAACATGTATGTATATAGTTGATAATTACACAATATAATTATATATCTAGTGATAAAAAGGTATGTATATATTTAACGATGACACTGTAATTATACATCTAATGATAAACATGTATGTATATGGTTAATGGTGACACAACCTGGTATATCTAGTGATAAACAGGTTTGTATAGAGTTGATGATGGATTGGCAATATCGGTAGAGGGTCGGACGCCATGCTTTGACGAATAGAGTTACGGCCCTTGCCATTCTGAGTTCAAATCCCGCCGAGGTTAACTTTGCCTTTCATCCTTACGGGGTCGATAAAATAAAGTACCAGTAATGCACTGGGTAATTGCTGGCCTTGTGCCTAAAGGAGAAACAATTATTGTATATATCTAGTGATAAACATGTTGATGATGACACTATGTTGTATATCTAGTGATAAACATGTTGATGATGACACTATGTTGTATATCTAGTGATAAACATGTTGATGATGACACTATGTTGTATATCTAGTGATAAACATGTTGATGATGACACTATGTTGTATATCTAGTGATGAACATGGATGTATATAGTTGATGATGACACTATAATTATATATATTCAATAATTGTTTCTACTTTTAGCACAAGGCCAACAATGACCCTGGTATTTTATTTTATCGACCGCGTAAGGATGAAAGGCAAAGTTAACCTGGGCGGGATTTGAACTCAGATCATAAACGGCCGTTACTCTTTTGCTGATATGTATATAACATCCGTATGGCAGGAAGACTCTATCTTGAACGTAAATATGTAAACAATAAACGTTATGAGATATAGTCTTTCAAATAAAATTTAAATAAAAATTACATAGCTTAAAACATTTGCCGGGATCCAAAGAGACCCCACTGGTCCATGTAGGGTTAAGGACACTGTAATTATACATCTAGTGATAAACATGTATGTATATATTTAATGTCACTATAATTATATATCTAGTGATTAATATGTAAGTGTATAGGTAATAATTATATATCTAGTAAGGAAAAATTAATTATGTTCGTGTAATTAATGATTCATCATTCGATATATAATTACAGATTTAATCATTAAATATACACATTCATATTCATATTTACCTATACACCTACTGGTTCATCATAATTATATATATATATAATATATCCGACGTTCTAACGAATCTCCCCCCCCCCCTCTCTCTCTCACTCTCTCTGTATATATATATGTATATATTTATATATATCCCTGCGGGTTCAAAATCACACAAACACACACTCACACACACACACATATATATACCCATACATGTTCACAATTAGACATACCACTGCGGGGTTACCAATATATTAATAGAGGCACATCGTGATATACCATTATATTCCTGCCTAGATAAACATATCTTATATTCAGACATTTTAAAGCAAGGAACATTGTTAGCGATGTATCCTTCTCAAAGACAGTCGTGTATGAATTGAAAGATTTTTCTCTGCTTTATTTAGCTTGTATGATCTTAATTATGAGAAAGAGAATGTAACGTTGCATGAATATTTCTTTCATAAATTTTGTAGTCAATCTGTGAGTATTGAAGTAATGAAATATTATCCTTCTCTTCCAGCCCCACTCTCTCCCTCTCGTTATATATATATATATATACACACACACACACACATGCATATATATATATTTATATATTTATTATATATGTATGTATGCGTATGTATATATATATATATATATATATATATATATATATATATATATATGTGAGTGTGTGTTTTTGTGCATACGTATATGTATATGTGTGTGTATGTGTACATATATATATGTATATGTGTGCGTGTGTGTACACATTAATATATGTATATATATATATATATATGTATATATATATATGTGTGTGTGTGTGTGTGTGTGTGTGTGTGCGTGTGTGTGTGTGCGTGCGTGCGTGTATGTGTGTGTGTGTTTGAGAGAGATGGAGTGAGTGTAAGTAAGAGGGATATTTCTAAGATGTCCAGTTTTATTTGTATAATGTGCATTCGGCGTTGTCAGAATTAATTAAATCATCAACATTTTCGTTCAACGTGGCCTATATTAGAAAATCGAAGATGAATTTAATATAGGTAAGATACGGCTTAGACATGTTATTGTGAACACGTAAACAATGTGAACACTTTTTCTTATTCTCGTCGTACATAGCGAAAATATAAAACTGGATCATGACATGCTACAGAGCTAATGGACAGGAACATGCAACCTACAAACACACCTACACACAGACACACACATACACACAGACACATTATATATATATATATATATATATAACCAAAAGTTAAACAAGGTTCATTGATTAATCAATGAATATAGTTTTACAATAGATTAGAAGCACTCAACAACGAAATTTTCTGGAGTTATTAATATTAATTCAAAATATTAATAAATGTAGACATTTACGTAATCAAAATATATTTTATTATATATATTTTGGAGGTACTGTGCTGTTTTTTCAGTACGTCCTCATCAGATAAAATATATAAATTGATGTATGACATACCGCAACTGTGCTGATGGTACAATTCCAGTCTTGGCAAGTCTATGACTGAAAAAACAGCACAGTACCTCCGAAATATATATAATTGTTTCTACTTTTAAGCTCAAGGCCAGCAATTATCCCAGTGCATTACTGGTACTTTATTTTATCGACCCCGTAAGGATGAAAGGCAAAGTCAACCTCGGCAGGATTTGAACTCAGATCGTAAAGGGACGTAACTATGGTGGAAAGCATGGCGAAATATATATAATAAAATATATTTTGATTACGTGAATGTCTACATTTATTAATGTTTTGAATTAATATATATATATATATATGAACGTGTGTGTGTGTGTGTGTGTGTGTGTGTGTGTGTGTGTGTGTGTGTGTGTGTGTGTGTGTGTGTGTGTGTGTGTGTGTGTGTTATATATGTATATACATATATATATATACATATGTATATATATATATATATATGTGTGTGTGTCTGTGTCTGTTTCTGTGTGTGTACATATATGTATATAATATAACACACGTATTAATGTTCCTACGTCTGTGTGTGTGTACCTGCGCCTGTGTATATGTATGCGTATGTATATTCTCGTCAAAACGATTCTATTAATAACGTATTCGTGTATGGAGAGTTCCGTCATTGGTTGTATGTAGGTTTAGCAACATAGTCTCACGCATACACACACGGATACATACAACACGGAGAGTCTTTCACACTTACATACACATAGACACAGACACATGCACACAGAGACAGAAAGACACACACACACAGCGCCCACCACGCACAAACACATAGACAGCTACACACACACACAGACACACACACATACAGACACATAAGCACGTGCACATAGAAATACAGATACCTCCACACACAAACATAGAAAATCACGCACGCACACACACACACCCAGAACCAGCCACATAGACACACTGAGACCTAAACATACGTAGGCAGACACACCGAGAGACACACAAATCTCTCACACACACATACACGCAATGAGATCTAAACACAGCGAAACACACACACACACACACACGCTCACGTATCTCTCTCTCACACACACACGTGTGTGTGTGTGTATGAATATGGGGGAGTGTTTATATAGCTGCAAGTTTATCTGATCAGAAGGAAGTGCAACTCTCATATATATTCGCTGTTAATTTCCTGTGCAATATTCTCTCTAGAGTAGACAGACAATACAAGCAGGTGTGTACAGCACACTACCCAATACAGCCAAAGTTCTTTTATTCTTCAACTCAGCCACTTCGACTATTTAAATTTAGAGCAGCACAGGCATTCTTAAGACGTCCACTTCCCTCTAGCTTTCACTCTGTCTATCTATTATACGTTCTTCATTCCTCCATCTCTATTTCTCACACTTTCTGTTTACTATCCCCGCTTCTTTATTCATTTCTCTTCCTCTTTCAAATGATGTCTCTTTGCTCTCGCCCTCTATTAATATATTTCTTCATTTTATTCGCTCTTTGAAGTTCTCCCTCCTTACGTATCTCTCTATGTATATATATATATATATATATAAATATATATATATATATATATATATATAAATATATACGCTATAGTCACTTATATATTATGGAATACTGTTGGCTTCTTGCTACAATACTTTCTATACCTTTCATTTATATATATATATATATATATATATATATATATATATATATATATATATATATATATATATATATATATAAATATATATATATACATGCATGTATATATATACTTAAAAACATAAACACACAGCTATTTATATATAAGAGTGTGTGTTTGTGCATAGAACAATAGAAAACACAAGTCTGATGTAGGTAGATAGTTCATAGTTTTATGTGCGTATCTATCTATCTATCTATCTCTCTCTCTCTCTTTATAATATATATATATATATATATATATATATATATATATATATATATAAGCAAGATGTATGGTAGGTCGTACGTAAATCGCGATGATCACGCCTGACCGACCAAATGTGCGACGCATAGAGCTTAACTAGCTACCGTCGTATAACCATATGGCCGGACGAAACGGCTGTCAGCAATACACTTGTTATAATGTCATAAAAGCTCCTTTGTTCTTTTTCCTTAATATATATATATATGTGTATATATATATATATATGTAAATATATATATATATATATATATATATATATATATATATATATATATATAACCATGTCCATTACGAGCTGAGGATCCGCTAAGCTGAAACAATTGTTCTCGGTATGGTGAACTAACTGTTGTGTAACCACTTCTACCTAACTCGTCCCATGGACCGAGTGCTCTACCACTACGGATATTACCTTCCAGTGTTCTACCACTATAAATATATATATATATATATATATATATATATATATATATATATGTATGTATGTATGTATATAATATAACGTATTAATATACGTTAGTAACTGAGGCAATAGTACAATACATTTACCATCGTTCGGTTGGTCTCATTTATTTATTCAAAAAGAAATATTTTTAACATTTAACCGCTAACATTGTTATATATATACATATATATATATATATATATATATATATATATATATATATATATATATATATATATATATATATATATATATATATATCTTACGGGATGAGGAGAGATCGATTCATGTCAGAAAAAACAATGGAAAAGCGTTTAATCAGATCCAAAAGACTTTTCAACAAACATAAAAATCCATCCGAAGATGGTGTGATTTGTTTTTGCTCAGATGAGAAACACTTTGACCAGGACCACAAAACTAACAGAATAAATGACAGATGGCTATGTGCAGACCCTTCTGAGGTTCCAAGAGTAATGCACACAAAATTTCCTTTGGTTGTTATTAAATGAAGGACATGTGATCCCTCCTCACGTTTTTCCACAACGCTTAGGGTAAATGCTGCTGCATATATTGAGGTTCTGAATAAAGTTGTTAAGCGTTGGATCAACATTGTATGCAATGGACGGCCTTATGTCTTTCAACAAGATTCTGCACCATCACACAAGGCTCATGTGACACAAGAATGGATAGCTGAAATTTTACATGATCACATTACTCCTAATTCTCCAGATCTCAATCCACTGGACTATCTATGTAGCATCGTTGAGAAAAATATCAATGAACACCCTCATAGCACCAACAATTCTTTGAAAGCCGCCATAATTCGAGTCGTCCAATAAGGACCACTTAATCCGAGCTTGCAAACGATTTCGACCCCCAGTAGAAGTAGTTATGTTTATGTTGGTTTTATTGAATGAAATTATTAAATTGATAACTTAGCTTTATATTTATGTTATATTTATAATAATACAGTTTTTTTCTGTTATTATATAAGCGTTTATTTTAAACCATAAATGTGTCCTCAAATACTGTCCGCACCTGTATATATATATATATAATGTAATATATATATATATAATGTAATATATATATATATATATATATATATATATATATATATATATATATATATATATATATATATATATATATATATATATATATATATATATATATATATATATATATATATATATATATATATATATTACATTATAATTATACGCCACAGGCATACGCCACCGGTCTAATACCTACAACGCTGAAGACCACTGTGCTGCGGAGCATAGGCACCCCTGCACCGGCTCCACCACCCGCAGAATCCTAATTGAGCAGGGAGGCCGCACCTCGCAGGTTCATAACCCCACGGTGGGCCTATATAACCCTCATGATAGTGACGGCACCGCACACACAATTGACACCAATCGAGCTCGAACTGAGCTGTGCACAATCACGCGATGGCCCACGGCGAACACCCAACAACCCCGCAAGAATAGGACCAGGAAGGTCACATGGTATAACCCTCCGTATTCTGTGGGTCTACGTACCAGCCTGGCTAGAACATTCTTTAGAGTACTGGATATAGGCTTCCCTAGGCCCCATAAGTACCATAAAATATTCAACAGACACACGGTGAAACTTTCCTACTCAACCCCACGCTCCGTAGCCCAGCACATAGCTGGCATAAATAGGAATAGGCTCACTGCCTCTAATAACACCGTAAACCCCGGAGCCACCCAACAGAACCAGCACGCGGGACGCATCGGAGCCCGGACAGGCCCAACTAGAACACTGGAACTCAACGACTCTGTGCTGATTGCGGAGGCTACCCAGCCAACCCCGAGTGATGCTAACCACGCGGTACATGTGGTGGGACTTAAGAAGTCATGTAATTGCAGAGACCCGTCGCTATGCCCCATTAGTAATGAATGCATGATCAAAAACGTGATCTACAGGTGCAAGGTCACAACCCCTAACTCGGAGCACCACTACATAGGATCCACAGCGACGAGCTTCAAAGCTCGGTGGTATAACCATTACTTTAACATAATAGATAAAAGGAAATTTACGACCCTTTCTGAACGGATCTGTAAGCTCAAACGTGAAAAGACCCCGCACTCTCTGGTCTGGTCCGTGGTTAGAAAGGTTCCCCCAGACAGAGGCGGGTCTGGTATTTGCAACCTCTGTCTTAGTGAGACACTCGAGATTCTTCATGGCGGAACCAAGCTATTAAACAGAAGGGCCGACTTATTCGGTGCCTGCAGACACCTAAGGACGGGAACTTTCCTCAAGCTATATGGATAAATCCCGGTTACGGCCTCCCACAAGCCCCCCCCCCCCCGGTAGGTCCCCTTACCCCGTACCAATGACCAATGGACAACAACAACCACCGATGGTTTGCGGTCCTTATGGTGGATGGTCCACCGGGTCATCTACTGGTTAGGAGTCATCTAAACAATGTTTTATTGAACCTGATTTTATATATATATGTATATATGTATCATGTGTATATATGTGTATTTTATATGTGTATGTATGCGTATTTTTTATATGTGTGCGTATCTGTATGTATATATTTTATATATATATGTGTGTATGTGTGTATTTATATATATATATATATATATATATATATATATATATATATATATATATATGTATGTTTTACGTGTGCATATATTTTGTGTGTGTGTATGTATTCTATGTATATATATATTTTTTTTTATATTGTTGTATGTATATATTTTATGTATATGTCTGTTCTGTGTATATATATATATATATATATATATATATATATATATATATATAGATGTGTGTGTGTGTGTGTATCCTTGTGCGTGCATGCATGCATATATATATATATACACACTTGTATGGATTTGTGTGTGTAGATGTGTATGTGTCTGAGGGGAAGGTGAGTGTATGTACAAGTGAACCAGCATAAACCCTTTATTTTTATATTTTCTAAACTATCTAAGTATTTGACTCTAACCATTATTTTAAGTATTACCACCCCACATTAATTCCTCAATGTGTATGTGTGTCTGTGGAGGTGGGTATGAGTGTAGTGCAAGCCAACCTACATAAGACTTTTTATTTGTAAACTTTCTACTTCAACCATAATTTTCAGTAGCACCACTCCACATAAATTCCTCAATTTAAGAATGACCTGTAGTATCTATTTCATACTATTAACCTTGAAAATATATCTGACCAAGATTGCCTTTTGTGAAAATCAGTCATGTGGAACTATTGTCATTTTGCCTGACGGTTTGAACTTTACAGAACCACCTGCCTCTTTGAGGTCAAAGACCAACCTACTACCATCTACAAACTGACCAATGAGAATCATGATTATTCCTGCTGACAACATCAAAATATTCCTAACAAGCTCATATGTCCCAAGGCTCTGATACCTTCAACACTATAAACACAGAGCTGGCATATCTAAGAACTGACTAACTGCCTGATGAGGTCATAGCCATTCAATGGCTATCATCAAAATATATAGCAGTAAATAAAGGATTATGAGTTCATGCAATTGACTTATGTTTCGTCACTATATATATATATATATATATAAATATATATATAGTATATATATTATATATATATTCTATATTATATATATGTATATATTATATTATATATATATTATTTATAATATATACATATATATATATATATACATATTTATAATATATATATATATTATAATATATACATATATATATATATATATATAATATATACATATATATATATATATATATATATATATATATATATATATATATATATATATATATAAAGAAAAAAAGATGAAAACGAAAATGCAACTGGAGTCTTATTTAAAAAAAATATATATATACTTTCACTTGTGTAGGACACCGGTTATTTTTCATTTTGTAAAAAAACCTCACTTTCTAATAATATATATATATATATATAATTGGAAATTTAGTAAAATCAAATTTCTGGCGGGTTGCAAGCAAATTCGGTCTACTTATATGAAATGATGAGTTAGCAAAGCACTCGATAAGGTAGGTCCTTAGAGTAATAACATACGTTTAAATAGCTTGACAAATCGAACATTGTGGTAGGCAAAATCTAACACACAATAATATACCAAAGTAACGATAGAATTAACAGGTTGAGAAAAATACACCTGGACAAATCAAAAGATTATACGTTTAAAGTGTTTCTTTGAATCCGAAATCAAATATCAGACTTACGTGACTGGCAAGCTCGTGGTATTTATGATCGAACAGAGGATTCA
>OZ024742.1:27035987-27055987 GCA_964016885.1 Eledone cirrhosa
ACAGAAGCCATATTTCCCTATTAAACATGATATATATGTATATATATATATATATATATATATATAAATTCATTTAGGTTTGTTGGTTCACCACTGGATAGAACTGATCATTCCGTACTGTCAAGCTTGATGTAATATTAGGGAGAGCACTCGATCTAATGCAGGTTACCCGTTTTCGTTTGTGTTGTTGGTGGTGCGTGTACGGAATTAATTATTATCAAATGACAGGAGGCTGGACTATATATATATATATATATATATATATATATATATATATATATATATATATATATAGATATATACATATATATATATATATATATATATATATATATATATATATATATATATATATATATATATATATATATATATATATTTATGTGCGTGTGTGTGTGTGTGTGTCGGTGGGGCGGTAGTATCTATATTAACTCTTTACCTTAACGGTAGAGATACGTATGCCTATTTCAACATTATATGTTGCCCCTTTATTTCGTTTGTACCAACATCTTTATATACATGCTCTTACACTCATTGGAAGTGACGCAACGAAAGTATATATAATGGGCTAGGACACTGTCAGCTGTGCTGAATCTGAAGTTAAACAAGAGTGAGAATATGTCACTTTGTAACTGTATGATCAGAAAAATACGTATTTTTATATGTCAACTGTAAAGCCTATAATGACATTTCTATATAGGACGTAAAAAACGATCTCTTATCAATCAGCAGTTCATGTGTGCGACCACTTTGCGTTGCAATTTGTTTCATCTAACATAGTCTTGTTTACCCATGTTTTGCGAGTGAAATTCGATAGATATCAACTGTTTGGAAGCCGATCAAATGAAATGTAGCTATACGAGGAGGTGCTGCAAAGTTACTGGCTTTAAGGGTATCGCGTAAGGGTAGAGTGGTTACCTTTACAGAGGGAGGTCGAGGACCCGGTTCAGTCATGAATAACCATGTAATTTGCACCTAGAAAGTTTGCCTCCGAGGTACACAAGTCCAAGCAAGGTTGTTTGAGGAAGAACAGCAGTCACCCATTTTTACCACCCTCCCCTCTCCACGCCACCGATGATGTCCAAGGGAAAGGCTATGACCGATGCAACTTGGCACTAGTGACGTCACAACTCATTTCTACAGCTGAGTAACCTGGAGCAACGTGCAATAAAGTGTCTTGCTCAAGGACACAGCGCATCACCCTGTCCAAGAATCGATCCCACAACCAATCGATTGCAAGCCTACCTCCCTTTACACAGAGGGAGGTAGGACCATTGCAATAAGTTTGTGAATCTGAAATGGGAATATGTTGAATAAAATCATAATGAAATGATCCTCCTGTATTTTTTATTAACTGATCCTCCTGTATTTTTTATTAAGTGATCCTCCTCTATTTTCTTTATTAAGTGATCCTCCTGTATTTTCTTTTAACTGATCATCTTGTATTTTCTCTTTAACTGATCATCCTGTAAGTTATTTTACCCAAAGCAGGAAACTTTCAGCTGAAAGGTCTACATTGATCACTCACTATTTTGAAAATAATCTCCCTCAGAATTGTATTAAGGGTATGTGTATATAGAATGCTATGTCGCTTCCATTTTGCTTTCATGTGCAGAGTGTTCCGATCATCTAGTAGCAGGAACGCTCCTCGTCGACACCGACGGCGGTATATTACATTTTTCGCTTCAAATATTCGTTCAAACCACACCCCACAGTCTTACCAAAGGATGTAGGTATTAGACTAGCGTTAGATATGGTGATATGGTATCTGATGGAACACATTTGTCGATTGGTCTGATCAACGAGCGATAGGATTTTGGTATAATAGCATTAGCTCCACACACCTGAAATACGAAAAAAGACAAATTATCATGCGACAATACATTCCTTTATGTATCCCTATTGTAGTTGTACAGTTATATTATTACATAACTATATAGTTTCAGATTTAAATAACACCGTTATTTGCGTGTAATTACTTGAACAATAGAAGCTTAAGAAGATTATGGAAAACTTTAAAAGATTCCTCATCAGCACTACTTAAAGATTCCAGCATAAACTGCCATTGTAATAAAAGTAAAACAACAATATTATATGTTTATAATTATATGGTACTCTTGAGCAACGTAATTGCACTGATTTGATATTTCAGACACAGTCTCCATCCCAATCATTCTACAAATCAACTATCACTTGAAAGTGACAGAAATATTCGTCAGCTAAGATTGTTATAGAAATGGCTGTCTCTAAAGAGATAACCCACAGGGACATGTAAATAATACAGCAGTCTCTTGAGATGGTTCACTATTTCAATTGCCTATAACATAGCAGAGTTGATTCCATAACTTAAATCATTGGTAAATCTATTCTGTCTGAACATATATATATATATATATATATATATATATATATATATATATATATATAATATGTGTGTGTGTGTGTGTACACCCCACACACAAACACAGAGTCACGGTCTAGCACACAGACACAAAAATATATAAACATATATATATAAATGAAGTAATTCCGTCGGAAAGGTCCAGGAAAAAAGAGTGCTCTATGTAGGTTACAGAGCTTATTAGTTATATATATATATATATATATATATATATATATATATATATATATATATATATATATATATATATATATATATATATATATATATATATATAAAGAAGAAAAGATGAAATCGAAAATGCAACTGGAGTCTTATTTTTTTTTTAAATATATATATTTATTTGGTTCCTTTACCGGTTTCGCAGTTCTTCTGCTTTTCAAAAGTAGAGTTGAGATGGAGGGTCAGATGTGAGAAAAACCATAGACCCTCCATCTCAACTCTACTTTTGAAAAGCAGAAGAACTGCGAAACCGGTAAAGAACCAAATAAATATAGATATTTTTTAAAAAAATAAGACTCCAGTTGTATTTTCGATTTCATCTTTTTTTCTTTATAATTTCACTCGTGTAGGACACCTCGGTTATTTTTCATTTTGTAAAAAAAACCTAACTTTCTAATATATATATATATATATCATATATCGGTGTGAGTGTGTGTTTTAGTGTGAGGCTGTCTGTGTTATATAATGAGTGCGGTTAGTAGTTGTCGTTTTGCATACAAGAAACCAATGTGCTCTAAACCGAATCTTGTTGGCAGTAAGGACGCAGCCATATACATAAGTCCATGCATCAGTCTGTCTCTCACACACCCTTTCTCTACCCCTCTCTCACATACTCTCTAACTCTCTCTCTTTCTCTCTCTTTCTCTCTCTATCTATCTCTCTCTCTCTCTCTCTCTCTCATATATATATACACTGAGGATGAAGAACTCAGAGGTGTACGGGAGCCTCCCAAAAGTCAGCTCAAAAGTGACACAGAGGAGACTGATGTTAGCTGGACATACACACTGACATCCAGAGTTGACACTGCACTCAGTGATACCGTGGATGCCCCTACATGGACACACTGAAAGAGGAAGACCGAAGTTAACATATGTTGATGCCCTAAGGACAGACACTGGTCTGTTGGAGACGCAGGACATGGCAGCGATAATGAGGGACAGAGACCGCTGGTGGGAACTCGTCCATGGATCTCGGGAATTTTACCCGCCCTAGATATATATATATATATTACAATAATAATTGTTTCTACTTTTGGCACAAGGCCACCAATTATCCTAGTGTATTACTGGTGCTTTATTTTATCGACCTCGTAAGGATGAAAACAAAATTAACCTTGTCGAGATTTGAACTCAGAACATGAAAGGCCATAACTCTATGCTACAAATCTTGGTGTCTGACGCTCTGTTGAAATATGTTTTATGTCCGTTACTCTGAGATCAATATTTCCCTTCATATTCTTTTAGGAATTCTTGTTTAATCTCATAGCAGCTAAGATTGAACAGAACTTTACGAAAAGTGTCCAAGCTGTGATGTTTACACGTATCTTGTATTATGTATACAATATTTGAGGCGCGGAAAGACCAGAGGTCTTATAACACCAAATCTAATACTTTGCTGTATTTTCTTCCGGCTACTTTTGCCCTGAGTTCAAATACCATAGTCTGCAGAATATACTATACGACGGCATTTTATAGCCACCTACCATTCGTGACCATCCTCACCAAAAAGAAATTCAATTCTACCCAGTATCCACCATACATACTAGCTATGTACGATTGTCAATTGAAACTTTCACAAACTGACCAAGATACGCTCATAGAATGACCAAATGAGGTTTATTTTTCAACTTTGTTCGTGGAAAGATTCAATGCAGTTATTAATAACAAGAGATGAAATTAATGCATGCAAGATTTCGCAGCTCTAGCATCACTCTTTCATACTCACTCTATGAACGTTTAGGCCTACCCTCGTATATATAGGGCGCCCGAGACATAGAGTCGGATCCACGCTTCTAATGAGCAGATCGATACGGGAATCATGTTTGTCATATTAATAAAAACTCGAACCAATCATCCGTGGAGGATATGCAACATTCGATAATCAATGACATTATTTATGGTCTGAAACTTTCTCTCTCTCTCTCTTTCTCTATCTCTTTCTCACATACACTAAGACTCTCTCTTTCTCTCTCACTCTTTCTCGCTCTCTCTCTCACACAAACTAAGCCTCTCTTTCTCTCTCTCACTGGATACATATACACACAGATATGCAGCTTCATGTACACACCTTTGAACTTGTTATAACGTTGTGTGGAGACCCGGAATTTTATGACATATATACAAGGATTACCGGATATATAAACACTTGATAAATCAAGTGTTTACATAAGAGAAACCATATAGCGTATGGTGATTACTGACAAGTGGAAGTAATTAAACATAAGAATATCATTGCAGAAATGTTCACTACACACACACACTCACACCATCACACACACACACACACACCGTCACACAAACACACACACACACACCGTCACACAAACACACACACACACACACACACACACACACACACACACACACACACACACACACACACACACACACGCATACACACACACACATATATATATATGTGTGTCTGTGTTTATTCTTCGTCTGTATATATATATATATGATTTGCCAGAACGTGTGTTGAAACTGATATTGTTATTATTTTGGAGGGTCATATAAATATATATATATGTTTTAACTATATTCTTAAGTTAAATTTTTAAAAACTTTATAACAAGTATGACTTCTTATAAAATAACCTATGGTTTATGTTTTAATTATATTCTTAAGATAGATTTATGACTTCTTATAAAATAACATATGGTTTATGTTTTAATTATATTCTTAAGATAACATTTTTTAACTTTATATCATCTATGACTTCTCATTAAAAAAATTTTTTAAAGTTTTAAAAAATGTTTTTTTCGTAAACTTTTTTTTATGTATCCTTGGAGTCATTTGACTTCTTAAAAAATCACTTCTAACTTCCTTTATACTTCCTTACTGTTTTTATAATATAATTAAGTAGTTATTCCTTTATAAAATCTCGTAAATTTTCATAAATTTAGAATTATTTGGATGTTTAAGTTTTGCCTTACAACTATTAATAAATATAATTTTGCCAAACTTACTTTAATAATACTAGATTTTCTCTAATGTAAAATATTATATATTTAGTTAATTAATTTATAATCCATAACATACACATCTAAACAATATATTATTACTAATACATCTTAATATAATATAAATACTTCTGTTTTATTATAAATTTTTAATTTTTTAATTTTTAATATTAATATTAAATTAAATCTTTAATATTGAGGCAAATTTTAATCTTTAATTTTGATTTTTAATTTTAATCTAATTTTTCAACCTATCATTATAAATATTATAATCACAACCTAATGAACCCTACATTCTAAATATTCTTCTTCCACGTTAATCTTATTTCTTCTTTCACTTCTTCTTTCACTTAGATATATTTACGCTATGTATATTTTGCCATTAAAGCTTATTTCTTCATTCACTCTGTCTAACTCCACTATCACTATGTATAATCGTTCTTTCTTTTCTCTTCTCTCTTTCTCCTTCCTTTTCTTTTTTCTCTCTCCCTTACATATCATCTTCTTCCAACAGTTTAATTTAAATAAACCGTTATCTTTTCAACTATCCGGACACTCATTTGCATACTCACTCGTAACTTTGTATTAACCTCAAATAAATATTATCTCCAGGAAGCTCCAACCGTTAAGGTTGTCTTTTTTTCCGGGTATGTCAATATTTATTTATAAAACAAATATGTATTTCATCTGATGAAAGCGCACCATAATTTGCCTTGGTTGCCCTTGAAATATATATAATAAAATAAATATCGTTTTACAAATATACTTTCCATTAATTAATATATTGTATATATATATATATATATATATATATATATATATCAATCCCGGTTTCATTCTGGGGTAATCACAGTAAGTATAAACAACAAATTAAATTTGAATATATGTTTCTGCGTGTATGTACGTACGTGCGTGTATGTGCGAGCATGTATGTGTTTGTCTGTGTATTTTTTAGTCTTTTTTATCCAGTCATACTGCGAAAATCATCTTGAAATTATATTCAGCTATAACAGAAAAATAACGGAGTCATTGACACATGTGTGGTTATCCCCTTTAACGAAGTAACGTATTAATTAATAAATGATCTTCATAACAAGGTTTATATATTATCCAAAAAATGTAAATTATTTTAACAAAGAGTCAAATTCCTTATTATTTCTGAAATGACAGGACTTAATTCAGAACTCAGCAAAGGTGCTGAACATCCCATGGACAATTTATATATTTAATGTAATTCACAGGAAGATGGTGCAACAGTCATGGTTGTGTCGACCCGAGGCTACCGTAAGTGACACTTGCTCAACATGCCACGCCAAGGAATCGAACTCGGGACAAAATTACTGCCAACATATTGTCTAGCTCCGGCTACAATTACAAATTATTAAATATTATATATGGTTTAATGTTTCTGTGCAACATAACAACTTTAGGAGAAACAATTATTTTATATATCACGAAAACTTAAATCAAATAGTTGAAACCTAGTCGGTTATATATTATTTATGAGGTGAATTAAATTTCATCGGATTTAGGAAAATGTTCATGAATGTAACAAATAAGAGAAAAATAGAAAAAACGTTTATAAATCATTTAATACGAGAGAATCATCGAAGAGTTTTTGTTATATAATATAGCCATATATATTTCGACTCATCCATATATTGAATGTATATGTGTAGGTAAGTAAGTAGGCATTTATGTATGCATGTATGCATAAAGGTATGGCGTATGGTGGTTAGAACATTGGGCTTGCAACTGAGAGGTTGTGAGTTCGATTCTCGTACCCGGTGATGCTTTGTGTCCTTGAGCAAGACAGTTTATTTCACGGTGCTCCAGTTCATTCAGCTCTACAAATGAGCTGTGTCGTCACTGGTGCCAAGCAGTAATGGCTAATACCTTTCCCCTGGACAACGTTGGTGACAGAGAGAGACAGAATTAAAAGAGTTGAAGTCAGTGTTGCAGCATATGTACAATCGTTATTTGCATATTACAAATGTTTCGATATCGATAACCTCAGAGTACATTCAAGGTAAAAGATCCGACTATTTTTCGACGTCTCATCACATGTGTGCTTATATGTTA
The DNA here is from genome assembly GCA_964016885.1 of Eledone cirrhosa. Taxonomy (NCBI): domain Eukaryota; kingdom Metazoa; phylum Mollusca; class Cephalopoda; order Octopoda; family Eledonidae; genus Eledone; species Eledone cirrhosa. The sequence goes on from OZ024742.1 coordinate 27,043,655, forward strand.
CACACCTAACTAATGTATATATATATATATATAGTATTGTTATAATATATATATATATATATATATATATATATATATATATATATATATATATATATATATATATATATATATATATATACAGAGGTATCCACAGTAAGTTGCGGGGTCTATTCTGCATGAAGGACTCGATGTAATCCATATGTTGAAAATATTGAAGGTTAATATACATCTCGGAAAACAATAAAACATTAAAAGGAAAACAGAGTCATGATATACGTTAAAACATTGAAATAAAAAATCAAGTCATTAGAGATATATTTCACTGCTTTACGATCGTTTCTAGATGATGATAATACATTGTAGCTATACTCGGTTATTGATCTATGTATGGTTAGTTACAAACTATCAAATAAAGAGAATATTTACTTACATGCATATCGCCAGCTGTTAAAATAAGCAACTACAACATTTATAAACTTAAAAATAATATGACTACACCACCGCAGCATAATTTAAATAGGACTGCACCTTTTAAAAAAGCAAATAATACAATCCTTCAACCTAAAAAACACAACCACCCAAATCACCAACACAAAAACAACAGTACACAAAATCACAATATAACCCTAGCACCAAAACCCCCACAAAGCAACCTTCATTCTCCTGCTATCATTAATTACAATAGGAAAAGCTCAAGGGTTAATGAGAATAGTATAGGCACCCCCAACAACCATCTTACGTATGGCTCTAATTGCAGAAATAGAAGCACATGCCCCTTAAATGGAAACTGTTTGATTAATAATGTAATATATAAATGCACTGTGTCTACTACAGACTCCAACAAAACATATATAGGATCTACATCAAACACATTTAAGAAAAGATTTTACGCACACTCTAGTAGTTTCAACAATACTAAACTAGCTAATACCACGTCTTTAGCTGAAGCGGTAAATCATTATATAAAGAAAAAATTGATTTCAAGTTATCGTGGAGCACCATTCTACAAAGAAGTCCATATCTTGGGAACAGGAGGGAATGCAGATTATGTTCAGGGGAGATCTTTGAAATTACTAAATCTAAGGACGATTTATTAAATAAAAGACAGGAATTGATCATAGTTTGTAATCACCGTATACGAAGAACATTTAAATACTATAAACCTAATGAAATATTCTAAATAGCAACTCACTATAATTCCATATAGAGTAACATTTATCAGTACCACTTTCCCCTAATTATATGCATTCATGCTTATGTTTGCCTTTTAATGTTTTAGCTTCCTTAGATTTATGTGTTAATGACTAAAGGCAACAAGATACACAACCACCCGTAATTGCATGAATAAATATATATATATGTATGATATGGAAATATATTTATGTGTGTATGTGTATGTGTGTATATGTATATATATGTGTATATATATATATATGTCTTTGTGTGTGTGTGTATATGTGAGTATAGGTGTATGAGTGTTTATATATGAGTATGTGAACATGTATGAGGAGTGTACATATACTCACACATGTATATATATATATGTGTATATATGTGTGTGTGTGTGTGTGCGTACATATATATTTATATATATATATATATATATATATATATATATATGTATATATATATATATATATATATATATATATATATATATATATATATATATATATATATATGTGTATATATGTATATATGTATATGTATGTGTATATATATATGTATGTATGTATGTAGGAGTGTGTGTGTATATATATATATATATATATATATATATATATGCATATATGTGGGTATAGATATGTATGTGTGGATATAGATATGTATGGATATATATGTATATGATTATGTGCATATGTGTAAATGTGTATTTAGGTTTGCATCTATTTGTGCGTATGTATATTTTTGGTTTGATATCAATATAACTGCACCTCTCTCTATATGTGGTGTGAATATATGCACTTTGTGATCTATGAAATTTATGTATTTTAACTATGCCAACAAGTATTTATCTGAGTTTGATTAGTTATGCATAAACATACTTGATGGTATTTTAGAGCGTATCATATGCTATATTATACTAAGTGCAATTTACTACACAGTACTATATTGTGTTGATTAAGTTGTATATTATCGCATTACTGTATTTCATTAACTTATTATAATTTTCATCTTTCCTAGCCAGAACCTTAATTTATATTCACCTTAAAATTCAATACAAGACTAATCACCATTTATTTTGACTTTCCTTTTAACTTCACTATACCAGATACATACAACTATCAGTTTGACAATCCCTTTCCTCCTAATAAATTTTTATGCCAATTCTTCTGCTAACACCCTTCAACCATTTCTTTCAAAGGGTCATAAACTCAAGTAAAGTGTATTACTTTTCATCTTAACACCATATGAAAAAAACAATTTGATTCGTTAGTTCTTCAACTACCTCCAAATAAGGACATAATACTAACATACTACTATTTCTGAATAAAATTATTTTTGAATAAAATTATTATTGCTTTTGAAAACAGCTGGTGATATGCATGTAAGTAAATATTCTCTTTATTTGATAGTTTCTAACTAACCTTACATAACCGCGTATAGCTACAATGTATTATCATCATCTAGAAACGATCGTAAAGCAGTGAAATATATCTCTAATGACTTGATTTTTTATTTCATTGTTTTAACTTATATATATATATATATTCACATACAACAAGTCGAGAAAATTCCACACCTAATTTGACTATCTCCTCTGATACAACATTCACGAAAGGTTGTAACTGTAGAAACAAAGCAAATTGCCCATTAAAAGGAAATTGCTTTATTAATAACATAGTATATAAATGTAAAATTAACACTAAGGACTCAACTTATTCATATATAGGAGCTACTTCTAACCAATTTAAAGTAAGATTTAATACCCACAAACACAGTTTTAAAAATGCCGCATTAGCTAATACAACATCCTTAGCTGAATTAATTAATAATTATAGAAAAAAGAATATCGATTATAACCTGACCTGGAGTGTGCTCAAAATGGCCACCCCTTATCAAAATAATATGTATAAATGTAGATTATGTTCCCAGGAACTTTTTGAAATAATGAAATCTAAGGATATTCTATTAAATAAGCGACAAGAATTAATTATATCATGTAATCATAAAATTAGAAGAACTTTTAAATATTATAAACCTAATTAATATACACTTTACAATTTATTATAATTATTATTTTTTTTTTTTTTATATTAGTTAACCTATAATTAATATTCTACTACTAATGAACTGCATAATTTTATTTCCCTTTTACAGCTATCTTTTCCTAAAATTTATACCAATAAGTATTCTTATAAACTATTTTAATTTCAGGTTATGAATCTATATTCCTTGTAATCTATATAAATTTGTTATTTCTTACTAATACATTTATCCCCCCCCCCCCAAATTTTTTCCCCTTCGTTTTTAACAACATTCTTCAATTACATCTAACTCTTATTTATCATATCTATATGAATTAATATAAATTTATCAATATAAATATACCTATCAATTAAATTAATTTATTTTCTTTTTATAGATGTAAATTCCTTATGTTTTAAATAAGATTGATATTTTTCACTAACACATTTATCGTAAAATTTTATTCTCCTTAGATTTTAACATTACCATTATTCTTTTATATCATCAAATTTTCGTGTATCTTTCACCGACTTGACCTATTTTTATCCCCAAAGTAATCTTTTCATTCAAAATACTCTTTCCATTCAAAACTGAAGTCTGCTTTTCTCTACCCCTAAATTAAATTTCTATTACTACTATTCTATCATCTTGACTACTTACTACCTTTCTATTGGTCAATTCAAAACCTGTTCCCAAACAGACCTATTATATTAAATCTTTGTTGTTTTTTTTCAATAAACAAATATCATTATTTCTGAAGACAGCATATATATGTGTAGGTATGTATATTCCCTCTGATAGTTTGTAAAAAGTTTACATAGATCTATATGATATACATACCAACACACACATATATATCGTAGAAACGATCGTAAAATGATGAATTTTTTAATATAAGGAACTGTTTCTTTGTTTTTATTCATTATTTTTATTAATTTATATATATATATCTTTCACTGTATTTTTGACTAAAGAAATTTTAGTCTGATAATGGGGTTTAGAACCCTCAGATAAATGGAAAAAGATGAGTAGTACGTCAATACTCATCTTTTTCCATTTATCTGAGGGTTCTAAACCCCATTATCAGACTAAAATTTCTTTAGTCAAAAATACGGTGAAAGCTATTCTATTTTTTTTATTTCAAACCTGCTCACTGTTTCAAAATATACTTACTTGCCATATATATATATATATATATATATATATATATATATATATATAAATAAAGGATCTTTTTGCTGATAGAACCGATGTCCAAACGTGTCGGGTTGATCATCTGACTGACAGTTTGTTAAGAAAGTTTCCCTTGTGGTCCTTCAGGTAAAGTGCGGGATATGTATATATATATATTGATATACTTTGGGAGGGCCACGCGCCTCCAATCAACACACACAAGGAATCAATGACGAAAGAGATTTGACAATAAACAAATAAACAACCAACTGGAAATTTGTAATAAATTGAAGTGCGTGTGTTTTATTGGCAGCATGAACCTCCCAGAGTATAACGATATCCGTTTCACCACACGTTATGAGATATAAAATCTTGCAAAAGAAATACAAAAACGACGTGTTTACATCTATCTCTAACTAAAACACAGCCAACTGTCTACAGCAGCGGCTCCCAAAGTGGGTTCCGCGGAACCCAAGGGTTACAAATAAGTATCTGGGGTTCCGTGAAAAAATGGTAGAGAGGTATATTTATAATATGACCATATAACAGGATTATACTTTGAGGTTCCTCCAACAGTTTCTGAGACAAAAAGGGTTCCGCGTTTGAAAAAGTTTGTGAAACCCTGGTCTACAGTAATGTATGCACTCTGAAAAGTTGATTGCAGCTGCAGAACTGCAATTCTCCAGATTCATTGAGTGACCTAGACGCTGGCCGAGGGACGCTGAAATTTTACCAGCGGTCTTCGTTACTTTTATTATATATATATTTTACCCTCTTTTTAATTGTTTCCTTCCTTTTAACCCCCCCCCCTAATGTCTTTTCACCTCTCCCCCTCCCACCCCGGAACTCTTTTCCCGCCCACTTTTCTCCTGATGAAGTGCTTATGCCCGAAACGTCATCCCTCACCCCCCACCCTCAAGCGTGAACCTAATACTAACACTTTGTACTGCACTCTTCGTTGTTGTTTTTGTTTTCTGTTTTATATAAATATATATATATATAAATGTTATCTGAGTTTTTCGAATATTAATTATAATATTCGATTCGTTTTCAATTACGTATCATCATCATCATCATCATCATTTAATTTCCCTGCTTGCAAGGGTGGGACGGGAACTGATTCTGGCTTGATTTCTACAACTGGATGCCCTTCCTAACACCAACCTCATTTACAGTGAGTGCTGGGTGCTTTTTTGCCGTGACACCTCCACAACCACTTTGCAGTGGAATGATAGGGACCCGTCCCTATCATCTCATTTCTACAGCTGAGTAAACTGGAGCAATGTGAAATAAAGTGTCTTGATCAAGGAAACAACACATCACCCGGTCTGAGAATTGAACTCACAACCTTTCGATTGCAAGGCCAATGCTCTAACCACTAAGCCATGTGCCTCCTATATGAGAGAGTGAGTTGACTATATGTATACACATAACATATACGTTTAAACCTACAAGATTTAAATACACACCCAGAACTATAGAGGAACATACCTGGACATACACTTATACACTATAGCATTTTTTTTTTCATTCCTGAGTAGGAAACCTTATCAGTACTGATCGTGTTCTATCGTGAAAGCTGTAACTTTATACGAATATTCTCAGAGCAGTGGCGGCATAACTGAATTAAAATGGCTTCCATCACAAATGGAAATTCAGTGGAGTAATATCTCATTGTCTGGGGATTTACATCTTGCTCTAAGGTACTCCCTCCATCCATATAGTAATAATACATAAAGCAAATAATCATATAATCTCTATTGATGAAATTGTAATTAAACATTCATAGGTTATTACGACACGCCAACACCGTACTCTCACACGCTTCTAAAGAAGACACTGTTCTGTAAATTACATATGGCGCTGCCTTGTTAAACACGACAGAGGGTGGAGGGAAATTGGTTCCTACACGTACAAACATGAATCAATAATATACTAGCCATTACGGTTGTTTTTGTTGTTTATAAGTAATGTATTATGTTCAGTGACCGTAAAAGCTTCTTATCATTTGTTGTGTGTGAAAAGATCAGAAACACTACGGGTATTATATCTTGTAGTTCGTAATTGTTACTTTGTCTGTGCAGTGGTGTGTCTCACAGTAGCCACTTTGCTTGTGTAGTGGTGTGTCACAGTAGCAATTCTGTTAGAGCTGTTATTCAATGAGGAAGTATGTGGTTGTGTGTAGAACGTCAGCGTTGATAGAACGTTCATCTAAATGCTATCTCTTATTTAGCTCTATCTCTTCGCAGTTATAAATTTAAATCCCAGATGCGACATTGAGTGTTTATCTTTCCAGGGTGGCACTAAAATAGACAGTCTTAGGCTTTCATACTTCTCAACGTTCGACAAAAATCGATTGATAAAAAAGTGCTAGGCATGAACAAATATTAGTGATGTTGCTGTAATACACTTAATACCGTCGAGACCCTAACATATCTGCAGTCTTCTGCATATACCCAGAAAAATATTCAAACACAGATATTCACTACTTTCTGTCTTCATAGAACTATATACTTCATAGAACTACACTGTCTATTCTTTTTCCATTCTACATATACTATAATGATTCCAGTTCTTCAGGGATCAGTCGATAGACGTACGTCAGTTTCTGCTCATGAAATTATGGTGTAAGTGGCTAAGCATTTCACATGATTATGTACCCCTGATGTAATTCTAAGGGAGATTCAGCGGGAGACTGTATGACTCTTTGAATTATATGTACAATTCATCTGACGGTCTTCCAAATAGTGTTCATTTGTTCAACTTCATTCACAGGACATAGATCGATCCGCTGCAATGGTAAATGACATTCCATAAAGAATTTAAAATGTGAGATCGAACACAAGGTCTATGAATAGGAAGCAAACATCTTAACACTTTGGCCATGCTCGTCCACATATGACCACTTCTATAACTTCTAATTCGCAGCTGTAATATTTTCTCACCTTAAAGAGATTACTTAGCCTTTACGGTGTATTCCGGATTATGATGTTATAATTATTTTTCCTGAGTATGAGTTAGTATCAGGTTGTTTTCGTTCACCTGATCGAGATAAGAAATCAGTGATCGGTTACCAATGCCCGCCGCGAGGAGGTCGATAAATCTCGTCCTCGTGTTATATGGTACTTGATAGATGAAAGGGTTGTTCCTATTCTAGAGGCATTTGACTAAGGTTTAGTTAATTCTATCACCACACCAACAGTTGACTTATCCAACAGTTAACTTATACAAAGCACATGCCTCTCTTTCCAATGTCTCGCTAGCTGAAAATAGATATTAACTGATGTTTATTCAACATATTAATTTGTTCAGATAGTATATTGTTTACATATTCAATTACAATTAACGCAATCAGGAAAAAGTAGATATTGTTTTCCTCATACGAACGTTTAACAGTATTTATATGAATATCTAAATTGCAATAAAGCATAGAATAAAATGAGTATAGTAAACACAATTCAGGAGGGTCTAATTTTCGGTGATATGAAGCTAAAAATAATGATGGCTATGGTGCTGCCATTGATGGTGACAGTTTCAGCAATTATATCCATTGGTATTTCAATGGTATATATTTAATCAGCTTTGAATAAAATGGTAAAACGTAGTGACGATCTCGTCGAGAATTTCTCTGAGAATGCTAAGAAAGCTAAATACATATGTGGTTGGATTATGATCAGCGCTTCGTCTACATTCTACCACATATTGTCCTCTTAATTATAACATTGATGTATGTATGGTCCCGTAAATCACGAGAGAATCGGCGGCGTGCCGCATGGACACTTGGCATTTCTAATGCCTTTTAAAACCCGATGGAGCCCATCAACTTTCCAGGACTGAGTACAGCAGGTTTCTACCAGAGAAGGCTAGGGAATGGGGGGTGGGGGTGAAAGTGTGGAAGAGAAGATATCTAGAGCAAGACAACCCCGGTGCTAGACTGGCCTTTTTTTTCATCAACCTTGAAAGAATGAAAACAAAATCGACCTCATAATGTTCATACTAATGAAAATTATATTATTATCAATATGAGTTATCAGTATAGATATAGAATATTACCAAAACATCCCAATACTGAGATCTGTAAACGTAACATTGAATAATCTAGAAAATAATTTAGTTAATAGGGAGCAATGCGAGACGTTTTTATTTTTTTCAGCGTTTAAGAAATAATTTTATTTACATTACTAATTGTTTATAATTTTGACACAAGGCCAGCAATTATCCCAGTGCGTTACTGGTACTTTATTTTATCGACCCCGTAAGGATGAAAGGCAACGTTAACCATTAATAATTGTTTCTACTTTTGGCACGAGGCCAGCAATTACCCAGTGCATTACTGGTACTTTATTTTATTGATCCCGTAAGGATGAAAGACAAAGTTAACCACGACGGGATTTGAACTCAGACCGTAAAGGGACGTAACTATGTTGGAAAGCATGGCGTCCGACCCTCTACCGATACTGCCACTAGTATAGGCAACTGGCCAGTAATTTGGGGGAGGGGAAGTCGATTAAATCGACCCCAGTATGTTACAGGTGCTTTATTTTATCGACCCCGTAAGGAAGAAAGGCAAAGTTAACGTCCGCGGGATTTGAACTCAGATCATAAAGGGCCGTAACTCTATGCTGCAAAATATGGCGCTCGACTCTCAACCGATACTGCCAATCCACCACCCTAAGTTAGCCATTAATAATAATAACAATAATAACAACTATAATAAAGGCAATAATAAAAGAAAGAAAAGGAAACAAAAGAAAAATAATAGGGAAATATAGAGAAAAAAGAGAAAAAGACAAAAAAAGAATAGGAAGTGGAGGGGATGGCAAGAACTCTGGTGTCGCAGAAGAGAGGGGAGGGTGAAGGTGGAGGATGAAGGGGGAGGTTGATTGGGCTTTGGGACTAGGACAAGGTGGCAGAACTGTTGCGCACTACGGACAAGACGGGAAAAGCATTCCCGCGGACAATGGCCAGTGACACCCGCTGCAACAGCCCCCCAACCTCGCGGGACCCCTTCCTCACACGGGCCATCAACGTTCCGATCTTGTGGAGGAGCTCGACTGTATGGGGTCCAAGTACGCCTGAGGTCTCGACGGCGACGGGTGCGAAGAGGAAGCGGCCGGACAAACCCCGATATTTGTTTAGTTTACTTCTGCGAAGCGGACCGCAATACCGAGGTCTGTGGCCGAAGCGACTAAGTTGGAGGCGGAGAAAGTGTCTCAGCTAGTGGCGTCCCAGATGAGGGATCTACCTCCTTCGAATGGGAAGAGGCTGATTTCGTGGTGGCGCTTGCCATCTCCGCGGTCTATTCCTGCTGGCTCCAGTTGAGATGGAAAGTCAGCTGCGTCTACTGATAATAGTCAGAAAGCCAGTACATTGCGATATATTAAGACTGAAGGATGACAAATAACACAAAACTAAAGTTTTTATACAGGGTAAAACCATTAGTTTGTTTTGTTTTATTTGTCACCCTTTGGTATTTATTTACCGCATTGTACCAGCTTTCTGAAACTTAGTCATAATCTAGCAACTTTTAATTTCTTTTTATTAATATTCAGTATCTTACTTAATCCTAAGTAATCAAGCATGACATTTGATGTATGCCTTAATTTAAAGATGTTTGGTAACCTTGAGCATGTTTTAGCTTCGAACATAATTTGTAGCCTTGTCCAAGTCTAGTCTTGTTTACCGAAATATACTTAAGTATTCTCTTAAGAAAGAAACTTCTACGTGTAATTTTTGAAGCTCAACATAAAACTAAAAGGTCAACAGAAAAAGATATATATAATTATAATTGTTTCTATTGTTGGCACAAGATCATCAATTACTGGTACTTTACTTCATACATTACTGGTACTTTATTTTATCGACCCCGTAAGGATGAAAGGCAAAGTTAACGTCGGCGGGATATATAACTATAATAATAGTTAGATACAGTATCTATAAGTATAAATAAGAGAGGTATGAGAGGAGAAACAACGAAGCAAAGAGACAGATAGACAACCAAGTAGACAGACAGAGAGACAGCTAGAAAAAAGTCGGATTAGTGTATATACATATCTCTCTTTCTCGCGTCCTCTTACTTTCACTCACTCCCTCTCTGCTAGTCATCCTCTCTCCGCTAGCTCACATCCTCCCTCGTCCACCACTGTACAGTGCTAACGCTGCTACAGTGAAGACGTGTCTTTTTTCTCACGTCAAACTCGCCAGTTCTTACGTTCGAAATGAGTTGTTGACTTTACGTTGCTTCACCCTTTATTTTCTGTTTACATGTACCCCCCCCCGCCCCATTTTATCCCAATAACTTATTTAATTATTGCTCGCCCTAGGCTGAGGTATCTTGTCTCTAACGCGAAGAAATACCTATGATTCCTAGCAGACAGCTGACGATGGATATTGCCCTCTTTCGCCCGTAACTTTTAGTTTTCATTATATATATATATATATATATATATATATATATATATATATATATATATATATATATATATATATATATATATATATATATATTTACATATATATATATGGTCCAAATAATAAAGATTCCTTAGCGGAACAAAAATGTACATTAACCCCGACCACTGTTAAAATACTATGATATAATTGTTTCTACTTTAGGCACAAGGCCAGCAATTACCAGTGCATTACTGGTACTTTATTTTATCGACCCCGTAAGGATGAAAGGCAAAGTCAACCTCGGCGGGATTTGAACTCAGATGGTAAAGGGACGTAACTATGCTGGAAAGCATGGCGTCCGACCCTCTACCGATACTAAAATACTATGATATAATGGGGGCATTTCAGACAGGAATGTTTGATGTTGTGGTTTTATACTCCACAGATGAATATGTCCACTTCACTCTGTTAGGGTCGACTATATGCCTGATCATTTAGACCGTTTTTATATAAGTTTCTAACACTCTGATATATATGCAAACATATAATATAATATAATATAATATAATATAATATAATATAATATAATATAATATAATATAATATAATATAATATAATATAATATATACATATATGTATATATATATATATATATATATATATATATATATATATATATATATATATTAGTACAGCATTAACGAAGCTTTTGGCTGCGGCTAAGCTAACGAATGCAGATTCGGAATGCAGCTTAGCACTCGATGGAGAATAATACCCCAGATATATATTAAGCAGACGGATCGAGAAGATATATGTCATCGATACTATTAGATCACAACAGACGAATACATGTTATGCATCGATAGTATAAGAGACTATTAGATCACAACAGATGAATACATGTTATGCATCGATAGTATAAGAGAAACGATTGTGTAAATTATATATATATATTTTATCGAAGAATGAAAGGCAGGGTCGACCTCGGGGTCGATAACTACCAGATTTGCACTGGGGTCGATTTCATCGACTTCCCCGTCTTGCAAAAATCTTGGCCTTATGCCTAAATCAGAAACCAGTGGATTGGCAGTATCAGTAGAGGGTCGGACGCCATACTTTCCAGCATAGTTACGTCCCTCTACGATCTGAGTTCAAATCCCGCCGAGGTTGACTTTGCCTTTCATCCTTACGGGGTCGATAAAATAAAGTACCAGTAATGTACTGGGTAATTGCAGGCCTTGTGCCTAAAATAGGAACAATTATTATTAATATTATTCATTTGCACAGTGACTATCTTATAACACAGGATCATTTAATTGTGTCCCTATCAAGTTATCTAACCTCAGATAAACAATATTTTTCACAGGATATTTGCTGCTCCCAAAATTTGTTTTCTGCAATGTGGTAATGTTGGCAATGATTCCAATTCTACCAAGTAGTCTAATTACAACTGTTACTTTCATATTCCACATTATCTCCACGTCTATTTTCAAGCCTGCATATCTACGATTTTCTCGGTTTCTTTAGCCATTGATGTAATGATCTCCTGGCCAGCCTACTACTACTACTACTACTACTACTACTACTACTACTAC
>OZ024742.1:27060987-27073487 GCA_964016885.1 Eledone cirrhosa
CCCAGGGGAACATATATATTCCTATGGCCGTCGTGGGGCATCTCACTGCAGGTGCCCAGCGTAACTACCCACCATTATATCCTGCCTTGGGTGAAAGTAGTGGGTTGGTCAGTGTATGCATATTTTCACAAATAAACACTTTTATTAGATCACGAATTTACAATAGAAGCTGAAAGTAAGGACCCACTATTGTTTACTGTCAACAAAGGGGCTAGAATATGTTGCATATAATTTAACATGTACACTAACTAATATTAGGAGAAAAGCTGGAGGCTTTCACGAAAAGAAAACGTTTTATGATGTTTTCCTTCAAACGCATTATTTTTCATTTTGATTTGATTCGTTCGTTGTCTTCTCTTTGTCTCCTGTTAATTTTTCTAGTTGTATTATTACTTAACTCTTCTGTCGTAATTTCATACACAATGAATAGATTGACGGGATGCTATAGTAACATTCCCTTACCAAATATGCATCACAGCAAGACTGAATCAGGGTTGCATTATTTACGCAAACACACACACACACACTATGACAAACACCAATACACACAAGCACACAGACACGCACACACTTACGCTGACAAACAGACACACAAACACACACACAGATATATATTATTTCTCTATGAAAAAAATATAACAGTTCTCTATACATACGTGTAAAAAGTATTAATGCAGGTTCTGCTATAATTGCGTGTTGCTAAACCGTATTTCCTTAAACCTAAACCTTTCGCGCGGTTGTTTAACTGGTGAACACCTCTGACTATCATGAACTGCGCGTAGTATTTAGATATGACGAAATATACCGGTTTACCAACATGCAATTATATATATATATATATATATATATATATATGTATATATATATATATATATCGACCTACTGAAGTAAACAACTTGTTGAATCAACCACCCCTGTATGCTGAAACAGTCCTCATTATAGGCTACTCTAACACTGAACTAGGAATACTGAAAATGATATCTCGTATACCTATATATATATATATATATAAGAATCGATCGACTTTTGTCAAATCGGACCAAGGGAACAATGTTTCCGTTAGTCTTTCCAGTTGCTAGTGCTATCTATCGGTCGCAACTCCAGATAGAAGGAGCAACGTGAAATAAAGAGTCTTGCTGAAGGACTTAAGGCATCACCCGGTCCAGAAATCGAACTCACAACCTCACGATTGTTAATACAATTCTCTAACCACTCAGCCGCACGCCTTCACTACATGATATATAGACAGCGTGATGAAATAGACACCATTGTTTTAACTACATTCTACTTGTTTCGGCAATACTTGAAATATATTTATTTTCTAAAACGACAGAACTGGTGTAAATTTAGCTTGGTGATTTTTTTTTCCATGGCGTGCTTCTATGAATAAGTTACTTTACATTTTCAGGGGTTGGCTTGTGCAATTTAGGAGGACTACTACGTCTATGTAATTTGTTTCTACTTTTCGCACAAGGCCAGCAATTATCCCAGCACATTACTGGTACTTTATTTTGTCGACCCAGTAAGGATGAAAAGCAAAGTTAACCTCGGCTGGATTTGAACTCAGAATGGCAAGGCCCGTAACTCTATGCGTCAAAGCATGGTGTCCAACCCTCTACCGATATTGCCAATCCACCATATAATGGTGTTCGAGAGTCAGCAGAAAAGTTCATAGGCTGACCTAATATTTTCATGGAATGATTAAAAAATGGTTTATTTTTCAACATTGACCCTGTAAAGAAAAAGGCAGGTTTACCCTTATGGTAATTGCTAGGGTGATCAAGTTTCACCTAGTATACTACAGAGCTGGCCATTTTAATTACCGGTACACAGAATTTAACACGCTTCTAACAGTTTTAGTCTACCCAGCTTCACTCACATAGCTTAGGTAGACTCGAGGCTAAAGTAAATAATACTTGTCCAAGATGCTATCCTCTAAGATCGAACCCAGGACCTAAAGTTTGCGAAGCAAAATTTTTTGATTTTTGGCCATGTTATGTCCATAATTTCTAAGATCAAAGCATTTAAATATATATTGTAATTACTAATATCATACCCTAGTGCGATATACAAGGGTCGCCTGTAAAGGTCATAGGCTGATTAAGATACTCTCATGGAATGACCAAATAAGGTTTGTTTCAACATTGTCCCTGGAAAGGAGCAATGCCTTACTAATAACAATCGATTTTAGCGCTCCATCATCATTCCTTTATAGTCAACCTGGGATCTTTTCAGCTGACCCTCGTATATACACACACACATATATATATATATATATATATATATATATATATAACGAAGGAAATGTGGTAAGGAACCAGGTGGACCATAACGCACCAAAGTACTCAATACTTGAGGTAGTAGAGTGGGTAATAGGAACCAGTAAGACCCCGACAGCTGAGCTCAAGCCGTTTCGACGGCTAATTCTGGACTAAATGAAAATCTATCCTGGTATTTAAATAGCCGATCTTCTCAAGGGGTAATTCCATATATGGTCAAAGTGATTGTCAAAAATCAGTAGTAATTCTGTGGTTGCAAATTTTGACAATCACTTTGACCATATATGGAATTACCCCTTGAGAAGATAGGCTATTTAAATACCAGGATAAATTTTCATTTAGTCCAGAATTAGCCGTCGAAACGGCTTGAGCTCAGCTGTCGGGGTCTTACTGGTTCCTATATATATATATATATATATATATATATATATATATATATATATATATATATATATATTGTTATACTTGGGGAGGGTCATATTTGTGTAATAATATTGCCAGAATTAATAACAGAACACACTCACTGTTTGGTTGGTTTTCGCTTTTCGCTTCTGTGTCTTTTATATCGGTTAATTTAATTTATTCGGTCCTCAATGTTGCCATTGACTGACCAACGGTCAAAAATACAGATACTGTATCTGTATCTATATTGTATCTGTATTTTTGACCGTTGGTCAGTCAATGGCAACATTGAGGACCGAATAAATTAAATTAACCGATATAAAAGACACAGAAGCGAAAACCAGCAAAACAGTGAGTGTGTTCTGTTATTAATTCTGGCAATATTATTACACAAATATGACCCTCCCAAGTATAACTATATTTGTTTCGACATACGATTTCATTTCAAAAACCTCGCAAAACTAATTCATCGCCGTTATATATATATATATATACAGATTATGAGAAATATTCTCATAATCAAAATACATTTTTTATTATGCATATTTCAAAGGTACAATGGTGTTTAAGTACGTTTTCATCAGATAAAATATAAGATTTTATATGCGACATACCGCTACGGTTTTGATTATTCAATTCTAATAGTCGAGTGATACTAATCTATTGTAAAATTGTATTCGTTGAATAATCAACGAACCATATTAATGTTTGGTTATATATATATATATTTTTATATAGTTCAAAATGACAAACAAACAAACGCAGAAGTCAATAGTAGATAGTGTTATTAGCTTCATACATATATATATACACACACACACCAGGGTCAGCTCTAAAGTTAATAGGTTGACCAACATTTCACAACTCTGTCATAGCTTATTTACTCTTCAGCCTAACTTCATATCTCTCTCTCTCTCTCTCTCTCTCTCTCTCTCTCTCTCTCTCTCTCTCTCTCTCTCTCTCTCTCTCTCTCTCTCTCTCTGTCTCTCTCTCTCTCACTCACTCTCTCTCCCTCTTTCAATATATATATATATATTATACGTAGATGCATGTCACCCCTATCACTGTGTTCAGAGACATGTGTGTCCAATCTCTGATCATATCAAAAACAATGAAACTCCCTAGATTAATCAATTGTCCTGGCTGTTGAGATCATTGGTGTAAAGACACTATCTCTGTTTCACGAGCGAGACTAAACATATGTTTTTATAAGCACAGACTGAGGAAGATGCTAAGTATGTAGATACATACTAACATATGTAAAGGATAAATTAGTTATTGGGTGGTCAAGTATGAAATTCGTAGAAATTTGTAGCAAAAAAAAATGGATACAAATGTCATACTTGATGAGCTAATATAATATATCGTCATCGTAGGCCCCCTTCGGTCAAGAATGACCATATTTTTGCAAATACAAATGTTACCTGCGAGGTACAAGCCTAGGCAAGTAGGCAAGGGGTGTTTGTGGAAGACCAGCAGTCACCCATGCCTACAGGCCTCCCTTCTCCACGCCACCGATGTTGTCAAAGGGAGAAGCAATGCCCCATACAGCTTGACATCAGTGATATTGCAACTCATTTCTATAGCTAAGGAAACTGGAGCAACGTATAATAAAGTGTTTTCTTAAAGAACACACAAAGTATCTTACTTTTGTGAGCTCAACACACTAAGGTACGGGTCTTCACATCTCTAGGATGCAGACAGACACAGATATGTATATATATATATATATATATAGTTTAACAAATAGTTTATCGCTCTACATGGTTGAATACAATAAATGTAATCTGAGTGTTTTCAATATTATTAATAATATTCGATTCGTTTGTAGTTATGAAAACAGCCTTTTTAAAGCTATGTCAGTAGAATGACCCCGAAATTCTTGCTCTTGTGTTGGCATGTAAACAGAACTACACACACTAATATTTCTGGGTGGTTACCATACATCAGTAGAGTATATTGTTTATCTGCCCACTGACAGAGCTAGTGAAAATATATGATATTTTCTAAAATATACAATGACTGAGCAGCCTGATTTGCATATACTAACTTGTGATGTGACCAATCCTGGTGATTGTCTCTTTCACCATATATGGAATTACCCCTTGATAAGCTCGGCTATTTGAATAGCAGAATACATTTTCATTCAGTCCAGAATTAGCCGTCGAAACGGCTTGAGCTCAGCCGTCGGGGTCTTACTTGTTCCTATATATATATATATATATATATATATATATATATATATGTATGTATAAATATATAAATTTTAATCACATACTTAAGAAACTAAATAGTAAAGGAGACATTTGTCAGTATAGTCCCAGATACATTGTGTCCAAAATAGAAGACATGGTTGGAAACTCGTTGACCAACAAATTGCAGGGGTAATGCTGAAAGGAGACTAAACAATAAAATTAACAACGCCCCGGACGGTTTCAATGCAGACATTTGCTTTTTTTTTTCGCGTTCTATCTATTTACAGTAAACAGGAACCATCTATTTAAGAGTTCAATACATTGGTCACATATAAATTGCAGTGCAAATGAGAATACGAATAGCCTTTCTCGTTTCAACATTTCACGAATTTTTATTTTCTACATAAATATATATATATATATATATATAGGAAAGTATTGAGTACTTTGGTGCGTTATGGTCCATCTGGTTCCTTACCTCATTTCCTTCGTTATATATATATATATATATATATATATATATATATATATATATAATATTTTAGTATCGTGAGAGAGTAGAGGTTTAAAGGGATAAGCGATACATATAGTTAGTTGCCAAAAGCTGGTGCATTTGTGCTCAATACTTGTGCCTACAGGGTTAAATATTGGAAGCGTTAATATTTAGTGGGCGAGAATATAAGCAGAGCGGTTACAGATGAAAGAATTACGAAAGAGAATACATACTGTTAGAACATGTTTATTCAATAAGCACCTATGTACGTTTCGCCCGAAAAGGGCTTCTCAAGGGCATACAAATCTAGAGAGTGTTCAATACAGAACCCAGTAGGGGTTTTAAGATGATAATCATATCGAAGTTCATGTTTGATGCAAACAGACATGGCTGTTTGCATCACAGAGCAAGGGGAGTTATTTTATGGGTGCCAATTTACTACTGCTTAGTCAGACCGGATCTAAGAGGCATAGTTGGTGTACAGATGTTTAGTTATGCACCCCAACCTCCGGCGTGTTATGGTTTGGTGCAGGGGGACCTGGTTTATGATGTTCAGATATCAACCGGAGTCCAACCATAGAATGACTGCTGTATTCTGTGTCGCCAGTTTATCAAAGATTCTGCTCTGCTGTTGATGAGTTCACAGGGTGCTCTTACGATATGGTAAAGCTCCATGAGACAGAGCTGGCACTTCCTCTTGAAGTTGTAAGGTGTTGCTCTGCTGACAATTTCCCAGTGTGGGGAGAAGTTGATGTTGGTGTCGTTCAATGTTGTGATGTAGTTGGCGAGTGATAGTAATAGTCTTAATTCGGGCACTAGGAGCCACCGCAGCGGTAGCGACCGCGGCCGACACTGCAACTGTCGTGACCAGGGAAGCTGTCCGCTCAGGGGAAGTTGCCTGACAGACAATGTTATTTATAGGTGCAGTGTAACTAGCCATAATAGTGCCAAACATTATATAGGGGCCACTCCTGGCTCGTTCAAATCTAGATTTCGAACACATCTCCACTCTTTTAGAAACAGGAAGATAAGGTACTCCACATCACGCGCCAACTACATCACAACATTGAACGACACCAACATCAGCTTTTTGTATGCCCTTTTTGGGTGAAACGTACGTAGGTGCTTATTGTATAAACATGTTCTAACAGTCTGTATTCTCTTTCGTAATTCTTTCATTATATATATGTATATAGTATGTGTATACTGGGTGTATAATGTGTATATACAGTGCGTGTATTGGGTATAAAAAGCGTGAAATATATCTAACTATTGGGAAATTACATTAGTTACACTTTCTAAACATACACCCACAAGTAGTAGCGCGGAGTACACTGAATATATGCCAACAAATTATATATTATGTGCAAACATTTTAGCCTTAATAATATAATGATAACGTGTGTATGTATGTGTATGTGTGTTTGTGTGTTTGTGTCAGTGTGTGTATGTATGTATGTATGTGTGTGTGTGTGCGTGCGTGCGGGTGTGTTGTAGTGTAGTCGTTCGGACTCTGTAGCGGCAGAGATTCATAAAAGATATTACACGGGTGAAATATATATATATTCACACATGTATATATAATATGTATAACTATACATACACTTAAACACTTATACGCATGCCTATATATATATATATATATATACATATATGCATGCATATACGTGTGATTGTTTTGTGTGTGTGTGTATATATATATACATATATGCATGCATATGTGTGTGATTTTTTTATGTGTGTATATATATATATATACATATATATATATATATACTTTTTGTATTTGTTTAGCCTGATCCTCCTTAATTTAACAATATATATCTGAGGTTGTGTTTTTGCGCGTTGGTGTGTGTGTGTATCTGTGTAAGCAGTGCGCACACACACGCACACATATATTGAGATAGAGAGAGAAAAACTATTATTGTGTTCACGAGTGTGTGTTAGTATGTCTTTTGTGTGTGAGTGTGTGAGTGTGTGTGTGCTGCTGAATGTTTATATATATGTGTGTGTGTGTGTGTGTGTGTGTACATAGTTATATTTAGAATTGTTATCATTCAGTATTTATTATCAACGGGAAATGTTTCATTCTCGGCTCGTTTTACCGTTAGGTTACAGAAATAAATATAAGATCAGTTTATCTTGTATTAATAATTATGATAATTCTGCAAAGTAAATACCTATCTATCTCTCCATTCTTTCCCTTACGCCCTCGTCACCATTTGGATAAAGGGAGTTCTACAACAATGGATAGATATATATATTTTCACAGGAGAAAATTTAGAAAAGTATTACCGAAAATGGAATTTTTCCAAGGTGTGCAATCAGCTTCGAAATTTCTTTATGATTATTCCGTATATTTGTTCATTGTTTATACACCATAAAATATCTAATTCAGATCAGATCGAAAATTCTATCTGAACGTATTTGCGCAAACGAAAAAATAGTGGAATGTAAATAATTTAGATATATTTCGTGTATTTATAGATTATTTATTGATTTTTGGCGATGCATATTTCAACAGTTTGACAAACTCTCCACAGAATTGTTTTCTCTGAAATGCATCTATATCGAAAGAAATCCTCTGTTAATACTTTCCCTGTCAAGCAATTTTCTAGCAAAACGGCAATTTTTGGGCGGCAATTTGAACTGTTTATTGCAACCAATAAAACCATCCCCAAGGATGATCAATAGGGAATCATCGCTTCAAATTAGCACCGTCGTTATTGTGTCGGATTAAAGGCTTCATTATTTGTTCCGTATCACTGCGCTTTCAGGTCAATGCCTCCGCTATCACCCATCCCTTGCATCTTTTCTATGTCATTATATGCATATATATATAAATGTGGTAGGTACATGTGCTTACGCCGTATTTGACTATATAGAATTACATGGTAACACATTCGTCCGGCAACCCAAAGATGTGCGTTCGTGCCCCATGTATGTCAATACTCATCCTCTTTTTCCATTCAGAATGTTTTTTAAAATCCCAACGTGTTTCTACCTAATTTTCATGTTCGCTAGCCGTTTGTAAACAAAGCCTGCTTTGTGTCTCCCTATATCTATATATATATATATATATATATATATATATATATATATATATATATATAAATAAATAAATATATATATATATATATATATATATATATATATATATATATAACCTGGAAAAAAAACCCAGTTGATGGATGTGAATCCGAAATATATAGGGACTATTAAATCTCTCCCAAGGTAACTCTCTCTTGTGTTGTTGTTTTTATTTTATCCTTTATACTCTTCCCTTAATTCTTCCATACATCTTACACACCTTATACACACCACGCATCTCAACGTACACCCACTTACATCTCTCTCTCCACCACCGGATCTCGTTACCCGGAGATTTATCCATTTGCATTGTCGAGGCTTCCAAACGACTTAAAGATATTTACTAAATATATATATAGGGTGACCATAAAGTCTTTCCTTGATTATAGAATACCATATCTTGAATTCTATTTGTTTATTTGTTTTAATTTATAAATTTCAAGGTTAAAGTCTTGCTGAGCCTGTTTTATATTTTCTTTTCTAGGGGAAGTAGTTGTAATTTTCAGTAACAAAACCACACATATGAAACAAAAACTCAGTGTGGAAAGACTTTATGCTCACTCTTAATATATATATATATATATATATATATATATACACCGTGGGTGTGCTGCAAAGTTCCATCTTTGGATAAAAGACGATACAAGTGGGTCACAGTTTATTATGGTTATATTCTACACATTCCCTTCTCAGATTCATACACTTATTGCAGCGTACCTTCAATTTTTCTAAGCCCTGTAAAAAAAAAGGAAAACTCAGAAAGTTGGGCCTCCAGCCAGACCACAGGAGCAGCGACCAAGCTAAGAACTATTCAGTACTTCTCGGTACATCTATATGTACACACATGCATATATGATCCGTTTCACAGAGTAGCTGTTACTATTTTTTTCTATTAATAATTTGTGTGCCATCACATTTCATCACATACCTCTTTGAGATTTGTATCATTTTGATATAATATTGTCCTATCTTCACCATCTAAATCTGTCACCTGACGTTTTGCTTTCTTACCAACAAGTGTTTATATAGAGATAATATGCCGCTGAGATTAGCTTTACCATTCATCCTTAGAATGTCAAAATAAAGCACCAGTATTCAGACCTGTCAAATCTCCCCGTCCGATGGGGAGATCTCCCACCCACCTTGGAGTGGATGAGAGATGTCTTCTCTTGTGAAAATGGGTATAGCTTTCACTACGTAAAATCTCCCCATTTTGCTTTAATTCTTGTCGTTTTGGGGCACTTTTGTCATGGTACTCCCTTTTGGGTTTTTAGAGGTTGGCAGGTCTGAATAATGCACATGGGTAAACTTAGTCGGCCTGCCCCCCCCCCCCCCAAGAATTGTTAGCCTTGTACCTGAATCAGAAACCATTATTATTATTATTATTATCATTGTGGATTGGCAGTATCGGTA
This sequence comes from Eledone cirrhosa, assembly GCA_964016885.1. Classification (NCBI taxonomy): domain Eukaryota; kingdom Metazoa; phylum Mollusca; class Cephalopoda; order Octopoda; family Eledonidae; genus Eledone; species Eledone cirrhosa. The sequence continues at coordinate 27,070,860 of OZ024742.1, forward strand.
GAGGGCCTGACGCCACGCTTTGACGCATAGAGTTACGGCCCTTGCTATTCTGAGTTCAAATCCGGCCGAGATTAACTTTGCCTTTCATCCTTACGGGGTCGATAAAATAAAGTACCAGTAATGCACTGGGTAATTGCTGGCCATGTGCCAAGAGTAGAACCAATGATTATTACCAGTTTATAATTATCTTGGCGGTGGGTAAATTCCATTTGATGATTTGTTTCACCGCATCAACCAAATGTCGTGACTCCTTTTTTGTCTCTCTGAATTTAAGTGACTTTTCTGTTCTTGGTTACATTTGGCTAGTCTGTAATTTCAGGTACCTTCTGAAGTGGGTCTTTATTTTTCTCCTCTTTATTGTTCCCTTCTATGTTCCGTAGTGAGAACTCGTCTTGTTTAAATATCTTCATAGACAACATGACTCCGAATGGGTTATCAGTTCTGGCTATAAGAGATGAATTTGATAACCACTAACATCTGTTTCCTGTTCAGGGTAACAGCGTTCTGTTGCATTTTAATCAACCATATCCATTATTCATCTGTTATATTTATGATCATTTTTCCCTGTATATCTTCGAATTACATACTGATGTATATATGTATGCGTATATGTCTATATATATAGTATGAAGTGTATGACAAAGATATATCTGTGTGTGTAGATATTACCTTCTCAGTCAGCCATTTAACTAGATGCAATATTTCTGCTCGATTAGAAGAGACAGAAATTACGCAGCACCATCATCATTGTCTCAAAGATATTTCTCTTCTCAAGCGTGGAGAGGTTTTCAACTGTGGAGTAATGAATTTATATATATACATACAAGTATACGTATGATTAGTGTTGAAATGTTCTGTCGAACAGATATAGTGAATAGGGCGCTCCAAGCGAACTAATATATGATAGTTAATTTCCTCAACATGTAAGCATCGATATACGTATATATATATATATATATATATATATATATATATATATATATATATATATATATAAGTATTTATAAGTATTGAAATTTCCGTTGAAAATTGAAAAAGTCATAGGAGTGAAGAGTGCTCTATGTAAGTACCAGAGCTAAATTGAATGTATAATAAACAATACAATATAATTACCTCATTACCAGAGGTTTCCTGAATAAGACGAATACGAAAAACGTCCTCATTCGTTCATCGGACTAGGCAATTTAAAACATAGTGAAATATTTGAAAAATCTCCTCAAGAAAGGCAAGAGTTTAACGGGCAAAAAATATATAAATAAAAGTAATGCAAGAGATATATATCAAAACACATAAGTAAAAGATATGACCGCTTTTGAACTAGACTTAGTTAATTTAATCAACAAATTTCGTAAGTACTCTAACCCTTTTCAATCTAAACTATCTAATGATATTTCAATATTCAAATCCTCTAAAAATAAGTCCATTTTCCCCGACAAAACTAAAAACTCATACGAAGTTAATAATAATTTACATGACCAACTCTTAATAGATAACATCACCTCTAAATACCAAATAGTAATTTACATGACCAACTCTTAATAGATAACATCACCTCTAAATATCAAATAAACACGTATAATAATATAAATAAGGAAGCTAAAGAATTAGCTAGTGTTTCAAAAATAGATAATAGAACAGAAAAACATGCCTATATCACCCTCAAAGATCACAAACCTGATTTTATTAATCGTCCTAGTTGTAGAGTAATCAACCCTGCTAAGACTGATATCGGTCCCGCTAGCAAAAAAATAATATAAACACACAGATTAGAAGTAAGTCTGAATTACTCCAATGGATAAATAGCTCTTCCGTAGTACATTGGTTTAATAATATTAAAGATAAAAATAGTTCTAGATTCACCCAATTTGACATTGTAGACTTCTACCCGTCTATTACTCACCCTCTTTTAGCGAAAGCTTTAAATTTCGCTAGAAAGTTTATCAATATTTCTGATATTGAAGAGAATGTCATCATGCATGCTAGAAACACTCTTATTTTTACTAATAATGATACTTGGGTAAAAATATCTAACCCAGAGAACCCATTCGATGTCTCAATGGGTTCTTTTCACAGTGCTGATGTTTGTGATTTAGTCGGCCTATTCCTACTACACACACTTAAAGAGACATTCCCTAACCATAATTTTGGGCTTTACAGCGACGATGGTCTAATACTTTCCCATACCACCATAGGCCATAAATTAGATAGATTAAGAAAAGACTTAATAAAAACCTTCGCTAGTTTTAATCTTAAAATTACTATTGACACTAACCTTTCCAATGTTAATTTTCTAGATATAAACCTAGATCTGCCTACTGCTTCTTATAAACCGTACCATAAACCTAATGAAAATTTAAAATATATAAATAAAGGCTCTTGCCATCCTCCTATATTTTTTAAAAACCTTATCCCTAATATTAGCCGTAGGATCTCCACCCTCTCTTCCTCAGAAGCTATTTTCAATAAGGCATCCCTCTACTATAATAAAGACCTTCAAAATAGCGGATTTAGCGAACCGATTAAGTACGTACCCAACAATACTAACTCCTTTAAACATAATATAAGGAAAAGAAAAATAATCTGGTTCACACCCCCCTACTCTTTAGCAGTTAAAACTAATGTAGGCAA
>OZ024742.1:27083487-27095987 GCA_964016885.1 Eledone cirrhosa
ATGACTAAATGAGGTTTATCTTTCAACATAGTACCTGCAAAGAAACAATGCAGTTTTTAATAAAAGGAGTTGAAAGTAATGCACGTAAGATTTCACAGCGTTAGTGTCAGTACTTCATAGGGTGACCAACATACACTCATGGAATGACCAAATAAGGTTTATTTTTCAATCTAGTCCGTAGGAAGAAACGATGCAGTTATTAATAAAAAGAGTTAAAATTAATGCATGCTAGATCTCATAGCCCTAGCATCACTCATATATCGTCAGCCTATGAACTTTTCAGTGATTAGGTAAATGTTCCACACTTACGTGTAAACTTAGTGAAGGCACGTGGTTTTGTGGTTAGGGTATTCGGCTCACGATAACGGCGTGACTTCAAATCACGGCGGCGCGTTGTCTCCTTAAACAAGACACTTTATTTGACGATGCTCCTGTCCACTCAGATGTCAAAAAATAAGCTGTGCCTGCAATTCGAAGGGCCAGTCTTGTCACATTCTGTGTCACACTGAAACTCCTTAAGAACTGCGTTAAATATAGATGTGTTTGTGGAATGCTCAGCCACTTGCACGTTAATTTCACGAGCAGTGTGTTCTGTTGATCGTATCAACAGAAATACTCGTCGTCGTAACCGATAGAGTACCACTACTATTACGTGTAAACTTAACGTAATTCTTAGGGACATTCAGCAAGACACAGTATGTAATAAAGTTGGCCCTTTGGATTGCATGTACAGTTAATCCGGCAAGCTTCGAAACAGTTTCTATCAACCAAATCTAACTTACAAAGCAGGACGCTATGTTAAATGTCACATTCGCTTACCTTATTATTGCGAAGCGAAATCCTTAAGCATAGGGTAAGCTGCATCGGCTCCAGCTTTATAGCATCCAAAGCAATACCATTGGTCATCCCATTACCACCGGAGTTTAAATAATTGATCGTTAGAAATAGACGTCAATCGTTAGGTGTATGTTTTTTTTGTGATTTTACGGGCAAATCTACCCGGCAGGTGACTCAAGGGTAGATCATGAGGAAGAAGGTTGGATAACATCCATGACCTTGGCTGGTCTCACTTGGGGATCCAGCCGTATCAGTTGCAGATGGTTGCTTCTGACAGGGCCCGTTAGAAGGATTGTTTGAGGGCTCTGCTCCCGCACACCTTTCAGGAATAAGTGGGGGAAGAGAGAAGATGAGGAAGAAAAAGAAAAAGACGAGATTAATATATGTTATTATCGGTGTCTTTAATTTTAGCATAGTCTTGCGTTGTGACTAATGCGTCTATCATTAGTGGTTATTTTCTATAGAATAAGCGACTGTTTACAAATGTTTTCTAATCTAGTTTTGCTTTTTGTTGTTCACAAAACGCCAAGACAAAGGATGTGATCGTGACGTTCGAGAAAAAAATAATCATGGCTTTACCAAAGTAACTGTACCAAATACACGCAGGGAAAGTGTTTTATATTATAAAATAATTTGATATAAATCTAAATATGTTGAATTAAATAGATAAAAGTAGAACATAAACGCGCTGCTAAAATCACACGCACACACACACACACACACACACACACACACACACACACACACACACACACACACATATATATATTTATGTATATATATATATATATAAATTTATAAATATATATATATGTGTGTGTGTGTGTGTGTGTGTGTGTATGTGTGTGTGTGTGTGTGTGTGTAGTTGCGTAAATGTCGCGCACCAGTAAAATAACACTGCCATAATCATATTTGTTATTTTTGTAACGAAATCTGATAAATGTTCACATAATGTTGATGGGTTGGTGTCTGACCTTTCCGTCTCCCTCTCTATGTATATATATATATATATATATATATATATATGTGTGTGTGTGTGTGTGTGTGTGTGTGTGTGTGTGTGCGTGTGTGTGTGTGTGTTGTCGCATTGCGTCGTTTCCAACGAGGTGTGTTCCATGTGATTTGCTCAACGGAGTCGATTTAATCGACTCTCCTCTTCATCGAAATTGTTGGACTTGTGCCTAAATCAGAAACCATTATTATATATGAATTGTCAGTATCAGTAGAGGGTCAGACATGTTTTGCAGCATAGTTACTTCCCTTTACGATCTGAGTTCAAATCCCGCCGAGGTTAACTTTGCCTTTCCTCCTTACGGGGTCGATAAAATAAAGTACCAATAAAGTACTGGTTAATTTCCTGGCCTTGTGCCAAAAGTAGAAACAATAATTATATATACATATATTTGTGCTTGTGTGTTTGTGTGTATATATTTTTTTGAAAGAATGTTCCCGTACTTGTTCTGTTTCTTGTAATGGTACTTTCTGTGTCTTGTGCTGTTCATTGTATCAATGTTACATCTGCAGTGGTAAACGATGTAGCTCAACATGCATAGCTGACACATTAGATTAATTCCCCATAATACATATACGTGTATCTTTTATTATCCATTTACTTTCGTCATGTATTTATATTCCATGTTAATCTAAAATAATATAATTTTTCATAAGAAGTAAATACGAGTAATATATGCGATCAGTGTTTGAAAAAAATATAGCAAAATAATATTAAAATTTATAATATAAAAAAAAAAAAAAAGTATTATTTGAAGTGAATATTAATAAAATCAAATCTATGTCGTTCGGAATAATTGCCAAAATATTGGACCATATCTCCAGGAACGTGTATAAAGTAAATACATAAACCTCTCTTTTCGTTTTTCTCTCTCTTTCTTTCAGACCTACACTACCTCTTCCACAAACTCTCAATCTATCCTTTCGTTCTCTCTCAGATAATCTCTCACACACCATTTCCATCTCTATCCCCGTCTTTCAGTCAAGTTATCTCTTTCTTACTTTAGCTGACTACCTAGCAGACAAACTATTCATCTCTCTCTCTCTGTCTGTCTCTCTCTCTCTCTCTCTCTCTCTCTCTCTCTCTCTCTCTCTCTCTCTCTCTCTCTCTCTCTCTCTCAAGATACACGTTGTCTCGGAATATTTCTCGATGTACGATAAATACTAGATTGTGATATTTTACAAGTATGCCAACCACGCTTACTCTGGCAATTCTCTTGTATTCTAACCAAAAAGTTCCGAGAGAGAGACAGAAACTGGGAGAGAGAGAGAGAGAGAGAGAGTGAGAGTGAGAGAGAAAGAATGAGGGCAGCAGCAACGAAACAAACAAGTCTTCTCCACATCATTGACTCCGTCTCTCTCTTCTTTCCTTAATGACCAGAACTACGACTTTTGCAAAGACTGATCCACATTTCTGTAATAAATTCAACCACTTAGATATTAATTTAACGAGTATGGATTTCTCTTGACCTAACAGCTCCATATTCCTCGTCAAAACCGATGTAAGACCAACCATTATTATATTTATATGTAATCCTGATGAAAAAAAAAACCTTTCTAAAAGTGTTCCAGTGTATAATGTTTTGTATGTTTTAATCAAAAATATTTATGTTTCTTCAAATTAGAAATTTCACTCACCGAATCAACCATCTTTACGTAATTTTCTACTTAGCACAGCTGACTACACACTATAGTATACTTGACTACACACTATAGTATACTTCAATACACACTATTGTAAGGTTGACTACACAGTATATTATACTTGACTACACAGAGATGAAGAGGACATAAAATTAATGTCACGCCTGCTATATTTCCATATATATATATATATATATAATACACGGCATTATTGTAGATTATTCTGGTTTTATATATATATATATATATATATATATATATATATATATATATATATATATATATATATATACATATATATATATATATATATATATATACATATATATATATATATACATATATATATACATATATATATATATATATATATAATGTGTGTGTGTGTGTGTGTGCATGTGTTTATTTTCGTGTGTATTTGAATGAATGTTGCTATATATGTATATAGAAATGTTTCTTTCTCTACCCAAACTTTCTGTATATACGCATCTCTCTCCTTTTCTTCCACTCTCACTTTCTTTCTCTTTCTTCCCTGCTTTCTCTCTTTATATATATACACACACACACACACACACATATATATATATATATATATACATATATATGCATACACACACATATACATGTGTGTGTGTAGGAAAATATGCGTGTCTTTGTGTAGAATAAAAACTGAAAGTATGAAAAATCTCTATTGAGGTAGAATTTATTCAATTAAGGCAACACAGACACAGATATAATCACATATACGTACCCACAGACAGACACATAAACGCAGAGAGACGCACGTGGACCTGTTCTTCTTAATTAATTCGTTGAGAAGTGTCAGCGTCCATGACTTTTTAGCGTCTCCCAGTCTGGTGATTTTAATGTGGTTGATCTTCAGTAGATTGTTACATTAAAGACAGAAGGGAGAGAGAGAGAATGTGTGTGAGGGGAAAGATAGACAGACGGAGAGAGGAGAGGAAGGAGGAGAGGGAGGTGGAGATGGGGGAGGAGGAGAGGGAGTTTCATGTAGTCATTCGATTTTCTAAAATTAGCACCTAAATCGTCCACAAATTTCACTCTAAAATACATAAAATCTAAAGATATATTGGATGGCGTGGCCCTCAATATACCATGACCGAATTAAAGATTGAATTTCCTGGATCAAAAGTATTCGTACACATATCTGCTCTCGTACAGCTTAATAATAAGATTAACCTGTATGTGAATGTTGGAGAAATGTCAATGGGTTTCGTCCTGGAATTGGTTGGTTTAGAAATTGGTTGTTACGACATATTCGAGAGAGAGGAGGAAATCAATATTGATGAGGATAGAGAGAATATGGAGGCATCAGGAAGACCTGGACAGACGTTGTTTATACTTAAATAATTTACAACAACAGAAGCGGTTGGAAAAGTAGATTTTTGACATTGTGCCAAATTTGTTTAGTCGTGAGTGCCAAATGCGATAGTGTCCCTATGTATTATATATGAGGATGTTTTTGAATTTTGGTGTAAAACAGAAACACAAAATTCCAAACAGTCAGATACTGAGGTGACTGATATAATTTATGAGTATATATTTATGTGTTAATCTTTGACTTCATTTTCTTGCATTGCCATGAGTGTACATGAATGGAGCAGTGTTTATAATTATATTAATAGGTTACATGTCTTATCTTATCCATCGACCGTAGGCAATACAGCAAGCACAACTCCACGCCAACAATCTCTGTTTCCCATCAAGGTTTGTAGATCAACCTTGATAATTTATGTTTCTCAAGATATGTTAATCTGGTATCTGAGCTTTCGTATAGAGGATATCTCCCACAAAATGTGGTCTGAAACGGCCTCATCTTCTACATGGAGGCAGTGTCCATCAAATCGTGTACGGTGTTTAATGGTACAATACCCCTTTGGGACCGAAGCAGGCAAAGATTTTTCTGAAAATGCGTGCTGCATGGTTGCTGTGGGGTCTTCTTAGCTCTTGGGTCCCGGAACAAAATACCGGCTGGTCACTCCATCATAGGCCCTGGTTCAATCAGTTGTGCACACACTTTTGGAATTTTCTCGTATATTTGATTATGAGTGGGATGGGCCTGCCAATGAATATTTTGACGGGTAGTGTAACATCCATCTAAACGGCTCTGTAGAGGGGAGTGTAAAGTCAAATCTCATAACAATTGATTTGGATAGGTTCTTGTGTTTTTCTAAACAGACTGATTTTAAGTTTGTTTGGTATATTGGATATCCAAACCTTATCCAGCTTATAAAATGCATTCTGGTCCCGGCCTCTACGTATTTGCAAGTCCTTTTCTGAGTTCATCATGACGTAATCAAGTTACTTAAAGTATTGTACTTGCTTTAAGGGTTTCTTGTTTAATGTAGTTATGCTAGTATCAGACTCAGTTTTTTAATCAATTCAGTAGAGTCAAATATGAGTTGCAGCTGATAGCAGCGCATGAGGGAGCGATTGGGCATTTACTATTTGAATTCAGGGAAGAGCCAAATAATCAGCAATGTCTCGATCGGGTATAAATTCAGCAGGACTTATTTTATGTTCGATGTGTAATAGTGTGATTTTATGTCAGAATACATATTGAAAAGTACGTTATAAATTAAAATCTAAAGGACTTTCTATTACGAAAATTTACCTTCGTACTCTCCTTTAAACTGTATTAATTGTAATGATTTTCCACTTAATAACATGTCTCTGTGTTAAAATCCCATATTTGATTAAACGAAAATGATTTTAAGGCTGAACTTTAACATCATATCCATTCTTATATTAGCTACATCCTCTCGACGTATATTTGGAATTTGAGAGAGAGAAAGTGAAGCCTGCACAAATTCCCAGTCCCTTTGTCTATCGCAGACTTACATCGCTGTATCGACTTGAGAGTTATTGATCACGACATTGTAGCTAGCTACATACTTAACAGCTTATACTGTTACAGAATTCTCAAGATATAAAATGTAAGATCTAATAATTTGTCACTTCAGAACCACTATCGCAGGTAGTTATTACCTAATTATAACCTATATATCCATAATACCATGAATGCTTAGAAATTATTTCAAACTTTTCAATCTTACCATTATTCCTATTGTATATTAAAACACCCAGTTTTAGAAGATTCCGTTCTTTACACATTAATTTCTTTTAAAATGTTAATTTATTTCCCTTGTACACATTTCATCCATCTTTTAACATAATGTTCCGTCTTCCTTCACGTATTCATAATTCAAAATTTTATTAATATACACGTATTACCTTATCCACGTATTTCCATTTCATACATATTTATATAATATTACCCACTTCTGTTTTAATTTATCATCCCAATGAAATGTTAAACAGCATTTAGAAAAAAACATCAAACTAGTTGTTATAATGAAATATGTGTTAAATGTTTTGTTTATAATGCTTCGTTTGTACGATTGATTGAATATGTCTTAAAGGTGGGAACAAGAAATGTGGAGTAATAATTTCTTTACGTTTTCTACTTCTACTAGATAGGCTTTATATATTTATGTAGACAAGAATTTGATATATATATAAGTAATATTATGTCTAGATAGGTAAGAGCGGTGAATTGGCAGGAAAGGTAGAGGGTTGGACGCCATGCTTTCTAGCATAGTTACGTCCCTTTACAGTCTGAGTTCAAATCCCTCCGAGGTTAAATTTGCCTTTCATCCTTACGGGGTCGATAAAATAAAGTACCAGTAATATACTGGGATAATTGTTGGCCTTGTGCCAAAAGTAGAAACAATTATGTCTAGATAGCAATTATGTCTTGTTCTAGGTCGTAGACAGTTACCAGGCAAACTTTAATATTTCCCTAATCAAGGCAGATCATATCTGATGTCGAAACCACTGCAAGTAATTGATTCACAGTTTCCAGGAAACACGCCATCATGCATGTATGCATATATGTATATGCATAAATATGCATGTATGCATATATGTATATGCATAAATATGCATATATGTATATGCATGTATGCATATATGTATATGTGTATATATGCATGTATGCATATATGTATATGTGTGTGTATCTCGCCGTCTATCCTTTACTTCACTAATATATATATAATTTATAGATAATATATATGTATGTTATATATATATATATATATATATATATATATGTATGTGTGTCTGTGTGTGTGTGTATGTTACCAGGTGAATTACCAACTACTAACTCCACTTTAACTTCTCCATTGTCTGTCTTAGCCCAACTGGAAAAATTTTAATCTAATGAAGTCGTTGATCTAATCCACACACACCATCCCTACTAATTATTCACTCTATTAAAGCATTACTTCATTATACCACATTGTATTTCAATAGATATTACATTGCACTTGATTGGAGTTTAACAAATCAATATGCCTATGTAATATTTCGCCTACCACTGTTTCGACTATAATTTGCTCTACTATTCTCTCTCTTCCCTCCTCCCAAACTCTCCACCTCTCCTAGCTCTCTTTCTCGCTTTGTTTCTGTCCCTCTTTCTCCCTTACTCTTCTCCCTCCCTGTCCTATCCTTCTGCCACCTTACTCTCACGTGGTTGCATGTTATCTATGTCTGTATCATTTCCTTTCATCTCACACCTACTCACACATACACAAATATACACAGTCTCTTGCGCTTACTTTTCTGCTGGAGAAGTTTTCATCTTAGAATCGTAGTCTCTTAAGATTCTAATTTATATATATAGCCACAGCCAGCCTTCTTCCTTGCGGCATTTTATCTATAAAAAATGTCCCGAGTCAGGAGGTCTACCACGCCGGTGCTTATCCTGGTTTCCATGGCATTAAGCGACTGAGAATACAATACCCACCTCTGAACAGGACGCCAGTCAATCTCGAGGCTAAACCCCAAACTACGGCTGGTATTCATTTCCAGCTGAGAATACTGGAGCAACGTGGAATGAATTGTTTTGCTCAAGAACACAATACACAACCCAGTCTAAGAATCGAAGCCACGTCATTATGATGGCAAGTCCAACAACTATACCCCTAGATCACCCACCTCCACACATCAATATACTTTATAATCAATATATCTCCTTATTATTGTCAAAATCTTTTGCAACACTAGCAAGTTTCGATATTTAACATCGAACTTCTTAAATTCTCTTTGTTTCAAATTTCGAAGGTTAACTGCACGTGTCAGTATTGATATTGCAAAAATGAGTAGGTCCAACTTTGTCACATTCTGTGTCACGCTGGATCTTCCTGAGACCTTCATTAAGATTACTCGTGTTTGTGTGTTTATGGAATGCTCAGCCAATTGTACGTTAATTTATTGATCAGACTATTCAGTTGGTTGTATAAACTGAACATTAATTTAATTGTCCTAAGCTACCGAGACTCAGCTTAGATTTTTAGTTTTGTATTTACAAGAGGTGCTGAAAGTTTCCTGGTTTTGCGTAAAATAAAATACCAGAGGATAGGTTAAAGGAAAATACAGGAGAACCAGTTAATTTTGATTTTATTCAACATATTCCCCACTCAGATTCACACAGATTTTTGCAGTGGTTCTTCAGTTTTTCTAGGCCCAGTAAAAAGAACTCAGAAGGTTGGTCATCCAACCAGGCCACTGTAGAAGCGATCAACCAGGAACTATTCAGCAACCCCTCGCATATATATAATTCTGACTACGTTTAACAGATATGTTTATTATTTATTCGTATGGATGCTTGTATAAATCCCTTTTATGATTAAGCTCCAGAAGTTATGATCCCCACTTTGATTCCCTCATGAATCTAAGCTGTATGATGTAATCAACGACGGCTTATGTATCATGTATATAAAAAGAAATATGTCATCTTTGATCGTAAATCAGATTGTATGAAAGTGGGCTGTTGGCGAACAGTCCGTTCAATAGACCATACAGATATGCCATAGTCTATTAAAATGAAATCAACGTATTGCTCCCTAAATAATTAATCAAAGCAACATAATCTTCTTTAATCCAGCCGTTATGAGGTAATAATGTAAACAAATTAAAGATTGCGAGGATATTTGCTCAATCAGCTTAAGAAAACATTTGCTGCAAATTATTAATCACGTACAAATCTTTGAAAGTGGCGAATTGGCAGAGTCGTTAGAACGTCGGATAGAATGATTTTGTGGTATTCCTTCCCGTGCTCTGCTCTCGGAGTTCAAATCCCGACTAGATCGACTTGCCTTTCATTTCAGGTTGATAAACAAGTACCAGTTCAGTATTGTGGTTGATTCTTCCTCTACGCCCCTTTCTCACTTCCACTCTCTCAATCTCCCTATTCTTCTCTGGAAGAAAGCTGCTGTTTTCAGACCTGGAGAGGTTGGGCTCTGCAAGGTTTAATAATGCCCTGGAAACGCCCTATGTCAATAAGTTGTCCTTACCAGTCTCTCGGGTGTTACGGGGCCGTGCACGAACACCAACTAGGTTTATCGGGAAATTATAAAGGACACAACGAAATGTACATGCAGTATATTCTAAATGATTTCCGCCAGCCTCTCAATTTGTAGATCTCTATACTTATGTTACTGTTATCGTTGTTTTTATTGATAATGGTATGGTATGAAATTGAAACACCTGAGAGTGTCATAGGTGTACTGTATTCACGTAGAGCGTTTCTTGGGATTTTTTTATATATGTGTGTGGGTGTGTATGTGCGTGTATATATATATATATATATATATATATATATATATTAAAAAGTTAAACAAGATTCAATGAGTACATCAAAGAATGAGTTTTACAGTAGATTGGAAGCACTCTACAAAAAATAATTTTCCAGGGTTATTAATATTAAAATACAAATATTAATAAAATAAATGTTCTTTTGATCAATTAAATTTTAATATACATATTTCGGACGTACAACAGTACATCCTCATCAGACAAAATATGATACATGGCATACCCTGAGATGTTAAATGGTTAAGATTTAATCAAGGTAGTGATTACTACCTTGATTAAATCTTAACCATTTAACATCTCAGGGTATATCATTATATTTTGTCTGATAAGGACGTACTGTTGTACCTCCGAAATTTGTATAATAAAATTTAATTGATCAAAAGAACATCTATTTTATTAATATTTCTATTTTAATATATATACATATATATATAAATATATACACACAATGATATTAAATAAATGGAAACTATATTTATGAAACCATATTTATTCTATTATATATATTTCAAGGTTACCAAAACTTTGGTACGCTCTTATCAGATAAAATACAAAGTTTGAAGCCAACAGTTAAAACTGCTAACACATCTGTTGGTCAACATTAACAGTCAACGAAAGAAAACGTCGAACAAAAATATGAACACACCTCTCTAAATATCTATGTAAAAACTAAAAATTGTTTTTCTCCAGTTTATTATTATTCGTATAAATATACAATTTAACTTCCGTCATTGAAAAGAACATATACATCTGAAACCGGTCCACGATTAAATGCGGAAATCTCTACTTTATAAATAAATGTTTTGATATTATACTGAAAAAATCCCTCCGGCATATTCTACTGTATTTTTCCCTTTTTAGTATTTCTTTATACACATACAAACACACACACACGCACACACACACACACACACACACACACACACACACACACACACACACACACACACACACACACACACACACACACACACACACACACATATATATATATCTGTTTATATATATATATATATCTGTATATATATATATATATATATATATATATATATATACATACATTCATGTGTATATATATTATATATATATTTATATATATATATATATATACATACATTCATGTGTATATATATTATATATATATTTATATATATATATATATATATATATATATATATATATATATATATATATATATATGTGTGTGTGTGTGTGTGTGTGTGTGTGTGTGTGTGTGTGTGTGTGTGTGTGTGTGTGTGTATTCACGTCTGGGTGTACATGAACAACATATTATGCCATGCTACTTATTTGCCAACATAATTTTAAGAGAGAAAATGTAAGAATCAAAATAATTTACGCATACTTTAATCATCGTAGGAGGAAAAGTTGAAGCAGAGCTAATACTCTATATATAGATAAATATATGTCATTTGTTGACTAACACTGGGAAAGCTAATAAATAAAAATAATGTAAATAGTAATGTGGTATTAAAATAATTAATGTCCAAGACATCGAAAGGTGATTCTAAATATGAAAGCTACTATATACATAAAGTGAAGCGTTTATGAAACTGTTGTATTTATGAGTCTAAGATAAAAATAAATCCCAGTGAAGGAGAAAGTTATCACGATCTCAAGGAAATAAACGAAAACCTATTTGGGCAGGGTTATGTAATGAGATAATATATAAACACACATACACATAAACGGATATATATATATGTATATATAAATATATGTATATATATATATATATATAAGTATGTATACGTACATACATATATGTATACAGACGTATGTATATATATATATACATACATGCACACATATATATATGTACATATGGATTTACCGAACATTTATTATAATGCCTTTTTTTATTATTATTTCCGTTTATATATATATATATATATATAAGTATGTACACGTACATGCATATATGTATACAGACGTACAGTAGTATGTCATATATATATACATACATGCACACATATATATATATGTACGTATGGATTAACCGAACATTTATTATAATTCTCGGTGTGTTTGCAAACACGTACATATATATATATGTGTGCATGTATGTATATATATATATATATACATACTACTGTACGTCTGTATACATATATGTATGTACGTGTACATACTTATATTTAAGTAACAGCCGTACTAAGTGTGGGAAATGAAATTTCGTTTCATTTTTTCCGTTTATATATATATATATATATATATATATATATATAATAAATACAATATCGGAGAAAGCTTTTTAGCGATACTCCGGCCAAATTCCAACTCACTCAACAAACATTAGAAAATAAGTG
>OZ024742.1:27100987-27110987 GCA_964016885.1 Eledone cirrhosa
TATATATATATATATACACACAGAGAGAGAGAAAGAGAGATACGCATTATCATATAAACATATATATATATGTTTCTGCATGTTGATTTTAATACATGCCTAAAGCTTATATGATCCTGAATGACACGATTTGTGAGAATAAATATACATATTTTTTTCTTAATTGCCAACATAGAATTTGAATTGAAATGAAACGTTAAATCACATGAATTCATTTTCAAAAAATCCCGATAACTAAATTCATATATTTAATTTTTCACACTTGTTCTCGATCGCTACTGAAAATATCCTATATGTCTCTCTTTGTGTTTGCTTTAGTAAATATGCCGTTTCTTACGAATTTTATGTCTGAGTTTCTGCTTTTAAAATGTTAATCCCACTTGGCACTGAATCAAATTAATCGATTTTATTATCCTTTCGTATTGACAGCACATATATTAGTATTCTAATATCATGTGAAATAAGATATTTCATTTTTATATGATAATATTCACACGTTTTATTCGGAAGATAGATAAACAAAATAAATAAAAAAAAGATTTGAATGATATCAAATACATCAAGTAAATTGCATGTATGGCCTTATATTTTCTGAAGCTATTTGGTTTAAACATGCCGGAGGAGTTTTCGCATTTTATGTACAGAAGCAATGAGAATATTATAAAAATGAATAACTTCTTGTGTAACTATCTTGTAGATGAGATTTCTCTCTAATTCCGTGTCTGTACTTGTCCGTAAGGTAAGTATATGTGATTCAATTACCCTTCGACGATTCAAGAAAATGACCATATAAATAATATGAAAAAAAACCATTCCATATATTTGAATTCATGGGGATAGCAATAATTCCTTGTGTATTAGTCCATACAAAGACCAACGAGTGACAAACATATTTAGCTTTTATTTTGCTACGTACAAACGCTTTATATATTGATGGGGAATCCAGTATCCTAAGATACTATTCAGAACGTCAATCAAAATTTCAACTAACAATGACAGTGTAAATTATCGACCCTGCTGAAACCTATTTATATTTTAGAAGAAGCCAATATAATATTGTGTATCGATGTCTTGATTAAAAGCTATTCAAATTAGTTAGCGATTTGTTAGAGCATAGGATATAATTAACCTGCCCTGCGCTTTGAATTCAAATTTTGCACGCATGAAATACCTTAAGGCTTCCGGTCTTCGCCCTCTGAGTTCAAATCCCACTGTGGCCTGTCTGGGTGGTAATCTTAACCTAGAAAACGAATTAACACCATTGCATGAGTCCTGGGTGACTTTAGAAGAGTAATTTATTGCAAGTATTTAAACACTATCTGCGGTGTGATTAAACTTTTTTATATCTTTACCACAAGTCTCGTATGTCTAGAAAGTGGCCATATTCACTGTTGGTCTCTCCTTCAATGAACAGTAATAAATAAGTAAATAAATAAATGACGTGGGTGTATGTTAACTGAGTATCGAAACTGTGTGAAATATGTAATACACGAAGATTTCACTTAGCTTCCAACAGTATAAGACACTAATAACAATTTATTATCAGCAACTGTATACTTGCATAGAATGACATAAATTGTATGTGAAGATATTCTCGTTAGAAATATTAAATTGATTTTGCATTAGCATTTAGGACCCAAGAGAGAAATCAATACTTTATTAATATTTTAACTGAGAATTATGGACAAAAGCAAATCACTTTTTTTTTTCGTTAGAAATTGTCGATTACTATAATTGTAAAATTTAATACAGTTTAGGGAATCATGTGCAATATCATGTTACGTTAACACTACTAATATAACTTATATAACGTAGGAAGACATTATTTTTTCGGTTAGCTCTTATCTCGAGAGAATTTAAGTACTCAGTGATTCTACGGTGACAACTTGAAAACTAATAATTGTAGCTTTACGTTAACGCTCTCATAAACGTCACGAACATAATAGCGTCAGTACATGGATAGCGGTACATTTTAGTTGGCCATTATCTTCCATATACCACATATAAAAGAAATCCACTAATACACCATTGGCATATCTAATGCTTCTCTATAACACTTCTGTGGTGAGTGTCCTTTGAGTGTTTAATATTTCTTTTCGTTCATAAAGACTAATGGAGGTTTTAATGCTTAACTAATATATTTCAGGTTTTACTAGCGTCTCAGGAAAATTTATCTCACGCTTATCCTAACATATTTCACGTTCAGTTGACAAATATACATAGCTGCATATTTGCCTCCTATTTATCAAGAATTCGGTTATTATACACAAGCCCATTTCATATCACTCTTCCTCAGACACATCAAACATTCCCACCATTCATAACATTCGTGCTCTCATCAATCACACTATTGATGATCATGGACCAATAAAGCACGAATTGTATCAACAACTAAACCCTTCTCTCGTTTCCTCCTTGACATTTCCACAATTTCAGATTCCATTATTTGCTCACGTCTCATTACCAAAGACTTACTTACATATGTCTCAAATGAGCATTTATAGTGTCAATGTTGCTGCTATGGAAGAGGAACATGTGAATATCTTAACTGCTGAATATTTCTTCTGATTAAACCCTGAAAAATATTTGTTATTGTTACATGATTTCATGGTGTTGTTGGATTAGCTAGTCTATGTATATGTGGATGCAGCATCGCGGAATGGTGGGTAAATTTGCCATCATTCGGTCTCGGGTTCAATCCTACTGTGTGGCATCGTTGGCAAGTGCCATGTACCATAGCTTCCGTTGACCCATGCCTTGTGTAGACGGCAACTCTTAGGAGGCCCGTCGAAAAGATAATATCTGTAAGTCAATGGAGTTGCTTTGTCAGCCCCTCTCTCAGACCGAATCTCCACAAGAGGTACGTTAAGAGTAGACGTGACTTTAGAATGCTCAGACACGTACATGCTTTAGAAGTCGTAATATAACATCAGTAGTTATAGTATTGCATTAGTAGTTCCAATGAAGTGATAGTGGTTTTACTATAATATCAATAGTTATAATGAAATAGTAGTAGTTGTATAGTTGTAACTATAGGCACAATAAATGGAATATTTTCATGGCGTATGTATGTATATGTGTATGTATGTATTTATGTATGTGTATGTATATGCGCGGGGACATGGAAAAAGTCGGGCTGGACACCCGATCGTGACTTAAACCAGTGGGAGTGAAGGAGCCCTAGCCTTTGTCAGGGCATTCTTCTAGGAGAAGGCAACTCAGGAAACTAGGATAACTCCGACATAAAACCTGCGGCTCAGTAGTTACCGATGATGTTGATCAATTCTTCTTTTCGGGTTATAGCTACTGTCGCTCAGAGAGTGGGATTGGCTCAGTGAACAGTCTTTGCTCACTTTAAAAATAATCTTCACGTACAGGCATTGCCCTATAGTATTAATTGATAATTATTAATAATGTTATATCATGCAATCGCCATACTCGATAAGGAGGGGGCATTCATCATGTATATATGTATGTATGTAGGTAAGTAAGCTTGGTAGGGTTGCCGATTTAGTTGCTGATGATCCGAACATGCACAGGTTGTACTGGGTTACATGTTACCTGGTGAAAGGGGTGATTTTGGACACCCTGCAGGACGGAAATCAAAACCTTTCATAGGGTGGAGGAACTCAGGAGAGTCAACAGCCATCCAATAAAGTTTTTTTTTTTTTTGTTATGGAGTAAGAGACTCCTAGTCTTCATTAAGAGATATGTTTAGGAGAAGGTCACTCTGATACAAAACCTACAATTTTGTTTGCATCCAATTATGTAGACGAGTTCAACATTTTAGGTAAATGAATTCGATGTTCCGAAAGTAGGATTGGCCCTGTGCAAAGACTTTCTCACTTAAAAACGTTTAAAGCGCACACGTTGCTTAATATGTGACTTTTTCTTCGATGCATGGTATTGCTGGCCATAGGCAAGTCCCTAGCATGACTAAAAAGCCACGTCTCATGTTTAAGTATCATGTACTGGCATTACACAAAATCGAGCTGCAGCCATCATCCTTATGTATGTAAGTAAGAAACTCCTTTCTAGAAATAACTTCTACAAAGAAAAGGAAATGTGTGACATCGAAACGAATATCCTCCATCTCCAATGGAACTTTGGTTTGGGTTAAGTTCTCTAGATTATATCTGGATCCTACTTCGTATTTTATATTTAAAGTATTCGTAACACTGCTTATATGAAACAGTGAAAAATCCAACACTTACATACATAGACATGCACTTACACACACACACACACACATATCTACCTATATATATATATATATATATATATATATATATATATATACAGGCACGCATGCATATACACACGCATATACGTACATATACCTGCACTTGTATACACATACGTACATATACATGCACACTTATACATAGACACGCATAGGTACATACATATATACATACATACATACATAAACATGCACGATTATACACACACACAGACATAAACACATAGTTTTTTACTCCTTTACACATACACAAACATACATACATTGATATATATATACATACCCTCATATACATACACCAGCATTCGTATAGGCACAACAAATAGAATAGTGAAGATACGCATAATGTTGCATAAATACAAACATGCATATATATGCTTATTTAAAGTAAATGTACACAACGATACACACAAGGATTAGCACTTGAACTATTAAGCACACCTGCGTATGGGAACAAATTCTACACACCAACAGTTAACTCAAATTTATACACACATATACACATAAACATATATATATATATATATATATATATATATATATATATATACATAAGTTCACACACGCATACTTGTTCATCACATTCATCTCAATTTCATTGAAGAAAGCCTTGGGAAGTCACAGTACTATATACATGATTTTAACTTCCAGCGCTGACTGAGGGCCTGTCACGTGACTGTCATTGTAGTGATTTTTTTTCATAAAGATAATGGAGTTCATATTTTTGTCACCTCCAGCCTCGTTTTCAACATGACATGAAAGACGCTGCCATTTTCTCTCGGGTAAATTTATTGTTTTCAAATATTTCGTTTTATCATCAAACTTGGAGGCATGACAGTGATGTGTATACATAAACAACATCAATAGGAGGAATGTTTGACATGTTAGGTTTGAGACTTTACAAAAAGAGTAAAGGACAAACTACAAAACACCTAAAAATAGATAAACATATGCACAGTTACAGAATCAGACACATATAGTATAACTGATTCATATATATACATACACACACACACACGCGCACACATACACACACACACACACACATATATATATATATATATATATATATATATATATATATAATAACATGTTGTAGTTTACTTGAAGCATTGTGTGTGATATATACCGTTGAAAGAGATAGAAGGCTAAACAAGGCAAAATGGCAAGTTATCTGGCAATCTTCATTTGGTTTTTTGTTGTTGTTCTTTTTTCTGTCCAATATTTCGGGATCTAAAAGTCCCTTCTTCAGGGTTTAAAGAACTTTTCAATTTCCTCCCTTTGGGATTAAATTTTGATTTTGATTTAAATTTTTTCTAAGTCATTTTCAAGCAAAGAGAACAAAAAACAAACCAAAGATTACCATGTAACTTACTTTTCGTTATCTCATCTTACAGTCCATTTGCATTGTTTATCCTTCTATCTCTTTCAACGTTATATATATATATATATATATATGAATAAAATTAGTCCTTCACCAGTGATCTTCCAACCTTCATTGGTATTTCTTCGCTTTAAAGATCATATACCTCTGGTTGGTGCGAGCAATAACTAAAGAAAGTTATTGGGACACGTAAAATAGGGTGAAGAGAGCAAACATAGATGGTAATGCAACGGAAAGAGAGGAAGAGAAGAGACAAGTCCGTGATATATATGAACTTAAGTTCTGTGAAATCATAGACGAGAAATAAAGACCTCCGACCTGGGTGAGATGTGAGCAAGAAAAGGATTTCACGCAGGTCAAACGGGAGGAAGTGAGGGGCGGGGGGGGTTAGCAGAGTGTGAGTGAGTGAAAGTGTGAGGAAGACGCCAGATTGAGAGAGAATAACTGGCTATACCTCTGGTTGGTGCGAGCAATAACTAAAAAAGTTATTGGGACATGTAAATTGAGGTGAGGCGAGCGAGACATGTAAAAAAACATAGATGGTAATGCAGCATGTAAGTGTATGTGTTGGGATGTTTATTCCTAAGTATACATACATATACATATACAGCCTCTTGGATTTCATAATCGTTTTATAATTTCCATTGTATGAAAGTTCTAACTAGTAATGCATGGTGGTCTGCTCATTTTTGTCTAAACATTGGAAAACCAAAGATAAATTGATTAATTGTTTCTTCACATTAGCCTCAGCTTTACCTGAGCGCCTCTAACGCAGAGTTGTTATTTAGTATTATTCCAGCCACCTTTTGAGTTTATTTCTGTTTTCTTTTCAGATACTGGTAATATAGTGCTATTTCTTGTTATCTATTTAAAATAGCATCCTCTACTCTAATGTTAGTATACCTTTTCACCTATTCCCAACTATTGCTTATTTCAGCCCCTTATTTGTGATCTTCCCATTTATAGATATTTTCTGTTTGTGCGTTGTAGCTATAAATATTTCTCATTTCTTAGATTGATAGCAATTGACCTCCAGCAGTTTCCATGGTCAATATTAAATCATAGATTCTTAAAGTGGGCGCACCACAACCCCTCGGGAAAGGGACCGATGAGAAGGTCCAGGGAGCACTGGGGCTTAAACGGACGGTGGAGGGGCAGTAGAAATGATATGATAGTATATTTAATATCAAATGATATATAGTATATACAAATATAGTAAAATAAAAAATATATAATATTTATTTATACATAATATATATCATATTATTTACAATGGGTGTGTAGATAGGTATCTCTGGAAATAGGGTTGGGGGCGCTGACGGTAGTACGTGGTTGTGGGGTGTCGAGGGCCAATGGTTTGAGAACATCTGTGTTAGAAAAATGGAACAGTCGGTTCATAAAATTACCTTCTGAATGCTTGTACATTCCACAGACACGTAGCATAATTGTCAGCGAGATTCTGCGTGACACAATGTGGGATAAGGCTGCCTCTTTGAGATAGAGATGCTGTACATCTTACAAGCTTCCAAATAGTTTCTGGCTACCCAATTTCACATTTCTCTCTGCGAGTGTGGCTTGACCCCGAGAAGATTATAAGTGACCTTTGCCCATGATCAAACCAATTGATTAATATATTTCTCGTTACAAAATACCACGCCCTGTTTCCCTGTATTTGTGGTAAATATTCCCTTACTATGTCATACCGGTTTGTGTATTCTAATGCAATCATTATTTTGATGTATCTCTTTGGTGTTTTCGCTGTAGTGTTTCTTGTTTCTATTTAGCATCCAATTGAGATTGTCATAACAATGAATTATTACTAGGGTATCTAAAGTCGTTATGTCTATTATCTTATCTTTTACAATTAGCTATGTATTAAATATTAATCTAATGTGTCTGTAATAATGCATCATGACCCTTTCTTATATCTGTGTCTTTTATTCTCGGTAGATTATAGACTCCAATAGATATGTAGTCTGTGTTTAGTCTGAAATGTCTAAAGTTTGTCTCAAGCTCGGAGACTCATCACACTGGTGCTTATCCCAATTTTTTGTGGCGTTAATTGACTGAGAGTAGATGACTGTCCCTTGGACATGACGCTAGTCCATCGTAGGTTAAAACCCTCAGCTATTGTTGGTACTCATTTTCAGCTGAGTATATTGTAGTAATGTGAAATGAAGTGTTTTTCTCAATAACACAACACAGTCCAGGACTCGAACTCGAACGTTGTGATCGTACGTTCAACACTCTTACCACTAGGCCACGTGCCTTCAATCTATGTTTAATACAATCTCTTAATTTTGGTTCGTTATCTACTTTGTTCTCTTTCGATGTTGCGGTGGCATATTCTGAATAATTCGCCATCTCAGTTCAATGGTCCAAGTATAATCGAACTAACAGGAATGACAATTCATTAGTTTCGACACAATCTTCCAACTGTTAGACCAGTGAAATTAACATAGATGTAGTTGAGAATTCTAAAGACACATTCGTCTTTAACTTACTTCTTTGATAGATTTAGCCTTGACACATAGTACGCAAAAGCTGGTACTTTGAATTAAATTCAGAGTTCATTTGACGGACTTCCAAACATTTTCCGTCTACAAATTTCAACACAAGTCATGGGTTGTCTCCATATTATGGTAAATTATATAGCTTGAAATTGGTGTGGAAGTCGGACCTTCGTAAAGACCTGAAGATCCGTCTCTTCGTTGTTGTAGTGGGGTCTGTGCTGTCTACGGGTAGGAGACTTGAACACTGACCAAGAAACTCACTCAGATCGTGAATGGGTGCTACACGAGAATGCTGAGGATGTCTCTGAACATTAATCAGTATACACTGAGGATGAAGAACTCAGAGCTGTACTGGAGTCTCCCAAATGTCAGCTTGAAAGTGACACAGAGGAGATTGAGGTTACCTGGACATGCTCACCGACATCCAGAAATGACACTGCACTCAGTGCTCCTGTGGGAGCCCCTGAATGGTCACACTGGAAGAGGAAGACCGAGGTTAACATATGTTGATACCCTAAGGACAGACACTGGTCTCTTGGAGACGCAGGACATGACAGCGATAATGAGGGACAGAAACCGCTGGAGAGAACTCGTCCATGGATCTCGGGAATTTTACCCGCCCTAGATAGATAGATAGATAGATAGATAGATAGATAGATAGATAGATAGATAGATAGATATATCGCTAAAATGCCACATATTGGGTTCTGACCAGGGATTTAATGATTACAAAGCGAACATCTTAAACATTCGGCTATGTTGTGTCTACGCTTCTAATTACCGGTGTACTCTTATTAGCATACGAGGGTCGAATGAAGAGTACATAGGGTGTCTATCAAGGAGTGATACTAGAGCTGTGGAATATTGCATGCATTAATTTCATTCAACTTATTAATAACTGCATTGTTTCATTCCAATGACTAGGTTGAAAAATAAACCTCATTTGGTCATTCTATGAAATTATCTTGATGAGCTTATAATACTTTCAAGCGACACTCATAATTTTATATTGTTTAACATTCGCACACATCTACTTGAGGTTGCCTGCGTGCAAAACAATGCTATAGTTACTGGACACAGCCTATTCTGGATTATATGTGTGTTAAAATATGTTAACGCCAGGCCGAAAAAAAATAAAGAGCGGGAGTTTCCTTGGAATATACCACTTCAAATATTCTATTATTATTTGATTGATTGGCAGTATCGGTAGAGAGTCGGACGCCATGCTTTGCAGCAAAGAGTTACGGCCCTTCGTGGTCTGAGTTCAAACCCCGCCGTGGTAAACTTTGCCTTTCATCCTTAAAGGGTCGATAAAATAAAGTACCAGTAATACACTGGGATAATTGCTGACATTGTGCCAAATGTAGAAACAATTATTTTCTTTATATAATTTCCTCCTTTATTTGGCTCTACAGAATTGTTCGCTATTATTGGTGAAAAAAATATGTTTCTTATTTGTGATGCCTTAGTTATTGCTTTGATTTCCATCAACCACTAATCGTGAACACTGTCAAAACCTCCAGCTAAGAAACCCAGGCTTTGCTTAGGTTCATTTTTCTCGTTCTAAAAGCTAGGGTAATGATTATTAGGTTGATCTTTACAACCATATAAGTCTTTGTATCATCCCTCCTAAGGCTGGGAATTGGCAAAATCATTATAATATCGGATAGAATGCATTTTGTTATTCATTTCGGCTTTCTGCTGTCTGAGTTCAAATCACTAGGAGGCCAACTTTGCCTTTCACCCATTCGTTGTCGCAAAAGATGTACCAGACTAGACTTGGTGTCGATTCTTCTATATTTCTGTCTCACTTCAATCCTCTCACTTTCTATTTTCTGGAAAACATCTGCTGTATCTGAC
>OZ024742.1:27115987-27130987 GCA_964016885.1 Eledone cirrhosa
ATTCACATTTACATTCTAACTGGATAATAAATAAAGCTAATTATTTTTTTTTTTCTCTGATTACCTGCATTGTGTTGTATCTCCCACTCAACAACGCCACACAAAAACAGATTTATCTGGGTCAATTAATCTCAACAATCATAATAAAGATGATGATGATAATGGTAGTAGTAGTAGTAGTAGTAGTAGTAGTAGTAGTAGTAGTAGTTATATACGGTAATCTATTAATTTATTTTTCTATTTAATGACGATAATAATAATGCGGTCGGTGTTTGTTGAGATTGTAATCCTGGTGTGATGTGGTGTAATGTGCAGTCAACCGTGAAATAAATACAAAACAACTTACAAGCTGTCCACCGATGCATGTAATGCATAGGTCAATATGGGATTTTAATGTGGCGTACGTGGCTAGCAGGCTTGTTAGCTGCTGTTGTTGTTGTTGTTGATGTTGGTGTTGTTATTGGTATGGTGGTGGTGGTGGTAATTATTATGTTGATGGGATACTAACAGTTGGGTGGGTTTTTTTTGGCCGAGATGCTGGTGTCGATGTTACTGCTACTACTACTACTACTACTACTACTACTACTACTACTACTACTGCTGCTACTACTACCACTACAATCACTAACACCACCACCACTACTACTACTACTACTACTACTTCACCAGTACTACCACAACGACGACCACCACAACCACTATTACAACCAACACCACAAATACCAAAACCATTACTACAACCACCACCACCACCAGCACCACTACTACTACTAATACCACCACCACTACTACTACTAACGCAACTACTACCACTACCCCCACTACTACTACTACCACCACCACCACTACTACTACTACCACAACTACTACCACCACCACCATCAATACTACTCTACTACCACCACCACCACTACTACTACTACCATAACTACTACCCCCACCAATACCACCACCACTACTACTACCACTATCACTACGACTACTTCTACATAAATCAGGTGTAAAACCTGCATTAGTTATTGTTCTTTAGTTAATTACGTATTTAGGTATGCATTCATATGTTTGTATATATATATATGCCTGCCATGTGTGTGTATATATGTATATATATATATATATATATATATATATATATATATATATATATATATATATATATATATATATATATATATATATGTGTATATATGCCTGCCATGTGTGTGTATGTATGTGTATGTATGTATATATATATATATATATATATACATATATACACCGTCGGGGTCCTACTCGTTCCTATATATATATATATATATATATATATATATATATATATATATGTATATATATATATAGGAACGAGTAGGACCCCGACGGCTGAGCTCAAGCCGTTTCGACGGCTAATTCTGTCCAGAATTAGCCGTCGGGGTCCTACTCGTTCCTATTACCCACTCTACTACCCTAAGTATTGAGTACTTTGTTGCGTTATGGTCCACCTGGTTCCTTACCACATTTCCTTCGTTATATATATATATATATATATATATATATATATATATATATATATATATATATATATATATATATATATATATATATATATATACATACATACATACACTAGACAGGCATAGATATATATATACTTATATATATACATATATACACACACATACATACACATGACTGCATATATATATATACAGACATATGAATGCATACCTAAATATATGCAACCATGTGTGTGTATGTATGTGTGCATATATATGCCACCATGTATATGTGTATATGTATGTATGTATTTATGTATGCATGTATATATATGTATTTATGTATAATTATGTATTTATATATGCAGTCATGTGTGTGTGTATGTATGTATTTATATATATGCAGTCATGTGTGTGTGTGTGTATGTATTTATATATATGCAGTCAAGTGTGTGTGTGTGTATGTATGTATTTATATATATGCAGTCAAGTGTGTGTGTGTGTATGTATGTATTTATATATATGCAGTCAAGTGTGTGCATGAGTGCATGTCTATATGCATTTATGTATAATTTTTATTTGAGATATATTTAAAGTCCTTGTAGAATTCCTATCGAGTCCCTAACAAAGTAACGACGTTTTTTTCTACTAATGACAACATAATTAAAATCGTAAATATATGAATAAGTTAATGAGTACATTATATTAATATGTGTGTGTGCGCGCGCGCGTATGTGTAGAGATAATTGCAATTAATAGGTGTATGCACGTGTGTTTGCATGTATGTATTTATATGTGTATGTACGTGTACATATGTATGTGTGTATGTATGTAACCCAGTACAACCTGTCGCATGGTCGGGTCGTCAGTGACTAAACCAGCGACTCCCACAAGTTTACTTGGTGCGGAGGGTGAAAGAACTCATAAGGGCCAACGGCCATCCAAAGTGTGTAAATATGTATATATATACATGTAGATATGTATGTATATGTATATGTATATATACATGGTTGCATGTGTTTGTATATGCGCGGGGACATAGAAATAGTCGGGCTGGACACCCGATCGCGCTGTTAAACTCTGGGAGTGAAGGACCCCTAGTATTTGTCAGGGCATTCTTCTAGGAGAAGGCAACTCACGAAACTTTGATAACTGCGATATAAAACCTGCGGCACAGTAGTTACCGATGATGTTGATCTTTTCTTCTTCTCGGGTTACAGCTACTGTCGCTCAGAGAGTGGGATTGGCTCAGTGCACAGTCTTTCCTCACTTTAAAAAATATCTTCACGCACAGGCATTGCACGATAGAATTAATTAATAATTATTAATAGTGGTATATCGTGCAATGGTCATACTCGAGAGGAGGCAGCCATCATGTATGTATATATGTATATGTATGTATGTATATATATATGTGTATGTATGTATGTGCCCGGACCTGCAAGTCAAGGATCGGCCTCCACAGCCACCTTCGTTCCCATGGCAGACAGGAACTAAAATAAAGATGTCATCATCGTTTACGATGGACAACCAAGAGGATGTATGTATGTGTGTCTATGTGTGTATGTATGTATGTATTCATATGTGTATGTACGTATAAGTAAATACGTGTGTATATGTGTGTGTGTATGTCTATCTGTGTATGTATGTGTGTGTGTATGTATTTATGTGTATGTACGTGTATGTATGTGTGTGTATCTATGTATGTGTGTGTATGTATGTGTGCCTAGGTGTGTATGTATGTATGTATGTATACATGTGTGCGTATGCATATATGTATATGTGTATATATCTATAAGTGTGTATGTATGTATGCATGTATGAATATATTAATGTATGTATGTATATATTGATATGTGTATGGTTGTGGGGTTAGGGCGTTCTTAATTACTGCAATTTCTTTGTCAACAGTTTTTATTGTAGGCAAGACGGTCGACTTTTATTTTAAAGAATGTTGCACCACCACCGCCACCACTTAGGTTACGGTTTCAATCCCACATCGCGGTATCTTCAGCATGTTTCATTGACCATTGCTTCGAGTTAACCTATGACTTGTGAGGAATATTTCATAGGTAGAAAAACAGTTAAGTATCCCGTCTGATGGATTCTACATGTAAATCCAAGGACCATGTGTGTGACACAATATGACACAGAGAAGTTTTCTTCGGATCATGTTATTAGAACTCGTATCTAAACTATAATAAAGTAAGGAGTGCGGGACTGCGTCCAGAATATATATATTTATGCCGTTTGTAAAATAAGTTGGATTACTTTGAATAAATAATGAATGAATATTCCATAATTTATCTACTAATTTTCGTTATTCTTGAATAAATATAAATAATATTGTTCCTTATTTTAAGAATCACTTATTTAAAATTTTCAAATGTCAACACTTCCGGTTAGTGATCGCTTAAATAAACATTCATATATTTCCGTCACTAATTTTCTCCTCATGCAGTTTATATATAATATCGTCTTTTTTTAATGTGTCATGGAATACGTTATTGATTACATAAGACAGTGTAACGCAGTCTTCGTTCAATTTCTGTGTATAATTGTCAATTACGATTTTATTTGATGGTTCATATCTAGATGAATATATACTTGCGTATAATATCAATATGCACATTATACATTATAGCAGAGAAACACGCCAATGGTAGTTTTTCTGCTAGTATGTATAATGTCAACTTATCATACATTAAATTTGCCTTTCATCCTTACGGGGCCGATCAAATAAAGTACCAGTAATTCACTGGAATAATTGCTGACGAGATATTCCCTTTTATTCGACATAACTGACTTCTACTGATACATTCTACACAACCAAATAGCCTAACTCTATATTTCTCTTTCTCTCTGTCTATCTGTATCTCTCCCCTCTCTCTCTCCCTTTCTCTCTCACTCACGCTCTCTCTCACTCTCACTCATTCTCCGTCTCTCTCTCTCTCTCTCTCTCTCTCTCTCTCTCTATATATATATATATATATATATATATATATATATATATGTATATATGTGTATATGTATATACAGCATATATATATATGTTATATGTATATATATATAAAATAATATATCGTATATATATATGTATATATGTATATATGTATATACAGCATATATATATATGTTATATGTATATATATATATATATATATATATATATATATATATATATATATATATATATATATATATATATCTAAGGCGGGTAAAATTCCCGAGATCCATGGACGAGTTCTCTCCAGCGATCTCTGTCCCTCATTATCGCTGCCATGTCCTGCGTCTCCAACAGACCAGTATCTGTCCTTAGGGCATCAACATACGTTAACCTTGGTATTCCTCTTCTAGTGTGTCCATATAGGGGCTCCCAAAGGAGCACTGAGTGCAATGTCAACTCTGGATGTCGGTGAGCATGACCAGCTAACCTCAGTCTCCTCTGTGTCACTTTTGAGCTGACTTTTGGGATGCTCCCATACAGCTCTGAGTTTTTCATCCTCAGTGTATACTGATTAATGTTCAGAGCCATCCTCAGCATTCTCGTATAGCACCCATCCACCATCTGAGTGAGTTTCTTGGTCAGTGTGCAAGTCTCAGACTCATACAGCAGCACAGACTCCACTACAGCAATGAAGAGGCGGATTTTCAGGTCTCTACGAAGGTCCGACTTCCACACCGATCTCAAGCTGTGGCACGCCGCCCAGGCTTTGCTCTTCCTCTCAACCACATCATCTTCCGTATTCCCAATCTTTGCTCCTAAATACAGGAAGCCCTCAACCAATTCTAGCGGCTTCCCGCCTACATTAGTGATCCCCTCTGGCTTCTCAACATTCTCTACCAGATATGTTGTTTTAGTCTCATTCATTCACAGCCCCACACTCATCGACACAGTCTCAACCTCCCGCATCAAATCCTCTGCCTCCTTCACTGTATTTTTCACCAAAACTATGTCATCGGCAAATTCAACATCCGATACCTTTTTCGCCCGAACTCTCCTGCTCTGAGCCGGTGCTACAGTAAAGCCAGAGTCCTGGTGTTTCTCCAGTGCAAGGCGCATACAATAGTCCACTACGATGATAAAAAGGTAGGGAGCCAATGTATCTCCCTGGAGCACTCCAGCCAGTATCTCAAAGAACTCTGTCATCCCATCAGGTGTAATGACTTGGGCTTTGGTGTTGGTGTAGAGCAGTGATATCAGGTCCACTATCTTCTTGGGGATTCCATAAGCCTGTAACATAAGTCAGTAACATCGTACCAGTGCCAAAGAAGGGAGATCTCTCTAACACCAACAACTACCGGGGGATGTCACTGACGTCACTTGTGGCAAAGACCCTCAACAGGATGATTCTTAACAGGATCCACCGTGAGATGGAGAAGAAGCTCAGGGACAACCAGAACGGCTTCAGAGAGGGTAGATCAACCACCAATCACATTCTGATGCTGAGGAGGATATTAGAGGGAGCTAGAGCAAAGTGCCTTCCTGCGGTCATGGTTTTCATTGACTTTAGGAAGGCCTATGATTCTGTGGACCGTTACTGCCTGATGAAGATCTTACAGGCTTATGGAATCCACAAGAAGATATATATATATATATAATAAGGTCAAACAAAATAAATGATAAAATTATATATATATATATATATATATATATATATATATATATATATATATATATATATATATATATATATATATATATATATATATATATGATTTTATCATTTATTTTGTTTGACCTGTTTAACTTGACTTGTTTTTTGGCTTAGGTGTTTAATGCCTTCTTGACCACTTTTTCAGTTTTGTATGGCGTATTAACGTTTAGCTCAGGTTTTTTTAACTATGGAACGCTTGCTAGCATAACTCTGATTTTGCGTTTCGTTTCGCTTTTTCTACTCGCCGAAATGCGACTCTCGCTGAATTTTATATTTATATGTGTATATGTATATATATGTATACATATATTATGTATATATATACATATATTATGCATATATATATATATATATATATATATATATATATATATATATATATATATATATATATATATATATAAACATATATATAAACATATAAAAGTATATATAAACATATATATAAACATATGAATGTATAGATAAACATATCTATATATATAAACATATATATATATATAGAGAGATAAATAAATACGTATATATATATATATATATATATATATATGTTTATCTATCTATCTATATATATATATATATATATGTTTATCTATCTATCTATCTATATATATATATATATATATATATATATATGTGTGTGTGTGTGGGTTTGTGTATGTTTCTCTCTCTCTCTATATATATATATATATCTGTGTGCGTGGGTATCTATATATATATATATATATATATATATATATATATATATATATATATATATGTGTGTGTGTGTGTGTGTGTGTGTATATATATATTTATATCTATTCAAATAGAACTCACAACATTAAGTTCTTATCTGATTATGTCACTATCTGTAAACCAACTTTTGTATTTTATCTGATGAGTGCGTACCAAAATGTTGGAACCCTTGAAATATATATCATAAAATAAATATGGATTTATAAAGATAGCTTCCATTTATTAATATTATTGATATTATACTCCAGAAGGAAACTGTTGAGTGCTTCTAATCTGTTATGAATTAAATTTGTTGAATAATCAACAAATTATATAACTCATTGCTTATATATATATATATATATATATATATATATATATATATATATATATATATATATATATATATATATATATATATATATATATACGTGTTTGTTTCTATTGCTTCCTTCAATATCAAATATTCCAAGTCAATTGGGATCACTCTAATGCGTTGTAACATTTCTATCTGCTGTTAGAACTAGACTAAGTACTCATTAATCTGGACGTGAAACATCTTCAAACCATCTCCAAATACACCTATACTATCTATTGGTAGAGCTAGACTAAACATGGATTAATCAGGTTGTGAAATATCTTCACAGCACCTCCACGTATTCATATAACTTTTGTTAATAGAACTAGACTAAACTGATTAACCTGTGTGGGAGATATCTACAAAACCTATCAAAATATTCATATACTGTTTGTTATTAGAACTAGACTAAACTCTGATTAAACTTAGTGTGAAATATATGCACAACAGATCCATGTATCCAAATATCTTCACTACGCTTCCAAGTATTCATTCATATAATAATTGGTGTTAGAATTAGACGAAGCTCTGATTAACCTGTGTGTGTATTATCTTTACAACATCTCCAAATATCCATATACTATATGTTGTTCGTACTGGACTATGCTCTGATTAACCTGCGTGTGAAATATATTTACAACATCTCCAAATATCCATATACTATCTGTTGTTACTACTGGACTAAGATCTGATTAACATGTGTGTGAACTATATTTACAACATCTCCAAATATCCATATACTATATGTTGTTAGTACTGGACTAAGCTCTGATTAACCTGTGTGTGAAATATATTTACAACATCTCCAAATATCCATATACTATATGTTGTTAGTACTGGACTAAGCTCTGATTAACATGTGTGTGAAATATATTTACAACATCTCCAAATATCCATATACTATATGTTGTTAGTACTGGACTAAGCTCTGATTAACCTGTGTGTGAAATATATTTACAACATCTCCAAATATCCATATACTATCTGTTGTTAGAACTAGACGAAGCTCTGATTAACCTGCGTGTGAAATATCTTTACAACATCGCCAAATATGTATATACTATCTGTTGTTAGTACTGGACTAAGCTCTGATTAACCTGTGTGTGAAATATCTTTACATCTCCAAATATCCATATACTATCTGTTGTTACTACTGGACTAAGCTCTGATTAACGTGTGTGTGAAATATATTTACAACATCTCCAAATATCCATATACTATCTGTTGTTAGTACTGGACTAAACTCTGATTAACCTGTGTGTGAAATATCTTTACATCTCCAAATATCCATATACTATCTGTTGTTACTACTGGACTAAACTCTGATTAACCTGTGTGTGAAATATCTTTACATCTCCAAATATCCATATACTATCTGTTGTTAGTACTGGACTAAACTCTGATTAACATGTGTGTGAAATATCTTTACATCTCCAAATATCCATATACTATCTGTTGTTAGTACTGGACTAAACTCTGATTAACCTGTGTGTGAAATATCTTTACATCTCCAAATATCCATATACTATCTGTTGTTAGTACTGGACTAAACTCTGATTAACCTGTGTGTGAAATATCTTTACATCTCCAAATATCCATATACTATCTGTTGTTACTACTGGACTAAACTCTGATTAACCTGTGTGTGAAATATCTTTACATCTCCAAATATCCATATACTATCTGTTGTTAGTACTGGACTAAACTCTGATTAACATGTGTGTGAAATATCTTTACATCTCCAAATATCCATATACTATCTGTTGTTAGTACTGGACTAAACTCTGATTAACCTGTGAGTGAAATATCTTTACATCTCCAAATATCCATATACTATCTGTTGTTAGTACTGGACTAAACTCTGATTAACCTGTGTGTGAAATATCTTTACATCTCCAAATATCCATATACTATCTGTTGTTACTACTGGACTAAACTCTGATTAACCTGTGTGTGAAATATCTTTACATCTCCAAATATCCATATACTATCTGTTGTTAGTACTGGACTAAACTCTGATTAACATGTGTGTGAAATATCTTTACATCTCCAAATATCCATATACTATCTGTTGTTAGTACTGGACTAAACTCTGATTAACCTGCGTGTGAAATATCTTTACATCTCCAAATATCCATATACTATCTGTTGTTAGTACTGGACTAAGCTCTGATTAACATGTGTGTGAAATATATTTACATCTCCAAATATCCATATACTATCTGTTGTTAGTACTGGACTAAGATCTGATTAACCTGCGTGTGAAATATCTTTATATCTCCAAATATCCATATACTATCTGTTGTTAGTACTGGACTAAGATCTGATTAACCTGTGTGTGAAATATATTTACATCTCCAAATATCCATATACTATCTGTTGTTAGTACTGGACTAAACTCTGATTAACGTGTGTGTGAAATATATTTACAACATCTCCAAATATCCATATACTATCTGTTGTTACTACTGGACTAAACTCTGATTAACGTGTGTGTGAAATATCTTTACAACATCTCCAAATATCCATATACTATCTGTTGTTAGTACTGGACGAAGCTCTGATTAACATGTGTGTGAAATATCTTTACATCTCCAAATATCCATATACTATCTGTTGTTAGTACTGGACTAAACTCTGATTAACCTGTGTGTGAAATATCTTTACATCTCCAAATATCCATATACTATCTGTTGTTAGAACTCGACAAAAGACAATCTCGAAACTGAGCTGATTCAAATACAGTCAACAACAAACATTAAGATTGTTGATTCTAATTGTAATATCACATATATGAACAAAAGTGTTTCACTAATTATAATTAACATCTACGTAGACATACATCAGAAACTCCATGACTACTAGAAATACCGAATGACTTATGTGTTTTTGTTTTTAGATGTGATTAGAATTTTATAATAATAAAAACATATTCTCTGAAGTTCTTTAGAAATTCTCTACAATCTTTTTTGTTTACATCAACAAACAGCCTTTTTTCATACGGGGTCCAGCATCTCTGATTAGTTGTGAACAATGAGTATGAAATTTCAGTCTAAAATTAAATGTGCACTCTATTTTGTGCCTATGAATATTTTATGTAGTTACGATCAATAGCATTCTTTCAGTTATGAGAATATATGAATAAATAATATCATTATTTGCAAGATGAGCGTATAAAAATATCAAATTATATAATGAACGAAGATTGTTGATTTCTCTTCAAATACGATGTCTCCCCTTGAGAGGATCTACTTTTACAAGGACGGACTTAAAGAATACGTTACTTCGAGTGGCACTAAACATGTTAAGCTTCTACTTTCATTGTGTAGTAAGATGTGGAGAAGTTTTTTTTTTTACTTATATTTACACAAGAGGGAACAAATTTCAGCGTTGAATTATTACTGATGACCTCCGAGGTCATTCAAGAGGTTGAACTCTTATAGTTTTCCGCTTACTAAAATTGTATTTTTATTTTAAATACCGTAACAGAAAACCGTTCAGACGATAGATGTAATTAAAGTTAATTCATTCCACTAGAGTCTAGACAATAATGAAGATATTGATGCTAGGTCGTAGACATGTCAATAATATTTCGTTCATCTTAGCCATCACATTGTTGTTGTCAATACAGCTTCTGATGTGTTTATTTCTACATGAATTGCTGCTGCTGCTACTACAACTACTACTTCTACTGTTACTGCAACTACATATGGGATATTTATGATGTCGTTTCTAACACTGGCACAAAGTCGGCAGTATAGGGGGAGCAGAAATTCGATTAAGTCGATCTCAATAATTTACTGGTATTTTATTTCATCGGAGCTCAGAGATCAGAGAGCCATCCGGATAGAGCTGCTACTTCTCTTAATTGAAAGATCAAAGCTCCGACACTACGGACATGTTGTTAGAATGCCCCAGGAAAGAATCGCTTGACAGATCTTACGGGCAAAACTAACCAGCAGGAGTCCCAGGTGTAGACCACGTGCAAGGTGGTTGGATAATATCCATCAGCTTGGCTGGTCTCGGTTGGGGATCCAGACGGATCAGTTAAAGACGGCTGCTACTGACAGGACCTGCTGGAGAGAGTGTTTGAGGGCTCTGCTCCCACTACCCTCTCAGGAATAATTGGCGAATAAGGTGGTGGTCGTGGCGGTCGTCGTTGTCGTGGAAATATGAAAAGCAAAATGTTGACCTCGGTATGATTTCACCCCAAAATGTAATGCGACAAAAATAAATTCTACAAGTATTTAACATGATGCTCTATTATTTTGCCCATCCATCGCCATCGGTGTATTGTTAATATCAATATAGATTAAGAGCATTGTACTGGCAGAATTGGTAGGACGTTTGATGAATTGACACTGCGGTATTTTTTCAGGTTATTTACATTCTGAATTCCTGTCCCACGAGATCAAATGTGCCTTTCCTTATTTCATGGTTCATGAAATGAAATATCAGTCAACTACGGGGGTTGATTTATTCCACTTTGCCCTTCCCATGAAATGTTCTGGTATTATCCCTAACTAATTTAGAAATCATTATCGATTGAAGACAATGAATTGGCAGACCCATTTCTGTGTCAGATGAAATCCCTTTAGAAATTAGTTTCTTTCCGATTTCTAATCCCAACGTGGTCAAACTCTCTACAGATCTGTCTGGCATCATTAAAATAAGATACCAGTGAAATACCATCTACTACAAACTTCTTTCAAAACTGGGACATTGTGCTTGTGTTAGAAATCATTATTATTATGCGGTAGATTCGCAGTATCGGTAGAGGGTCGGACGTCATGCTTTGATGCATAGAGTTACACCCCTTGCCATTTTGAGTTCAAATGCCGCCGAGGTTCACTTTGCCTTTCCTCCTTACGGGGTCGATAAAATAAAGTACCTGTAATGCACTGGGTATTTGCTGGCCTTGTGCCAAATGTAGAAACAATTATGTAATACAAAACAATAAGGATTGGAAGTATCGGTAGAGCGTCGGACAACATGTTTTGCTGGGTATAGAATATAGTTACGACCCTTTCCGTTCTGTGTTCAAATCGCTCCAAGGTTAGTTGTGCCTTTAATTCTTACAGGATCGATAAATCAAAATATACCAGTAACGCAATATTTAATATATATATAGATATATGTATATAATACATATATATATATATATGTATATATATATATATATATATATATATATATACCAATATATCAATTTCTAGTTCATATATATATATATATATATATATATATATATATTTATATATATGTAATCTATGTAGAAAGGGTGGGGCAGTAACATCGAAGATTCAGCTATGTCGCTTCATCTGACTACGGTATTATCATCACATGCTCATATATATTTTTATATATATATATATATACATAATTTAATACATTAACAGAGAAAGCTTTAAGCAACACTCCGACCGACTTCCGTCTCACTCAACAAACATTAGGATATACCTTAGTATAATCCCAATTATACGTTTGGGGTGCTAACTATACGTATTTTGCTGATAGCCAGTTGTATTATTTTATATGAGACAAAATTAAATACATCCCTCCTTCCAAACGATCGTTTCATTTATTATAAGTTTTCTACAAGTTGGGAAAATAGTGTCCAGGTTATGTAGAAGCCTACACATAGTCTATAGGAATATATGTAGGTGGGCACTTATAAATAATCAGTGGATGCCCAGCAATATCGATATAAAAAAAACCCTACCGATATTAACATTCAGCGATGGTACCCGCCAGTGTTAGAGTGACCGCCAAATTTGAAATTCCAGCAGTCTCACAAAGAGAAATATAACACCGTCACCAAGCGGGAAGGGGAGGTCATCGTAAAACATAAAAGGATAAAATAATATTCTCGCAGGACAATTAATTCTGTCAATAATTTAAACGAAGAACTCAATTGGATATTTTAAAAAATAAATATATGCATGTATTATATATATATATATATATATATATATAGTGTGAACAAACGAAAAATCAGTGATGCATCTGGACTCAGTTTATTGCGTGTTACAATTGTTTCGCCGGCAGGTAGCTCGAGACATGATCACTGTATGGATCTGGCTGATTCTACGGTGCAGGTTCCTTTCGGACACAGGTAGTTCGTTCGGAGAAAATTTTCGTTTGTTTATACTACCACACTCTGCTCTGTATGATTATCGAGTGCTAATGTTGGCATACCGCCTATGGAAGCACCATAGCTACCATTATATATATATATATAAAGGGCGGTGGATTGGCAGTATCGGTAGAGGATCGGACGCCATGCTTTCCAGCATAGTTACGTCCCTTTACGATCTTGACTTTGCCTTTCATCCTTACGGGGTCGATAAAATAAAGTACCAGTAATGCACTGGGTAATTGCTGGCCTTGTGCCTAAAGTAGAAACAATTATATATGTATATATATATATATATATATATATATATATATATATATATATAGTGAAAGATTGAAGAGTAACACGGTTGGCTGTACAACAAGGGGCTTTATTTCAGGTATTAACAATTGTTTCATTGATCTGGGAGTCTAGAGGCCGCTAAACGTTCGAAGTTGCGTCACTCGAACTCTCGATCACTCGATATATACATATATATATATATATATATGTGTGTTTGTGTCTTTCTGTGTGGATTTACATACATACATACATACATATCGGCGTATACGTATATTAAATTTCCAGTAGAATGAACTTTAGGAACATGAAAAAAGTAGTTTTGGTCACAGATAAAACGCGTTGTCAGATCTGCAATTCGAACTCACAACCTCGTGATAGTGAATCCACGTACCCTTATCGAATCCTCTCTGGATTTTGGTCGTTATGTTTATTATTATTACTATACACATATATAAATATATATACAATATATATCAGTGTTAAATCAGCGTGCATACTTCATTTCGTTAGCAATACAATAAAAATGCCAATATGTTTTGCTTATATTTGTTTTCTTTTTCTTTTGATCGTATTCATATGACACCAGGACAGATATATCAGATCATTGTTCTGATATGATATAGCTGTGACCATATCGATATCGTTAACAGATTCAATCACTACGCATACGAATTCGCAGTGTGCATTGATCTCTATAGTATATAAGATCTGATGAAAAATATTTATTTATTCATCGAAAGAGAGAACTACAATAGTTTCGATATTGATCGTGAAATTCATCTGAGTACTGAGAGCAGTTGCAACAATCCAAATCAACGAATTAATCAGATGACATGGAGCGTACTCTCTAGTCTATTATTTCCACTTTTCTGTTGATATAAATGGATAGATCGACAAGATTTCAGAGCCTATTTGTTTTCGGAGTGAGGTGGAACCCGTCCAATCGGACCAAGGAAACAATGTTTCCATTGGTGTTTTAAATGCTGGTATTATCTACCGGTCGCAACTCCAAGCAGAATGAGCATTGTGCAATAAAGTTTCTTGCTCAAGGACATAACGCATCGCCCTTTCAGTGAACCGAACTCGCCACCACCTGGTTACAAATCCAATTCTCTAACCACTATGTCACTCACCTTCACTGTTGATATAATGCAAACACATGAAGTATGTAGATGGTCCTCTATTGGTTTTAAATGTAATGTTCCAGTTATCAGTTTAACGAAACTGCTTACTCATTATACTAATGTGTAACTGATGGAATATTGGTCGCACTGAGACAGGTGTGCAGTCGAGACCATAGCACTGAAGACTTCTGGTGTCCTTGGCGTTAAGACCACCTACCTAGACATCACCATCGGCAGGGATTTGGCTATCCGC
>OZ024742.1:27138487-27170987 GCA_964016885.1 Eledone cirrhosa
CCATTCAAGGGAACAGCTAGATGATGTAAAACGGAGTATAGTATCAAAATGAAAATCCGAAGGCAAGGTAAAATTGCAATCATTTAATCACGACACATGTTTCAATAAGAGATAGACCGATTGTGAAGTCATGACCGATTATCACTGATCTCATCAGGTGAAAATGAATTGTCTTCAAATTCTTGATATGAGGGAGAAAAATAACGATGTTCTCTCACAGAATATGAGGGAATGAATTCTGTGAGAGAACATCGTTATTTTTTTCCCTCATATCAAGAAGTTGAAGACAATTCATTTTCACCTGATGATATCAGTGATAGTCGATCATGGCTTCACAATCGATCTATCTCTTATTGAAACATGTGTCGTGATTAAATGATTGGAATGTTACCTTGCCTTCGGATTTTCATTTTGATATATATATATATATATATATATATATATATATATATATATATATATATATATATATATATATATATTGGGTTGTAACATGAATTCCAACCGTTTTTTTTTTATTAAGAGGTTTTAATACAACGGCGGAAATTTATATTACAACCCAATATATATATATATGTAGTATCTGTATATATACGTATATATAAACGGAAAAAATG
Source organism: Eledone cirrhosa (assembly GCA_964016885.1). Classification (NCBI taxonomy): domain Eukaryota; kingdom Metazoa; phylum Mollusca; class Cephalopoda; order Octopoda; family Eledonidae; genus Eledone; species Eledone cirrhosa. The sequence goes on from OZ024742.1 coordinate 27,139,105, forward strand.
AAACGATATTTCATTTCCCACTCTTAGTACGGCTGTTACTTAAATATAAGTATGTATACGTACATACATATATGTATACCGACGTACAGTAGTATGTATATATATATATACATACATGCACACATATATATATGCACGTATGGATTCACCGAACATTTATTATAATGCTCGGTGTGTTTGTAAACAAACATCCCGTATTAAGCCGTAGTGTCTATCAACCACCGTTGCTCGTTTGTTCAACACTGACAAAGGAACGCTGTACTAGTTTCAAGCTTGTTAGCTATCGTCAGCAACGTATACCTTCCTGCCAGATTGTTGAACGTATATACTTACCTTATGCATATTAACGGCTGAGTAGCCCAATTTGCATATCGAGTGGGTTAATCGGCCGGGTGCACCGAAAACGATAAACGGAAAAAATGAAACGATATTTCATTTCCCACTCTTAGTACGGCTGTTACTTAAATATAAGTATGTACACGTACATACATATATGTATACCGACTTACAGTAGTATGTATATATATACATACATGCACACATATATATATGCACGTATGGGTTCACCGAACATTTATTATAATGCTCGGTGTGTTTGTAAACTGAATATATACTGAATATATACTGAATATATACTGAATATATACTGAATATATACTGAATTAAAAGTTTTGTGGAAATATCCAAGAGTAAGAGCACTCAGTGCATAGCACGAGTTTAGTATAAATAATTAAAACAGTGACATAAACAGGTTCTCAAGTTTCGTTTCCCAAATTCCGAAAACGGAACGTTTTTTTTCAGGATGTCGTCCGCATACAATGCTCGCGTTTGCCGCCAAACCTGACTCGAAACGAGCCACAGTCAACCAAAGTCAGGCAGTTGTGTCTCAGTGTTCCTACCAGTCAGGCACACATCGCCTCTGCTGCTCACAAAATTTTCTTATTTTTTGTTGATTTTTTTTATTTTACTTTCAAAACTTTCAAAATGTCAAAAAGATATGATGTGTTAAAAATCGACGCAAAAATTCCGAAAAATTCCGAAAACTTTCGAAATCTGAAAAGCTTCTGGTCCCAATATATATATATATGTATATAACAAATAAAAAAATGAAATTAGAGACTCACAGTAATCCCCTATAATTTAATGAGCTCAAGGTATAGATAACGGGCTCTTTAAGATAGTATATAGAACAAAATACACAAAAAGTTATGTGTTCAATTATAGGGGAGAGAATACCACCAGAGTGAAAATCCTATTATCTATAAACAGAATGGAAAATACATATTAATTATAATGATGAATTAAAATGTAGAGACCATTCTTTTATGACTATATATCATGGACATGCAGTAAGTATGTTTCGCCACAAATAAACTGTAGAATCAAACCTTTTTTTTTTAATTTGATATATTGGCTCCTGTTTCATTTCTATATGTAAGTTGAGCATCTTAAGCTGAATGTTTCTCGGCTGCTATTTTTAGCGGTCTTTTGTTCTATTCACACCATCATGTCCTACATAGCCCGCATGTTTTCTCTTTATACCATGTGCTCTTGCTAATTGTCTGATAGTTTTTTAGAAGTGTGGATCATATTGTTTGTTCCTCCTGTTGACAATCCCTCAGCAGTATGATTCTACACTCTATTTTTGGCGAAGCGTGCTTACTGCATGCCCTGGAGATATAGTTATAAACGAATGGTCTGTACATTTTAATTTATCATTTTAATTGTTGTCTATTTTCCATTCTGTTCGTAGATAATATGATGTTCATTCTGGTGGTATTACATAATATAATTGTATATATATGTGTGTGTGTGTATACTGCATGGAAAAAGTAACTGTAGAGGGGTGCTTATATAAGTGTATATGTTTTGTTCGACCCCAGCATATATATACATATATATATATATATATATATATATATATATATATATATATATATATATATATATATATATATATATATATATATATATTTATTTATTTATATATATATATATATATGTGTGTGTGTGTGTGTGTGTGTGTGTGTGTGTGTGTGTGTGTGTGTGTGTGTGTGTGTGTGTGTGTGTGTGTTCATACACAGAAATTGACTGCTACCAAATGATTCACGGCCCCATATTAACCATACCACCGGAATACAAGTGGCATGACATTGCTGAACTGAAGTAGTATCACTATATATTGAGCCTTGAAACATTGGGTAGCGCTTATGTTCCGTGTATGAACATAAATAAATATAAATAAATATATTTCAGATAAAAGCACAGTTTTCCTTTTTCCATTCCACACCAACGAATATTGTTACACACACACACACACACAATCAATGGTCAACTAAATACGCATGTGTGTTCTTTTCTCTCCATTTCATTTTCTCATTTTTCTCTGTCTTTTGTCTTTATCTTCTTTTTCTAACTCAATCTGATGAAGAACTAGTGTCTGAAACGTTAAGACTCTCTTCCTGTTATATCAAGCGTTAAACCAATATATATCTTCCATATACTCTGCCTTTTGCTTTGTTATTTCTGTTTACATATATATTCTCTTAAATTCTTTACTGCTTTATTTGTTTTTAATTCTATACGTTATTCTAACTTTACTCTGACATATATGAATGTAATGATAATAAAAAGTTTCGTAAATCAGACAACGATTTGCAGGCAAATGTTAAACTTCATCAAAATGAGTTCCATAAAACGTAAAGTTGATGTGAAATATTGCCCATAAATTTAATGTAGTTTACACGTAATGAAATATAATTTTATTTAGTGAATGAAACTTCCATATATTTTTTTACTTGTTGTTCATCTGTAATTTATTATGAAAAGCCAAGGAGTAAATATTTCTGTGAAATTGACTCCTATTAAGGTTATATATATATATATATTAAAATATGAAAATCTGAAAATTCTTTCTACAAGTTCCTTTTATAGAAAATATTAATATCTTATCAAATTAAAACACAATAGATGGAGGCGTTAGGATATGGTACATTTGAGACATTTTCTATTTTATGACATACTTGATGAGGAATGGTAGTGTATGTGATATTTTTGCAGTGCTTCTCTATATGAATGGGAGAAAGATAGGAAGACATAACGACTCAGGTTTTATTGCAGTGAGATATATTACTGAAATTTATCTGAACGTTTCTCTGATTCGGATATCTTCTTCCACATTTCCCAACTCAATATGAAGGTAGCCATGAGACAGGTACTGTAGGTAAACCTATAAAATATTACGTCTATCACTGAGTGACTAATGTTGAGACTTAAAAGTGTAATAAATAAGTAAGTATAGATGTTCTCTCTCTTTCCTTCACTGCCTCCGTCTCTCTCACTCTCCCCATCTCTCACTATTATAAGCAAATGGGAACTCCCACGTTGGCCGCTCTGCAGCCCCGACGGACAGAATAGAGAAGCCATTTCCCCGCAGGATGGTGAGTAAGACACCTTGGAAGAGCCATTCCAGGTCGCAAGGGTCACACCTGTGTATAACAACTCCGTGCCGATGGTGCTGAGTAAGGAAGTGGTCCTAATTCCAAGGATACCAGAAGTTTCCACTGTTACGGGCTCGACCGCAAACCTGTCGGAGAGCAACCGATATTTAGAAAGTTTACCCTCCTTGGCCCGACGTGCAGCAGAGCCTGGATTATTGCAAACTGCACGAGGTTGCCGCTGGAGAATATCTTGCTGTATGTGGCATCCCTGATGAGGGGTTTATCGCTGAAGAGCAAATTGAAGCCATATGACGATCGTCAGTAGAGTCTCTATCCAACAAATGTAATCTACCCCAGATTTGTCATCAGTGTGACACAATGGGATTAAACGGAGATTCTCAACTAGTGAGAGTAAATTCTTTAGAAGATCTTTAAGATATTTAAGTGAAATATAGAAGAAAGATTAGATGAGCATGACTGAAATTCTTATACTAGCACTTCCGCTTTGAGGATGACCTCCAGAACAAAGATTTCACAGAATTTTCGGTCTTTAAAATACGTCATTTTATTTCTAATTTGGAAAAAGGCAATCTAATAGTTTGATCTTCATGGTATTTTCCAGACTATTATTTGCACAAGAGAAATAAGGTGAATGGAATATCGTTGTTATTAGAGGAGAAGTGGGGACTGTTCTCATGGCACTTTATCTGTGAAAATCAATATTAAGTTGGATTTTGTTGCTTTCAACTGCGCGTATCCGTTCCCTCTTTGGGAAAATGCCAACAGTTGGAAATTCGATAGAAATGAGATATAGGCAAGCAGAATTTTAAATAAGTTATACTAATAGAATCTGTGCATCTAAACGTGTATAAATATAGGTGCCATGTTCCCTGGTAACTTAGCACATTCCTGTGCTATTTCTACACCTAGATTTTAAAGGGTGAAAATAATATTCATATAAATTTTGATTTGCTTGTAAACAAATAGAAAAACAAAAATCAAATTTTTCAAAACGTATATCATAGCAATACACACAACCCCACCATTATCACCACCATCGCTACTACCACTACCACGACCACCAACCTCCTCATTACCACCACCACTAACACCAGCACCATCATCACCATAACCACCACTACGACGAGGAGCATCATCATCACCACATCTACCACGAGCACCATCATCATCATCACCATTACCACCAGCACCATTACGACCACTACAATCACCACTACCACCCCTACAACCACCATCACCACCACCGCATCAACAAACCACCACCTCCACAACTACTACCACCACCATCACAACCACAAACCACCACCTAGACAAACACAGCCACCACTACCACCACCACAACCACAAACCACCACCTCCACAACTATCACAACCACCACAACCATCACTACCACTACCACCACCACAACCACAAACCAGCACCTCCACAACCACCACTACCACCACCACCACTAACACCACCACCACCACCATTATTTTATTGTTTTCGTTTTGGGATTATGTATGATATATAATATTTATATTGAACGGTGATGGGCTTTAGGCCTTGGGTGTGGTGGTGTTGGGGATGCTCCCCGCGGACCGCAAAGTCAAGGGCTGCTGGCTCCAGCTGTAACGGGAAGCCAGCTGTGCCCAGGCTCCTTTTCATTTAGACTTGGAAAAATATCTAAATAATTCTTAAATAATTGTTTCTACTTTTGGCACAAGGCAAGCATTTATCCAGTACATTACTGGTATTTTAATTTATCGACCCCGTAAGGATGAAAGGTAAAGTTAACCTCGAGGGGATTTGAACTCAGACTGTAATGGGAGGTAACTATGCGTCAAAGCATGGCGTCCAACCGTCTACCGATACTGCCAATTCTTAAATAATACCAATACTCTTTGTTTACAATTGTAGAAATAACATTATGAATGGCCCTGTGGGTATGTAGAGGAAAGGACTGTAAAAGCCATAAATGACAGAAATAGTGGGGAAAAGCTAGGATTCTAGGGCCACAGAAGAAGAGGAGGGGAAGAGGGTAATAGGCTCTGGGACTGTGCGTGGTGGGGTTGAAACTGCGCCCTGCGGACAATGGCCACCGACATACTCAGCAACAGCCACTCCACCTCGTGGTGCTCCTTCCTCAGTCGGGTTGCTGACGTAACGATCTGGCAGAGGTGCTCGGCAATACGGGCTCCAAGTACGCCTGAGGTCTCGAGGGCGGCCGGACAATCCTCGGTAATTTGTTGGTCTTCCTTTCTTCTGCCTCTGTGTGTGTATATACGTGTATGTTATCTATGTGTGTGTCTACGTGTATGACTATATGTGTGCGTGTGTACGTGTATGTACATGTTCGTGTGTGTGTATCTACATGTTTGTGTGTCTGTACGTGTATGTATATTTGTGTGTGTATGTCTACGGGTATGTCTGTTGTGTGTGTCTGTGTATTTGTCTGCCTGTGCATGTATGTGTGTGTGTGTCTACGTGTATGTCTGTTTATGTCTGTCTGTGTGCGTGTGTACCTTTATAGCTGTGTGTGTCTGTATACGCATGCCTATATGTGTGTATGTGTATTTCTGTGTGTCTGTATATGCATGCATGTCTGTGTGTGTGTATGTATATGTGTCTGTATATGCATGCCTGTCTGTGTGTGTGTATGTCTGTGTGTATGTATATGCATGCCTGTCTGTGTGTATGTATGTCTGTGTGTCTGTATATGCATGCCTGCCTGTGTGTGTGTATGTATGTGTGTCTGTATATGCATGCCTGCCTGTGTGTGTGTATGTATGTGTGTCTGCATATGCATGCATGCCTGTGTGTGTGTATGTATGTGTGTCTGCATATGCATGCATGCCTGTGTGTGTGTATGTCTGTGTGTCTGTATATGCATGCCTGTCTGTGTGTGTGTATGTCTGTGTGTATGTATATGCATGCCTGTCTGTGTGTGCGTATGTCTGTGTGTATGTATATGCATGCCTGTCTATGTATGTCTGTGTGTCTGTATATGCATGCCTGTCTGTGTGTGTGTATGTCTGTGTGTATGTATATGCATGCCTGTCTGTGTGTGTGTATATGTATGCCTGTCTATGTATGTCTGTATGTGTATGTCTTTATGTCTGTATATGCATGTCTGTGTGTGTGTGTGTGTGTGTGTGTGTGTGTGTGTGTGTGTGTGTGAGTGTGTGTGTGTGTGTGTGTGTGTATGTGTGTATGTGTATGTCTGTGTAAATAATCATTAGTTAAATACAGTAGCGCCAAAGAGTTATTCACTAATTATCTCATGATACTCTTTACATTCTTTAAACTCTCAGGCGATAATAACGCATATTTCTTTATCTCAAACAACCCCACCACTACCGCCGCCACCACCGCGACCAACACAGCCACCACCTCCACCATCACTACAAACGTCATCATGACCATCACCACCACCACCACCACCTCCAGCACCACCACCATCATTATCAATATCATCATTTCCAACATCAACCCCACCACTACCGCCGCCACCACCACCACCATCACCACAAACGTCAACATGACCATCACCACAAACGTCAACATGACCATCACCACCACCACCACCTCCTACACAAATATCATTAGCATCATCAATACCAACAAAGAGGAGAGAGCGAGAAGTAATGTTAGAGAGAGGGGAGGGAAGGTGAACGAGAAGTAGAGCCAGGGAGTGTGAAGAAGGGAGAAAAAGAACGTGTGAGAAATAGACAGTGAGAAAGAGAGAGGATAGAGTAAAGAGAGAGAGATTAGAAAAAGAAAAGTAGTGTAAGAGAGAGAGAGAGAAGTTGAGTTAGAGAGAGAGTATGTGTGTGTGTGAGCGAGAGAGAGAGCAAGAATCAGAGGAGAGAGAGAGGGGGAGAGAGCAAGAAACAGAGGAGAGAGAGAGAGAGAGGAGAGAGAGAGAGAGAGAGCAAGAATCAGAGGAGAGAGAGAGAGAGAGAGAGAGAGAGAGAGAGAGAGAGAGAGAGAGAGCAATAATCAGAGGAGAAAGAGAGAGAGAGAGGAGAGAGATATATACAGTAACTTCTGTTGTTGTTGGTTCTGACGGGAGTATTTATAAAACAGGTACCAACAACAAATATTGCCATCAGCTAAATTCATTGAAAATTCAATCTGCTGGAACCATTTTCCTGCAGAAATTGGCCTTGTGCCTTACCAAAAGAGATTATTGGATTGGCAGTACCGGTAGAGGGTCGGACGGCATGCTTTGACGCATAGAGTTACGGCCCTTGCCATTCTGAGTTCAAATCCCGCCGAGGTTAACTTTGCCTTTCATCCTTACGGGGTCGATAAAATAAAGTACCAGTAATGCACTGGCCTTGTGCCAAAAGTAGAAACAATTATTGTTAATATATATTATCATTAAATCAATTATTATCAAAATATTGTCGTTGTTGTTGTTGTTGATGATGGTGATGATGATGATGATCGTGATGATGATAGTGATGGTGATGGTGATGATGATGATGATGGTGATGGTGATGATGGCAATAACTATAAAATTAATATTATTAAAATAATCAACATTATGTCTCATTTATTATTAAGAGAAGTGATGGAGGAGGTAGTAATAGGCCTACTACTACTAATGCTTCTACTAGTACTACTACTACTACTACTACTACTGATGCTGCTGCTGCTGTTGCTGTTGCTACCACTACTATTACTACTACTACTACTATGACTACTGCTGCTACAACTACTACTACTACTACAACTACTACTACTACTACTACTACTACTACTACTACTACTACTACTACTGCTACTACTACTACTGCTACTGCTACTACTACTACTGCTACTATTACTACTACCCTCATCATCATTATGTTAACCATCATTATCATTATCAGTATTATTGTTAATATTATTATTTTCCCTCTTGCTGTTCTCACGATAATGACATTAATATATAAAAACAATAATTCTGGAAATATATTTGCAGCCCGAGACAATTAGAATGTTACTGGTAAAGAGCGGGGGGGGGGGTAGAGTGAGGGGGGATAAAGTGAGGGGAGGGATAGCGTGAGGCGAGAGAGAGAGGGGGAGGGGGGATAGAGTGAGGGAGAGGGAGAGGGAGAGATGGGTGGGGATAGAGTGAGGGAGAGAGGGAGAGGGAGAGAGAGAGAACGGAGATGGAGAGAGGAGGGGGTTGATGGAGTGTGGATGTATATGAGAGAATGTTGGAGAGAGGTAGATACAAAGATAGAGAGAGGGGGATAGTGAGAGAAACTGAGAATGAGGGAGGAGTGTATATGAGAAATTTGTGGGAGAACGGTAGCTACAAAGATCGAGGGGCATAGAGGGGGGAGAGAGAGATGGAGAGAGAGGTGAGAGAGATGGAGAGAGAGGTGAGGGAGATGGGGAGAGGGATGAGGGAGATGGAGAGAGAGGTGGAGGGGTTGAAGAGGAGAGGTGGGGGAGAGGCGGGAGGTGAAGAGAGAGGGCAGAGAGAGTGAGAGAGGCGGGAGATGAAGAGAGAGGTGAGGGTGAAGAGGAAGTGGCAGAGAGATGGAGAGCGAGTGTGAGGGAGAGGGAGAGAGAGACTGAAAAAAAGGTGAAAGAGAGTGTGAATCAGAAAAAATACCTCATATCCGGAAATCATGTGTATTTTGAATAATGGAGTTGTATGAGTGTTAATCGGGATAAAACCGGATCTTTTTCTATCAATATAAACGAAGAGATTGGAAAGAGATGTTGGCTATTCGTTGTGAAAACAATAGTAATCTAATATGGAGCACTATTCAACAATTATTTTGGCCTTGATTATAAGAAGGGGGAGGAATTTAATGCTGTTTTTATAGGTGAAATCTAATCTTTAATATCAACAGGTTATCATTTCACGATGAATGTCTTTCATTTCGATTTGCAATAAACATAAAGAATTTCTATAAGAAGCTTCATTTTTTTTTTCTTCATCTATTTACCATAATCATTATTAATGCTATTACCATTGTTATCGTCGTTTATATCGTTGTTGTTGTTGTAGTTGTTCTTGTTACTGTTGTGTCATGCGCAACCGACTCTTGGCATCTGTCGTGAGGAATGTTCAGACATACTCGATAGAAATTCAAATACCGTATCTTTTAAAGGAAGATATGAGTAATGATTGCCTGGGAACGGTTCTAAGTATCCACCTTGTCAGCTTAATTTGTCTCTTCTGGAATAATTTAAAGTAGGTTATTGTAAATACATTTCAAAGCATTCTAACAGGGCTGTACTACAAAGGATCTTTGCTTCTTTGAGATAAATTCTACAAACATGAACGAACTGAAGTAACAACAACCTAATCTGTAGGAAGTGCGCTTGGGATGAAGAAATTGTCTAACCTATAACCGTCTAATGTCCGCGCTATGCCGAATTGTGGGCTTGTGTTGATTAAATGTTATTTATTATGTATATGGCGGAGGTCTGTGGCCTAGTGGTAAGGTTGGTGGACCTACGATCATAATGTCGTGAGTCCGATTCCTGGGCTGCGTTGCGTGTTGTGTTCTTCATTTCACGTGTTCCAGTATACTCAGCAGAAAATGAGTACCAGCAATAGCTGGTGGTTTTACTCTGCGATGGACTGGCGTCCTCTCCAGCGGAGGGGGGAGTATTGTATGCTCAGTCGCTTCACGCTATGAAACCGGAATAAGCACCGACCTAACAAGTCCTCCGGCTTAAGACAGATTTTAGACTTTTAGACTAGGGTGGATCCAACTTTCAATCAAGTCTGATGTGAAGATTGAACTACCGCCTTCCTTTTCTAAGGAAGTAAACCTAGCTTTCCTCAGCCTGTTGGCTTTGTTAAATGAAGCCGTATGATAGTTGTGGGTGAATTGTTAAGGGAAAAGCTTTTCCTTAAGGAGAAGCCCTCATCAACTTCTTCAAATAACACTTGATGAGAAAAATAAAATTAGTGCGGGGCATACTATCGTTCAGTGCATTTTGTGACAGATGACTAAAATGTCTCTGCTAAAGGGGTTTATAGCAAATTTGTGATTGTGGGTTGGTGACAAGAACTGAAAGAAGGGACTTCCTTTGGCATATTATTACAATCTGTGGTTATGTGAAGTATGTCCTTAATCAACCTATGCACTGTAACCAAACTACATGCTATTCAAAATTATACTATCATACAGCAATGTCATTATATCTAAAGCAGCATGCCTTCTGTGTATATAACCTGCGATATATTTATGAACCCGTAACATGTAAAGAGGTCGTAGGGACGCCTTTGTGCCATACACCATGTGTGAGCACAGCTCATGTCTTTAAAAAGTGAGTGAGAATGATAATGAAGAAGTAAGAAGGAGATACAGAGAAATAATGTATTCCAGTACTGGACTAGCATTTCTTTTATCCACTTTGAAAATATGAAACTCAATGTTGCCCTCAACGAGATTTGAACTGAGAAAGCTGACAACTGAAACGAATACCACAAGGCATTCTATCTGCATAACATTGTTGTTCCATTATTAAAAGCTGCATGTAAGTGATCGTTGTAAATGTGAAAAGTATTGTAAAACAACGATGGTGACATTTCCAGTCTTTCTCTGCAAGTTAAAGGTCAGTCCCCTTCGTGGTCCCGATAGACAAGATTTAGAAGACATTGTCTCGGAGGATGGCGAGGGAGCCGGGCTAGAGCAGCCTCTCTACCTAGTGGGGATCGCTCTTCCAGATAACCAACTCCTGTCCGATAGCAGGCAGTAGGGATGTGGTCCGGGGTTAAAAAACACCTGAGGTCTCCACTGCCACAGGCTTGACCACAAACCTATCAGAGAGCGGCTGATATTTTGACAGAGTTCCCTCTTTGGCCTGACGAGCAGCGAAGCCTGGGCTGGTAGCCGAACGCACCACGATGTCGCTGGAGAATGTGTCGCAACATGAAATAACATGTTAACACGTTCTTATACTTCCAATATCTGTAGATGTAACAATACGCCATTGTGTACGATACATCTATTACGAGATCTGACATTTGCTAATTAACTCTTCTGGTCAAATCACGACTTCAATAGATCTGTCAAACATTTCAAGACAGTGAAGTTTGTAGGAAACTTTTACATTGAAATAAATAATTTTAGTAGAACCAGTGACATTCATGCTTTAGTTTTTGACGTAAAGAAATGACATTTGCTCAATAATTGTAGTCCTTTACGTTATATGTACAATTTCCACTAAGGTAACTATCTTTAACCCTTCGAGGGACCATAGATTTAGCACCAACCATGTACTTATTTCGACCATTCTATGAAAGTGTTAGTAGCCATGTGCTGTATAGGTCAACTTTAACTTCCACCCTTTGGCGGTCGATAAACAATATACCAGTTTAATACTGGGGTCGAATCATTCTCTATATCGCTTTCCCACTTCCTTTCTCTATTACTTTCCATCTTTCTCTAGGGGAAATCTGCTATATTTAGACCGGGAGAAAAGTCAATATGGCACCCCTACGACTCCCTCAGCAGTTATGTTATTATGCATGCTGTGGATATATACAAATGATTATTATTGTTGGTGTTATTGCTAAAAGGGTGGTGGTTTGGCAGTGTTTTCTTCCCTTTTCTCTTCTGTTACATATTCTCTTTCTCTCTCTCCCTTTTTTCCCAATAATTTCCTTTAATTATTGATGCACTGAGATTAGATATCTTGTCTTTAATGCGTAGAATTATCCATGATCCCCACCAGACATCTGATGAAGGAAAACTTTCTCCCGTTCGTGGTTTCCTCTTATTTATAAGTACACCTTATCCAGCAACTACACAGCCCCTGTTTCTTCTTCTTATATATATATATATATATATATATATATATATTTCAGGTTGGAAGCCCTCTTATGTAAGGAATATATCACGTGATTGTGATCGCGAGCTACACTCCCTTAGAGAAATATGTTGTGACCTAGAAGTGTTAAAATCCTTCCAATGGTATGGTTACTATGGACCCATCCGTTTTAAATATTCCGCATCTACTATTAATAGTAGGCCTTACCCTCTTGATGAGATTCGCCTCTTTAATTATCAAAATATCGATAGTTCGTTTAACAGCTTCGATGGCGATTTTCACATCATAGATATTACTCCTCCCTTCTCTCTCTCTCTCTCTCTCTCTCTCTCTCTCTCTCTCTCTCTCTCTCTCTCTCTCTCTCTATTTGTATATATGTATATATATATATATATATATATATATATATATATATATATATATATATATATATATATATATAAAGGGAGAGAGAGACCGGTGAGATAATAAATAGAGAAATAGAAACATGCACATGTAGCATGGGGATAGACATGGAAAGAGGAGAGCGAGCACATTTCCCTAGTGGTAAGCAATTTGACCCATCGTAATGAAGCACAAGTATCTCATTACAATAATTTTCAGATACATTTGAACTGATTTCTAATAATTATTTCATAGAATGATCAAACGATAAGTTACATATTAGAATGGGTAAATGATGGCGGGAGCAAAGTCGTTGCAAGTGATTGTGTTTAGTATAAATTAAAGATTAATCCATGCATTTGTTTTCTAATTACTGTTAGCTAACATCACTTAATCCCACCAGTAACTATATTTACGAGGTCAGACAATGCTCCACGTAATAGGTTACATACAGAACTTATATTTCCGTTCTAACTGTTTTATTTACATGAATTAATTAAGAAGAAAATTACAGGTCTTGTCAGAAAACTGCTAATAGACTGCCGAAATTGTATAATCTGTATAAATTTACGATCGTCGCGACCAGCAGCAGGGGTCATTTTATGGTAGGTTTACTGTATTAGGGAGCAGAAGATAGACCCAACAACTTTGAAGATGCACCGAGAGTTGAGAGATCTCTATAGAAAGTAGCCGTAAAATAGTCGGTTAGATTTGAATCGTTAGGGTGCCGTTGGGATATACAAAATGTCTTAAGCATTGAAACCTGGCGGAGAAAATCAAATTCTAGGTTTGAAAACTAAGAATTTCTTTCAGATAATGAGGGAAAGAAGGAGAGATAAGGGAAGAAATGACATCAGTACAGAGCTGGTAATTTGTTTATCGACGTCGGGAGGTTAAAAAAGGGTACATGACTTAGGTGGATTTTGAGAAAGCAGAAAACAGGAACAGTAACCAGTAACCACGTATCTGCTTGTGTATGTGATTGTGTGCGTGTGTGTGATTATGTGCGTATGTGTGATTTTGTGTGAGTATATGTGTGTGTGTGTGGTTATTTATGTTTTTATAAATCTGAGTCTGGGTGGGTGTGTGTGTGTAACGACGCTGCATTATCAAATGGTTAAGAGTTTCACTTTGCAAACAAAAGGTCGCGGGTTCGAGCCCAATACGAGGCACCTTGGGTACATCATTGAGTGTACCTTCGGGTGGCCCCATGTCTCATGTGTAAAATTGTTTAGAGACCCTTTAAATGGATTATACCTGTAATTTAAAGTACCCACCGTGTCATATCCTGTCTTGCTGAATGTTCCTGAGGATTACATTAAATGTACACGTGTCTTTATTTCATAAGCAGGCTTTTCAGTTGATCGTCAAAACCTACGGAAGATGATCTCTCTCTCTCTCTCTCTCTCTCTCTCTCTCTCTCTCTCTCTGTATATATATATATAGATATATATATATATATATATGGGGGGGGTGCATCTGTGGGTGCATGTGTGTCTGTGTATGTATATATATATATATATATATATATATAGGTGTGTGTGTGTGAGTGTGTATTTATTCCTCCATACACGCATATATATGCACACACAAACACACACTAATACATACATAAACACATATATTTGAGTGTCCTTTGTTGAGATGTTCTTCCTTATACTATTAAGCAGTGCTGACCGTCGCCATCTAATTCACTCATGTCATTAAAGGAACGACGTGTACGGCACCTCTAGAACCAACACAATCAATTATTTGAACGATTAATTGGTGATATATGTCAATTGCCACTAATGATGCAACTGTTTGCTGTAGGATATATCTTTCTACCCATCATATTATAAACGATTCTTCTTCAATTGTTAGAAACATTTCGTTCTGAGAAAAGAAAGACCATTATTATTACTACTTCTATTATTATTATTACTATTATTATTATCATTCTCCCATAGGAATTTGGAGAAAAAAAATTATATTGACATTTGATGAACAACTCAAACATATATTTGTTATCAGAGTTCATGTTGTAGTTGGACATAATATATATATCTCTGTCTGTGTGTAGCACAATGGAAGTAAATGTTACTGATTTTAAAAATCTTTAATGAAAGTATGTTAAAGGAACATTCCGTCCAACTGTAGAGCAAACTGCCAACATGTCAGTGTGCTGCAGAAATTATATACATCAAAAGGAGAATTGGTAATATCGATCAGCTAAACAGCAAGCGATCACAAAACTATCTGATGTCTCTTACTATTCAGAACTTCTCTCAGTCCGAAAGGCAATCAATCGCAATGAACGAAACAGACAATTGAATGGCTGTTTTTTTATTCGTTTTCTTTTCGTTTTTTTTTTCTTTTTTCTTTTTATTTCTTTTTTCTTATTATTCAGCAAGGCTATAAATAAGGATCTTGATTCCTAGAATACAAGAAGAACACGTGACAAATGTAGCATTTTACGTCATAACTGGCTTTCGGCGGACATCATCGCTTCGCTGAGCTTCGTGTTCATTTAAGCTTTTAATTTCGTTAGCTGGAGATAAATTTACCCTACAAACATAAGTTGTGTTCTTAAGTTTCTACATTGTAACTCTCGTCCTCGAATTTTATTTGATTAGCAATTTCGGTTAATGTTTTCTTCTAGCTTTAACCAAAAGACTTTTTTTTCCTCTTGGTAATTAGTCCGTCTATTTGTAGCAAGATTTTCTTACAAAAGAAAATTGCATTATGCCATTAATAGCCCGCTATATATACGTAGCTCCTTTTATTCTCATATTCTCGTTCTAAACAAAAGCATTTGAAGAATTATTTTATTGAAAATTTTCCCAGATATAAAATAAAAGTTATCAGGAATAGTTGAGATAGAAAAATAAATGTATAAAGAAATTATAACACTTCGTAGTAAACAATTCTCTGTATCTTTTATTTAATTTTCTCCTGCTCTCTTTATTATATGGTTGTCACTTTCGCTGAATAACTTCAAGTTGATTTTGTTAGGTAGGTTTTTGTTTTCTTTTTTATTTGAGACACCTGATTATGTACGGCAGATGAGCCCTGCTGCATAGCCTCTTTAACTGTACTGAATTGAGTCGAAGTAAGTTAAATCTCAACATGAGTTCCCACTCAACACCGACATTAAATTACCGCCATTTTCTAATTGATCAGCTATGCAAAACCATATTTCGTGCTGGGCTGAATATCGGTTAAATTAATTGAGAAAAGTTCTAACAATAATGGACCTCTCATAACACACTTGAGTTTTCTGGTGGTTAAACCATCCATTTATTCATATTTCTGTGACACGACTTCTTGCTTTATAGACCGATTGTGTATTACTGGAAGAGTAGATGCTAAGCATTACACGGTGTATCTATGCTTCACAATAGTCCATGAACGTGTAATCGAACGTAGTATTTCAGTAAGTAAGACATTTTTTTCCTTTAGATGACAAATGGAAAACCATTACAGTTTATTGACATTCAGCTGTATGATTAAGAGGCACTTTTTAAAGCCTAACAGCCTGGACTGTAAAATGTTATATTGCTGTTCAAATGACAGACATTCGACGAAGTATTTCACCCGAGGTTTCATTATTTCATCAATGTGGTAACATAGCATCTATTTTCAATGTTTACGCACATGTTTCAATACTTTTGCATGAGGCCATGTATATCATGATTTTTATGTTATATATAAATTGAAATCTGTGTATACTTCATAAACCGCAAATACCAAACTTTGGTTACGATTTCGACGGAGGTTTATGGCTTACGTTCATAATCTCCCCCATATTTTGCCCAGCATCAGCCAGTGTGTTCAACAACGAAGAACCCGGGAATTAGATATTTATTTAATATTGTAAAATATAAAGTTATAATGATGCAGGTTTGCCAAAAAAAAAAGAAAAAATGAAAAAGAACTCATTAACGGTGAGAATCTGAACAGACTTACTGATATGAATCTGTGAGGAATAATCTGTTGTCCAATTCTTAGCCAATCATAACGTCATGTCAGTAAGGTCAGATGGAGAGCAATAGTTTCGAACCTTGTCTAGTGGTAAAAAGGGCTGCTTAGTTCTTGTTAATTTCCCGCTCATGTTATATGACAAAGAGAACAAACTAACAGTTATTTAGAAGTCATGTCTCTGAAGTTGTAATCATTTCCTGTCGCCTATTTTTCTTAAGATGCTACTAACATCTTAAGCACAGGTTTTCAAACGTCTGTAATTATTTACGCAACAAGCTATATTAAACGGTTCGTTAATGCTTCATTATCTCAGCAACAGTCAAAGGAGGGTCGTTTGATTAAATATTTAAATGATGTTCCTAATGGAAAATATAATTAGAGGATTATGTAACAAAACATTAATCCTCGTATAGAGTTATGTATGTGTATTTAGGCCCAATTTTGCGAATGCAAATACAAATAATAATAATAATGGTTTCTTATTTAGGCACAAGGCGAAACATTTTGGAAGAGGGGAAAGTCGATTAAATCAGCTCCAGTGTGTTACTGGCACTTTATTTTAACGACCTCGAAAGGAAAAGGTGATCTTGGCGGGTTTTGAACTCAGAACGCAGAGGGCGATAAACATTATGCCACAAAGCATGTTGTCCGACGCTCCACCGATACTGCCAAACCAACGCATTTATCATAACAATAATAATGATAATGATGATGATGGTTGTTATTGTTGTTTATTTAGTTATTTATTAGTCACAAGGGCTCAAATATATCCTCTAAACTAAGTACAAATATGGAATGTACTAAATACACAACAAACAGGAGTTGCTGGGGAAACCTTGTACACTATATTAAACTCATTAAACATTGTATACGCAAAATCAAATAGACAAGTAACTTCAAAAGACATGAAAAGCCGGCACGAGGGTAGGATCAGGCATTTTTACGATCTAGACCTTAGCCACTCCACAAAAGCAATTCTATACTGTGGCTATATCTACATTAATAGTTAGTACACCAATAGTGGGAATTTTATCAACCATATATTATTCTAAGTTGATAATACTCGTCTCCTATCTCGTCTCCTATAGCGTCTCCTATCGCGTCTCCTTTCTCGTCTCCTATCTCGTCTCCTATCTCGTCTCCTATAGCGTCTCCTATCGCGTCTCCTATTTCGTCTCCTATCTCGTCTCCTATAGCGTCTCCTATCGCCTCTCCTATCTCGTCTCCTATCTCGTCTCCTATCTCGTCTCCTATCGCGTCTCCTATCTCGTTTCCTATAGCCTCTCCTATCTCGTCTCCTATCTCGTCTCCTATCGCGTCTCCTATCTCGTCTCCTATCTCGTCTCCTATCTCGTCTCCTATCGCGTCTTCTATCGCGTCTCCTATCGCATCTCCTATCCCGTCTTCTATCTTGTCTCCTATAGCGTCTCCTATCTCGTCTCCTATCCCGTCTCCTATCGCGACTCCTATCTCGTCTCCTATCTCGTCTCCTATCGCGTCTCCTATCTCGTCTCCTATCTCGTCTCCTAACGCGACTCCTATCTCGTCTCCTATCTCGTCTCCTATCTCTTTTCCTATCTCGTCTCCTATCTCGTCTCCTATCTCGTTTCCTATCTTGTCTCCTATCTCGTCCCCTATCTCGTCTCCTATCTCGTCTCCTATCGCGTCTCCTATCTCGTCTCCTATCTCGTCTCCTATCGCGTCTCCTATCTCGTCTCCTATCTCGTCTCCTATCGCGTCTCCTATCTCGTCTCCTATCTCGTCCCCTATCTCGTCTCCTATCTCGTCTCCTATCTTGTCTCCTATCTCGTCCCCTATCTCGTCTCCTATCTCGTCTCATATCTCGTCTCCTATCTCATCTCCTATCTCGTCCCCTATCTCGTCTCCTATCTCGTCTCCTATCTCGTCTCCTATCTTGTCTCCTATCTCGTCCCCTATCTCGTCTCCTATCTAGTCCCCTATCTCGTCTCCTATCTCGTCTCCTATCGCGTCTCCTATCTCGTCCTCAGGTTCTACCGGGGTAGGGATATTTTTCGAGTAGAACTTCTAGGGTCATGGTTCTCTTCAATCTAAACATGTTCTTCATTGTTGTGTCTGTTTTTAATTGTGATGAAGTTTTTATTGACTGCTGAGTAACTTACTAATAGTGGTTACACTTGATTGAACCCTGGACTCATATATATATAAGGCTCTGATACCATCAACACCATAAACACAGAGCTGGCATATCTAAGAACTGACTAACTGCCTGATGAGGTCATAGCCATTGAATGGCTATCATCGAAATATATATAGCAGTAAATAAAGGAGTTTGAGTTCATGCAGTTGACTTATGTTTCGTGACTATATATATGTATATATATATATATATATATATATATATATATATATATATATATATATATGTGTGTGTGTGTGTGTGTGTGTATATATATGTGTATATATATATACATATATGTATATATATATATATATATATATATATATATATATATATATATATATATATATATATATATATATATATATATATATATATATATATATATATATATATATATATATACATATGAGATGTGAGAAAAACCACAGACCCTCCATCTCAACTCTACTTTTGAAAAGCAGAAGAACTGCGAAACAGGTAAAGGAACCAAATAAATATATATATATTTTTTAAAACAGACTCCAGTTGCATTTTCGATTTCATCTTTTTTCCTTTATACTTTCACTCGTGTAGGACACCTCGGTTATTTTTCATTTTGTAAAAAAAAACTCACTTTCTAATATATATATATATATATATATATATATATATATATATATATATATATATATATATATATACATATATATACATATATATATATATATATATAATTGGAAATCAGTAAAATAGAATCTCTGGCGGTTTGCAAGTAAATTCGGCCTACTTATATGAAATGATGAGTTAGCAAAGCACTCGATAAGATAGGACCTTAGAGTAATAACATACGTTTAAATAGCTTGACAAATCGAACATTGTGGAAGGCGAAACTAACACACAATATATACCAAAGCAAAAATTGAACTAATCAGGTTATATATATGTGTGTATATATATATATATATATATATATATATATATATATATATATATATATATATATATATATATACATACATATATATATATATATATATATATAATTATATATGTATATATATAGATATGTATATATATATATATATATATATATATATATATATATATATATATGTTTAGCGAGGTTTTAGATATGAAATCGTGTGTCGAAATAAATATTGTTATACTTGGGGAGGGTCATATTGCTGTAATAATAGCCAGAATTAATAACAGAACACACTCACTCGTTGGTTTCCGCTTCTTTATCTTTTATATCAGTTAATTAATTCATTCATTCATTCTATTCTCAATGTTTACCATTGACTGGCCAACGGTAAAAAATACAGATATAATATAGATATAAACATATATATATAGTCTAACAAAGTTCTTTCGTTGCACATTTGCAACATCGTCAGTTGTTGTATTATGGTCCTCCTGTTGTATTGTATATCAACGCCATCTTTATTTTACCTGTTTATTTATTTGAAATAAATAAATAAATAAACAGTGTATGTGTACGTGTGTGTATGTGTGTATATACAACAGTAAATGTGACGATGTATATCTGCCTGTGATGTATAATCCATGTGAGAAGCTGTTGTATATTTAATCTGATTAAACTTATTGAATCCAACTTTCTCCTTTCTAGTTTATACGTCGGTGAAGTTGCATAATGTCTTTACTGTGTGTTTGTTTGTGTGTGTGCGTGTGTGTGTGTATGTGTGTCGGTGTATGTGTCTGTGTCTGTGTGTGTGTTTGTGTGCGTCTATGTGTGTATGTGTGTGTGTGTATGATTTGCATCCCTGACCATCCCTTCAATTTTCTTTGTTTAGGAAGTCATTTAGAGGGTGCGCTGTGGTTTTAGGGGATTTGCCTAATATCTATTATGATGGACACCACGCTTAAAGGCATCGTGTGGCGTTCTGTGGGTGTGTGGTTTTATGTGTGTCTGCTGGGCTTTGTGTATGTGTATGTCTATGTGTCTGGTTCTATGCGTGTCTAGTGGGGTGTATATATGTGTATGTGTGTGTGTGTCTGGTGGGCTTTTTGTATGCGTGTGGTTGTATGTGTTTCTAGTGGGTTGTATGTATATGTATGTGAGGGGTTGTATGTATATGTGTGTGCATTTTTGGTGGGGTGTATGTATGTATGTCAGGTTTATGTGTATGTGCGTGTGTATGTGTGTGTATGTGTGTATTTGTACTCGGTATATTACCGCTGGGATCTGTTGTATAGTGGACACACCATAGCCGCCAAGTTGGTGAAAGATTCGCTTCGCATTCCTTTGGTTCGTGGTTCAATCCCAGGACAAATGTCATTTACTATAGCCAGGCGTTGGCCCTTGGCTTGCGAATGCTTTAGCAGACTGTCGGTTAGACTGTGCCTGCAATTAGGTTAAGTTACACGTGTCTGTGGAATGCTTGTCTATTTACACGACAATTTCCCGACCAGGTTGTTATGTTGTGGAAGTGCATGGCCTCGTGGTAAGGATGTTGGACTTACGATCATAATGTCGTTGGTTCGATTCCTGGTTTGGGTTGTTTTTTTTTCTTTTTTGTTTTCTCGAGTAAAACATTTCATTTCACGTTGCTCCAGAACACTCAGCTGAAAAGAGTACCAGTAATAGCAGGGTGTTTAACTCTTCGATGGACAGGCATCAGTACAGTGTGAGGGAGTCTTGTACACTCAACTGCTTGATACCACAGATACCGGGATAAGCACCAACCAGTCGAGGCGACGGGCTCATGACAGGCATTTTTAGACTTTGGTTGTTACGTTGATCGAACAACAGAAACATCCATCGTCGAAACTGACTGAGGATCAGTGCGTTTGGCCTATTACGAGGTCTAAAGTAAGGTATTTTTTTTTTAAAGAATGACTGTGGTATAAATAAAATGTAAGATTCGTTGTAATTTCTGATTGTTCAGTGAATAGGAATACTGTGTCTGCCAAAATCTATCTCTACAGAATTTCTATTCAAGATATACCTGACTAGCGAACCATTTTCATCTTTTTAGTGGTGCAGAAATAGAAGAATCACAAATAGATCATATTTTGTCGCATAATTAAAATTGTTCAATTTATGTCAAAATTGCTTTCTTTACAATTGAAGAAGCAAATGTATTTTGGAAAAATGGTTTAAGTATGTCTAGTTTTGCTTTCTGAAGACGCTGTGTATGTGAATATATTATACATATGTATATCGTCAGGAGTTGTGTATATCACCTAGATAACCACAAGGAAACGCATTTATGATACGTGTATACACCCGTTTGAACTTAGTAGAGTTTTCTGAAAAGAACGTAATAATTTGCATATAGTTAGCGTTCATGGTGATAGTTTATATATATATATATATATATATATATATATATATATATAAAAACAAATAACAAAACGAAATTAAATTTCGTTTCGTTTGTAACTCACTTTTGTATGACTGACGCTTAAACAATTAAGTTAAAGATGTACATCCATATATGTATACTGAAATACTAGTATGTATATGAATACACACACGTATACATATGTAGATGTACCAAGTTTTTTCACTGGTCACTTTACTGTGAGTGACCAGCTATTCTGTATGTAAACACACAGACAAACCGGTTTTTAGAGTCATACTGGTTTTTGAGGAAACACCTTTCCTCCATTCTCCAGAAAGCCAGACAAGGAATATTGAACTAGTTTCGTTGTTGTTACAACTCATCAGCAATATTTACCTATCTTCCGGCCCCTCTAGAGAATCGTAAAAGCACTTATCGTTATATGCTTTTTCTATGAAAATTAGTAGTGGGCAGACCAATTTGCATAGAGTGTGAGTAAGTACCGGTTCAACGGAGACGATAAAAACAAATAACAAAACGAAATTAAATTTCGTTTCGTTTGTAACTCACTTTTGTATGACTGACGCTTAAACAATTAAGTTAAAGATGTACATCCATACAAGATGTACATCCATACAAACGAAACGAAATTTAATTTCGTTTTGTTATTTGTTTTTATCGTCTCCGTTGAACCGGTACTTACTCACACTCTATGCAAATTGGTCTGCCCACTACTAATTTTCATAGAAAAAGCATATAACGATAAGTGCTTTTACGATTCTCTAGAGGGGCCGGAAGATAGGTAAATATTGCTGATGAGTTGTAACAACAACGAAACTAGTTCAATATTCCTTGTCTGGCTTTCTGGAGAATGGAGGAAAGGTGTTTCCTCAAAAACCAGTATGACTCTAAAAACCGGTTTGTCTGTGTGTTTACATACAGAATAGCTGGTCACTCACAGTAAAGTGACCAGTGAAAAAACTTGGTACATCTACATATGTATACGTGTGTGTATTCATATACATACTAGTATTTCAGTATACATATATGGATGTACATCTTTAACTTAATTGTTTATATATATATATATATATATATAAGAAAGATGGTGTGATAAGATACCAGGTGGACCATAATGCACCAGAGTACTCAATGCTAAGGGTAGTTGGGTGGGTAATAAGAAAAGGTCCGGCCGGATCTAGCTGTCGAAACGGCCGGAGCTCAGCCGTCGGGTTCCTGACTCTTTTCCTATATATATATATATATATATATATATATATATATATGAAAGTATAGAAATTATTGTGAGCAAGAAGCCAACAGTATGTCATAATATATAACTGACTATAACGTCAAAATGGAAAATAATTAACGTAAGATATGGGAAAATAATTCAAACTCAATTCAAAAAAAATCAAGACAGAGATTTTATCCCCAGATTTTGTGAAATCCAGGGAAAAACCAATAGAGTCTTAACTCAGAATCAAATAAAGTTTAAATACCCATCCTTCAATTTGGAAAAACTACAAATGCTACATATAGTCTTAAAAACTTCTCAGTTGGGACGGTCACGGTTGGAATCGTTCATCAGTAGAGCTCAACCACTTATATATATATATATAAGTGGTTACACAACAGTTAGTTCACTATACCGAGAGCAATTGTTTCACCTTAGCGGATCCTCAGCTTGTAATGGACTTGGTTATACGTAACGGGAAAGCCATCACTAAGTCCAAGCCGTACGAAAGGGGCAATCCGTCGTGTGGATGAACGAATAAATATTCTAAGGAATAGCAATTTCCTAAATTCAAATAATGAATTCTTCACACGTTGTCCACACGTATGGAAACACCTCTTACATAACTACAAATCTCCGGATTGAATTACAACAACATCCTAATTTCTTACCAACTAGAAACTTTCGGACTTTCGCAGTTATCTCCCTTACACCTCTCGCACGCAATTTAGTATTGCCTGGGTGAAGTGACCGTTTCTGCGCATGCGCGTTTGTACGGTTATCCTTTCCGTTCCGTTTAACCATGCCCATTACGAGGTGAGGATCCACTAAGGTGAAACAATTGTTCTTGGTATGGTGAACTAACTGTTGTGTAACCACTTCTACCTAATTCGTCCCATGGACTGAGTGCTCTACCATTACGGATATTACCTTCCAGTGTTCTACCACTATATATATATATATATATATATATATATATATATATATATATATATATATATATATATATATCGTTCAGTTATGACCTGAGGGTCCCGAAGCCCGTTTTGCCATAATGTTGTTCCGCCTTCAAAGATGTGATCAACATGTCTACCAAAGGCATGGTGAACATTGATGTGTTCCTGTAATCTGGTGGACAGAAATAGTGAAGTCTATATTTATATGTTCTTGTTCGTGATTATGTGACGTTTTTGTTTGTGTTTCTGTGTGTGGGACTTGTAAATGTAAATGTGTATTTCTAGTCAGCGTCTGTAGTTGTGTTTAGATTTATATTGCTTGTTATGTTATATACATCCGCCGATTCCGACGGTGACTCTTCCAACGAAAAACAACTGACCGTGCAATGAACATATATCTGGTTGAGCATTCCACAATACCTAGTCGTAAAGTATTGCACTCACGATCATAATGTTGTGGGTGCGATACCTAAACTGAGTTGTGTATTATGTATGTGAGCAAAACACTTCATTTTATGTTGCTCCAGTATACTTAGCTGAAGATAAGTATCAACACCAGTAGCTGCAGGTTTAACCCTGTGATAAACTGGCGTCCTGTCCAGCGGAGAGGAGTCTTGTACTCTCAGTCGCCTCATGCCATGGAAACTGGGATAAGCACCAGCCTGATAAGCCTCCAGCCTCGTGACAGATTTTATACTTTTTTTTTTACTATTCTAAACACACATCTATCCTTAAGATAATTCTTGGGGGACATCACATCTAGCGTGAAACAGTGTGTGGCAAGATTAATATTTTGAAATACAGATACAATACATTTTTACCAGTTGAGTTGACTGGAGCAAGTAGAAATAAAGTGTGTTATTCACTAACATGAAATAAGGTGAGAATCAATATCGTGACGTTAGGATCGGGAGCAGAACACGCTAAACATTACACCACGTGCCTCCCCATTTGTGTTAACAATACTAAACCCCATGCTTGTTTCTCTATGTTATGCACCAGACTGAAGTACGTAAGAAGGTCAATCATCTCTATTATACACTAACAGAGCAAACCACGGCATGGTTGGTTGCAGATTCATAACGAAATACATTAATAGGCATAAAAGAAATGATGTATATATATATATTATATATATATATATATATATATATATATATATATATATATATATATATATATATATATATATATATATATATATATATTTAAATATATACATATATATATATATATATATATATATATATTGATTGAAAGTAAGAGAGACAGTTTCATATATGTGTGTATATATATAAATAAGTGCAGAATAAGAGAGGCGTGTATATATATATATGTATACATAATATAGAGAGAGAGAAAGGGAGAGACACACTGACATAGTTATATTCATATATACGATCGTATTGTATGTGTATAAGTGTATAAATGCATATATGTTTGAATGAATACATGTGTATGCGTACGTACGTGTGTAAAGACAAATATATTTATATATATCTATATACATATATGCATACATATACATATTTATGTCTCTCTCTCTCTCCCTCTCTATCTCTCTCTCTATATATATATACATATATACACACACACTGAAACTCATACACACATATATATGAATTTATATAAATATATATATATATATATATATATATATATATATATATATATATATATATATATATATATATATATACATGTGAGGTGCGAGAGGACTGGGGGAGAATGCAGGGGGAGAAGAAGAGAGACAGATAGGTAAAAGAAGAGGAAGCAGGATGTCGTGTGAAAACCAGTCATTAATTTAAACATCTTCATTCTTCAAGGCTATTTCTCTGAATAGCAGCCAAATTTTCCTCTATCCATTAACTAGCCCCATTGTATTGTTGCTGACTTTTATTAGGATGATAAATCATTTCACAGCCAATACTCAATGAGATTGAACAGTTTCACATCGCTTCTTCTTCACTTTGAACTTTCTTATCTTCAAAATATTGCAAGGCAGCACACATGGTTCTTCTCTTAGACAACAAGTAGATATAATAAGGCAAAGTTATTTTATATGAGTCAACTCATATTATCATTACTATCATTATATATATTATTGTTACCATTAAAGGCGGTGGACTGGTAGTAATCGTTGAACGTTGGACAACATGCTTTGCAGTATGAGGTCGATTTAAATAAAGTACCAGTAATATACTAGGGTCGATTTAATTGACACCCCTCTCCTAAAATTGTTGGCCTTGTACCTAATTCAGTGGCAATTCTTTTTATTTCTAATCAATATTTTATGTAGATTTATTATCATTAAGGGCGGAGGATTGGAAGTTAATGGCGGTGGTTGGGCGTTGGACAACATGCTTTGCGGTATAGAGGTACAGTAATTTACTTCGGAGTTCAATCCCCAGCAAGGTTGCCATTGTCTTTCATCCTTACGGGATCGACAGTAATGTGCTGCGTTTGATTTAATCGACTTTCCCCTCTCCCAAAATTGCTGGCCTTGCGCCTATAGTAGAAATCATAATTATTTAACAATTATTTATGGTCTGATTTCAAATCCCGCCGCAGTTAACTTTGCCTTTCATCCTTACGGGGTCGATACAATAAAGTACCAGTAATTGACTGGGATAATTGGTGGCCTTGTGCCAATAGTAGAAACAATTATTATTTAACAATTATTATTATCATTAAAGGTGGGTCATTGGCAGTAATGGTTGAACGCAGTGGGGTCCACTTAATCGACTTCCTTACACAGAATATAGTTGGCCTAGATCAGAAACCATTATTATATTTATCAAGAAAGCTGTGGGCCGGTAGAATCATTTCACCTTCTATACTCACATGTAATGCGTTGCCTTTCAGTTAGACTCTCTTCATATATGATTATCTATCTCACACACACACGCATATATATATATATATATATATGGAGGAAGTTATAGTTCACTTGAAGCATTGTGTTATGAGGTATAAACGTTTGTATTTGTAAAGCCAAAACAATGCAGCTATGGACATAGAATATGAATGCAAATGCAAAAGATATTGTTGACAATTAGTCTTTTACCTTAAATTTATTTAAATATCCTTAATTTTCGATATAATATCTCTTCTTCGGAGGGAAGTAAAGCGGTTAAACCAGTGTTCTAAATGACCTGGCAAGCTATTTAGAACACTGGTTTAACCGCTTTACTTCCCTCCGAAGAAGAGATATTATCTCGAAAATTAAGGATATTTAAATAAATTTAAGGTAAAAGACTAATTGTCAACAATATCTTTTGCATTTGCATTTATATTCTATGTCCATAGCTGCATTGTTTTGGATTTACAAATACAAACGTTTATATATATATATATATATATATATATATATATATATATATATATATATATATATATATATATATATATATATATAGATAGATAGATATATAGATATATATATAGATATATATATAGATAGATAGATAGATAGATAGATAGATAGATAGATAGATAGATAGATAGATAGATAAATATACACGGGTGTGTATGATTGTGTATAGAAGATAATATTAATAAGAGGAATTCCAACTTTGTCTGATTTACTCGTTTTATTTACAATCCTTTAAAATTTATAATGGTATTATAATGAAATAGTATGATAGAATATTAAATTCTAAGTGTTAATTGAACAAGTACTTTCATGCTTTCGCAATCTTCAGGTTCATAATATGTGGTGACACTCAAGTTTGCAATTTTCCACAGTTGAAAATTGCAAACTTGACTGTCACCACATATTATGAACCTGAAGATTGCAAAAGCATGAAAGTATTTGTTCAATTAACACTTAGAATTTAATATTCTATCATACTATTTCATTATAATACCATTATAAATTTTAAAGGATTGTAAATAAAACGAGTAAATCAGGAAAGTTGGAATTCCTCTAATTAATATATATATATATATATATATATATATATATATATATATATATATGTTAGGTAATTCCAAAGGAATAGCAAAGGAAAAAAGGGTGCTCTATGTATAGAACAGAACTATTTAATTAGAAAGTGAACAACACAAAATATAACTACTCCATTACCAAAGGTTTGTGGATCACAGACGATAATGATATATGTCGGGATCATTCGTCAGACAGAGGTGTTATAAAATCAGACATTATCAGATGCTATAACATCTCTGTCTGACGACTGATCCAGACGTATATTGTTATCTTCTGTGATCCTGAAAGCTTTGGTAATGGAGTGGTTATATTTTGTGTTGTTCACTCTCTAATTAAATATATATATATTCGAAAGAAAGTAATATTGTTTTTCAAATGTATATAAATATATATATATAGGAAAAAGTATAACCCCGACGGCAGAGCTCAAGCCGTTTCGACCGCTATTTCTGGACTAAATTAGAATTTTTAGTCTGGTGAATAAATAACCGAACTTGTTAAGGGGGTACTTCCTTATATGGGAAGATTGTAGTTGTCAAGAGGATTAGTTCACAAATAAGTCTATCATGGCATTTGGTGGGAGGTAGGGGTGGCTGAACTTGCCTGTAGAACAATAGGGGGGTGAGTGGAGCGGTCAAGCGTTGAAAGTGATATGTATACAACACATTTTAACCAATCCTCTTGACAACTACAATCTTCCCATATAAGGAAGTACCCCCTTGACAAGTTCGGCTATTTATTCACCAGGCTAAAAATTCTAATTTACTCCAGAAATAGCCGTCGAAACGGCTTGAGCTCTGCCGTCGGGGTGATACTTTTTCCTATTTCCCACTCTACTACCCTAAGTATTGAGTACTCTGGTGAGTTATGGTCCATCTGGTTCCTTACCACAATTCCTTTGTTATATATATATATGTATATATATATATATATATATATATATATATACGAGTGAAGTGTATGTAACTAGCGTCTTATCCAGGGGTGAGAGTCAGAGACTAATTTACGGCGTCCAAAAGTAAATGAAGATACTACCTACCATGATCCTTTTGATTAAAAAAAGTAACAAAAAAGAAAGAACCAAAAAATCAAAGAAAGAACAGCGTATATGTATTAAGAAAGATGTATTTTTTTATAGTTTCTTCTATTAAGACCGAACCTATTCTACTCAAGTACTATTGTTGACCTCGGTGTATAAACAACTATAGAACTAACGGTACATAATTATTGTCATATTGTACATTTCCGTACTCCTCTTCAGTATTTCCATTGTTGCAACTCTCAAGCCATATCTCAATATTTATATTACAATCCATATCACAATAAATTTATTCTTTCTCTCTTTTATCCTATTACATTTCCATTCTTATTTCATTCTTATCCTATTCTATTCTATTATAGTCTATTATATTCTATTCTTGGAAACATTCAAACGTACCAATGCTCCTTCATCATATTTTACAATTCCAATTAACTAAACCATTCGCTGTTCTATGATTTCTTCTTCTTCGCAATTACATGAAGGGTAATAATTTCTTCACAGGAGAACGTTATTTAGTATTACAGAGACACCAAGTCTCCAAAAGTATACTCTAAACCCGCACCACCTTTGACAATCTGGATATCCGATTTCAGTGAAAGGGAGAAAGCATGAGAGGCGATAGCGTTCGTAACTCCATTCTGTGCAGGATTGACTGTATATGGGACCTTAATAAACACGGAAGAAGAGAAGAATTGTTTCTACTTTGGGCATAAAGTCAGTTATTTCAGTGGAATGGGAAGCCGATTAAATCGACCTTAGTGCGTTAGTGGTACTTTATTTTATCGACACCATAATGATGAAAGGCAATGCTAACGTTGACGGGATTGGAACGCAGAACGTAAAGGGCCCTAACTATATGCCCAGAGTCAATAAAATAAAGCACTGGAATCGATTTAATCAACTTTCTTCTCCCCCAAATTGATTGACCTTGGGCCGAAATAGAATCCATTATACAGTACTTGGAATCTAATTAGCTGATGGTAATATTATCATTAATATATTTCAACACAAAACACTAAACGAGGTTTAACATGACTTTTATGACACGACATTTATAATTTTGTCAGATACACCCTTATTTCATTAATACTTATCGTTAATGCACGTAAGCACCTTCTTCTTCTTCTTCTTCTTCTTCTTCTTCTTCTTCTTCTTCTTCTTCTTCTTCTTCTTCGACCTGGGAAGGTCGTGGGTCCAGAATCTTCGTACACGCCTTCCAGCGGGTTCCGTCAGGAACGACCGTTTCCAAAAGAGACTAGACGAGCTCATGACGGATGTCATCTATCTATCTTGCTCGGCGTTTTATTCGATCTTGTTCCGACTAAAAGTAACCACGTATTAAGAAAATACTGAAAAAAAAAATAAGGAAAAAGAATCAAAATAAAACTCATCAGTTTGTTCAATATAACATGTCTGAAATATAAGCTGTCCCTTTTTACACACACACTCACACACACACACACACATGCTCACACATACATTAACTAACATAGACATAATCGTATAGCTGAATGTATATAGGGTTGCATACGTGCATATATATATATATATATATATATATATATATATATATATATATATATATATATATGTGTGTGTGTGTGTGTGTGTGTGTAAATGTGGTTGGTGTTAGGAAGGGCATCCAGCCGTAGCAAACCTGCCAGATAGTCCTATATGAGCGAGACACGGTCACCTGACCAACCTTGCCTCAAGTGGTAGAACTCCCGTCTAACCCATGCTAGCGTGGAAGATGGACGTTAAACGAAGATAATGATGATGATGATGATATATAGTCTTCAAATGTATTATTATTACTATATATATATTATTACTATATATATATATTATTACTATATATATTATTACTATATATAATATTTGATTGACTTGTATTATAAATATATGTATGTGTGTATGAGCGGAGAAGAGTGTGCAGGACAGATGAGAGTGTATGTCGGTACAGAGGATATTGTGTGCTGGAGAGTAGGAGAGTGTGTGTGTAACGAGCGGAGATGTGTATGTATGTGTGTATATGTGTGAATTACTGTTCAATATATCGAGCAGTCTACGTCTTTTCTATAAATGTTTCTATCATGCAAAGATATCAGTATGAATAATTATCAGGGTTTTGGAGGATGTTTTTGCTGTTAATCTGATCATCTCTCGTCATTATCATCTCGTAAATATTTTAGCTTAGTCAGCTGACTATATTTACATATGTGTTGTATAATTTATTTCGTTGTTTGTAAACTACAGCCTATATATTCCTCTGAATTAATAAACTGCATTGAAAAAAACTTGTTTATGGCTTGTGGTAGAATTGTGCGGAACTTGTTTAACCTGAAATGTGGAATTAAAGGGTATGGACCTCCGTCGGTTTCGACAAGTTGTGTTCCAGTTGTATGATCTACATAATAGCCAGAGCATGAATTTAACATGTAAATAACATTCCACAGGCACGAGTAACCTTAACATAATTGAAATGGAGATTAAGCTTGACACAGTGTGTGGCAAGCCTGGCCGTTTGAAACGCAGGTAAAACACAAGTTTCCCGTGTGTGTGTGTGTGTATGTGTGTGTGTGTGTGTGTGTGTGTATGACAGCTCACACCTATGCAGGTTTAGCTGGCCTCCTCCAAGGTATATCTCGTTGGAGGTGTCTTGGG
>OZ024742.1:27173487-27225987 GCA_964016885.1 Eledone cirrhosa
ACATAGCTACCGATTTGACATCATATGTAAATACATTTGGAGTTTACAAGAAATGTGTAACCAAAACTTATTTACTTAATTCCACTGAAAGCATAGTGTGAACTTCATGTTAATATATGTCTATTGCTTCCGTGACTATTTCTGGTTTGCCATTTCTACAAAGCGACTAAAATACCTCTTTCTCATTCACCTTTTCGCCACAAACTTTATTTCACGTTCGTCTTGTCTATTCAACTGGTAAAAATAAATTTTGCTTGTAATTCAAAGGGCATGCCTGTGAGATCTAAGTTAATAGTATACGTGTTTGTGGAAGGTTCAGCTACTTATGCCTTAATTTCACCAGCAATCTACTTAGGCATTCTAATAAATAGAACATTCATAGTTGCAAGTGACGGAGATTAAACAGAATACAACACCTAGCGTAGAACGTTAGAGTTAATACTGACTTTCATTCTGGCTTACTACCTCTATATTGGATCTTCCTAGTTAATAACCATAGAGTGAACTGTTGCTTCATTTGCTCTTTAATACAATCCGGAATTCCGTTTTGTATTGTTTGATTTTGTATCTTGCTTTGGTTACAGTTTTCGTTATTTCAACCATATGTAATGTTTTTATCAGTGATGTTATCTTCAACAAAATCAACACAGAAACCGAAAGGTTTTCCTTCTTATACAAGACCTAGTTCCTTCAGACAAGATATCTGAAAGACATATGTGAAAAATGAAATCATCACGAGGTATTGTAAAGCAAATTAAATACAAATAAGAATAGCTCTAAGTACGTCAAATTAACTACGTGTATATTTTAATGTGTACGCAGTTACATTTATATGTTAATGTCTATCAAATTACGTATACATTTCACTGTCTATGTAAAAAAAACATACACACACACGAAAACATGTGACACAAACGAAACAAAAAGAACCTATAAACAATAGCGATAAAATCCGGAACAAATAAACTGGAATGCCTAATGCATACTATAATAGAAGGAAAAAAACACCAATCACTTTTGTCCAGAGGCAAAGCTATAACAAAAAAAATGTAGGCGAATTTTATTCTGTGAATCTTATGCTATCACTTTACAAATGTAATCACATTACAAGGAATACAGTCAGCGTTCTCTCGAACGTTAACACTAACAGACTGCTTCGTCTCATAACGACAATGTCTAATATAGAAACAAGATACAAGAGGATAAAGACCACAGAATCGTCCAACGAAATACACAACATTTCCTGTATATCGGTGACTTAAAATATGTACAAGGAATAATAAACTAGAAAACCTACTTCAAACTGTGGATATCTTAAGTAAAGATGTACGAATAATTATGGATTATCTCAAAGAGATAAATTATGCAACGGGAAGAATATTGCACTAT
The DNA here is from genome assembly GCA_964016885.1 of Eledone cirrhosa. NCBI lineage: Eukaryota > Metazoa > Mollusca > Cephalopoda > Octopoda > Eledonidae > Eledone > Eledone cirrhosa. Next base: position 27,174,877 of record OZ024742.1, read on the forward strand.
ACATAGACACTGAAATTAGAGACTTAGATTAATACCGAATACAAGCAACCGAAATGGGGTTCCTCCGAAGGGTCTTTGAAGTGACGTTACTCGATAGAGTACCTAGCTCGGAGATCAGAGAGTCACTCCAGGAAAAGCTGCTACTTCTCTGTGTTGTGATCTTTCAACTCCGATACTATGCGCATATCGTTAGAATGTCTCAGGAAAAAATCGCGGAGCAGATTTTACAGACAAAACAAACCGACAGGAGACCCAGGGATATAACCCAAGTAAAATGGTTGGATATCATCCATCAGCTTGGCTAATCTCGCTTGGGGATCCAGCTGGATCAGTTGTAGACGGTTGCTTCTCACAGGACCTGCTGGAAGGAGTGTTTGAGGACTGCCCCCACGACTCTCTCAAGAAGAAGATGAAGATCACAACCGCCTATATAAACAACTAGGAATAAACAAAACAGCAAACTTACAACAAAAGAAAATAGAATAGGAAATTAGAAAAGAATACTATAAGAGAGTTACACTTGGTCATAATAACCATTAAATATTACAGCTTTTATATAATAAACTGAAAACAAAGTGAACTGGAACATTCAGAGTGTAAACCAGGAAATTACTGATAGTGTACTGAAGCTACCAACCAACTCTGAGCAGTATTAAATAGAATATACTTTCGCCACATACATGGAAAACGTGGTCAGACACAAATAGAAAATTAATAAAAAATGATAATAGTTGGAATGGGAAAACACTTAGAAGCCAATAGAATAAGACTGACCAAAAAGTTATTCTCTGTTTACAAGTTGTTAATATAGATTTTATTGGTGCTACTATCTACACTGCCTCAGTGTGAGTGTGTGCCCTTAAAACATATACACCAAGTCCAGACACGAATGTAGCAAACTCTTCCTGTCACTGCTTCTTTTTCCTTCAAAAGAAACACTGAGAAATAGGATCGATTGAAGGGACGGGTGGGTTGAAATTGTAATATATATATATATATACGAGGTGTGTCAGAAAAGTTCCAGGACTGATGTCACAAAAGATGTATTTCAAACCCAAACTTCACACTAACAGTTTCCTCCTTCAAAGTAATCCCCCTGGAGTCTAATGCACTTTTCCATCCTTTTCTGCACGCTTGCATGCACTCCTGGAAGGATTCTTCCGGAATCCTCCGCAGTTCTTTCGTCGCGGCCTTTTTTATGTCGTCCACGTCTTCAAAACGGGTCCCCTCCGGGTCGTACTCGAAGATCCATGACTCATCATCGGTGATGACTGTCCCTAGCCAGTCTGGTTCGATTTCAAGATGCTTGAGGATGTCCTGGCACACTTGCATGTGTCGACCCTTCTGGTCATCGTTCAGCAGTTTTGGCACCATCTTCGCGCAGACTTTCCGCATGTCCAAATCTTCAGTGAGAATCTTCCAGACGCTGTCCCGATTCATGCCCAGCTCATTTGCCATCAGTCGTACAGTCAGCCGACGATCGCTACGCACCATCTGCCTGACGCGCTCAACGTTAACCTCAGTCCTGGTTGTTGAGGGCCTTCCGCTCCTGGGGTCATCTTCCACGTCCTCGCGTCCTTCTTTAAACCTCTTGCACCACTCAAAAACACGTGATGGTGACATCGTCTCATCTCGATACACTTGCTGCAGCAATCTCAGTGCTTCTGACCGAGTTTTCCCCAACCGTTCGTTGTTCTGTGCTCATTGCTTGACGACCAGAAACAGAGGACATGTATATAAAATTATGAAGAAAAAGGTTTAATCGCTGCAGAGAGCTAAGATTACAGTTACATACTCCAGGAGTAATACATTGAAGGAGAAAACTCTTAGTGTGAAGTTTGGGTTTGAAATAAATTTTTTGTGACATCAGTCCTGGAACTTTTCTGACACACCTCTTATATATAAGGCTAACCTGAACGGTTCATCGACTCACCAATATACTCTCATGAAATGACCAAATGAGGTTTATTTTTCATCATAGTCCCTGGAATAAAAATATACAATTATTAGCTAGAAAAGTTGAAATTAATGCATGTAGAATTTCACAGCTGTATCGTCATTTCTTCATAGTCAGCCTACGAAGTTTTCAACTGACGTTAGTAAATACCGGCCACTATTAACCCCAACGTGACGCTACGTGTGATAATAATTGTTTCTACTGTTGGCACAAGGTCAGCAATTATCCAAGTGCATTACTGGTCCTTTATTTTACCGACTCCGTAAGGATGAAAGGCAAAGTTAAACTCGCCGGGATTTGAACTCAGACCCTAAAGGGACATAACTATGCTAGAAAGCATGGCGGTCGTCCCTCAACCGGTACTGCCAATTCTTTGATAATAATACCTTTCCATACCACGATTCATTTATGAAGAATGTCAAATTGCTTTGAGTGGGAATAGAACCTAAATAGCCAGAGGAGTACGTTGCATCTTTGCCAGTAACGTTAGAAAACGGTCAAAGTGTTGAGTCTTTAACAATACAGTTTCACCCCACCCACCATTTTCTTTTTATCAAAACATAAAACAAATCCATTCAATGACAGCAAAGTCAAATGGGATGAAATGAAACAGTGAGTTTAAGACGTATTTAACGGATTAAGCCAAGTTAACAGATAGAAAAATAAAAAATTATTATTTTAAAACTGTTTAATAAAAAAAAAAAGCAAGGAGTGTTTAACGAAATCAATAAATTAGTGCAGAGGGAGCGACGAATTTTAAAATCCCTCCGGGGAAAGATTTAGCGAGATTTTATATCATTATGGATAGAGTTTTGTTGTCTAAAAAATAGGGAGCGGGAAACTGAGCACGTGTACCGGATTAATGGGTCTCTCTGACATTCATTAATTGAGGTATTTCACGTTAAATATTTACAACAGGATTATTAGTATTAAAAACAAAATAATAATGATAATAATAATAATTTCTGTGATCAACATGAGGCACATGTTTGATGAAGGAGTGTAGTTGATTATATCGATCGTCTGTACGTGACAGTTCTATTAAGTCATCGATCCTAGAATGACAAAAGGTAAAGTAAACAGAGTTAGGATTTGAACTTGGAATATAAAAAAAAAAAAAGTCGTAAAATAACTGACCTAATAATGATTTATGAATTAGGTACAAGGCCAGCAATTTGGGGGAAGTGAAAGTCGATTAAATTGGCCTCCGTACTTGATGTTTCTTTATTTTATCGACTCCAGAAGATGAAAGGAAAAATTGACCTCGACTGAATTTGAATTGAGAATATAAAGAGCTGGTACTAATACCGCAAATCATGTTCTTCAAGACTCTCATGATTCTAGCAATCTACCACTATCGACTGAGCTTATAATGGTTTCTGATTTAGGAACAAGGCCTACAATTTTAAGAGGAGGTCGAAGTCGATTAAATCGACCTCAGTGCATTATTGGTATTTTATTTTATCGGCGTCGTAAGGATGAAAGTGAAAACTAATCTGGGTGGAATTTCAACTTAGAACGGAAAGGGATGTAACTCTATGTCACAAAGCCCTACTGATACAGTTGATCCACCACCCTCTCCACCGGAGTAATAATGGTTTCTTATATAGGCACGAGGCCAGTAATTCTTTTTGGGGGGAGGGGAAAGTCTATTAAATCGACCCCAGTGCATTACTGGTGCTTTATTTTATCGACCCCATAAGGATGAAAGGTAAAGTTAACCTTGGTGGGATTTGAACTCAGATCATAAAGGGCCGTAACTCTTTGATGCAAAACATGGTGTCTGACCCTCTACCGGTACTGGCAATCCACCACTCGTCACCGGAGTAATAATGATTTCTGCTTTAGGCACGGCACAAGGCGAACATTTTGGGTGTAGTGGAAAGTGGATTAAATCGACCTTCAGTACGTTACTGGTGGTTTATTTTATCGACCATGAAAGGGTGAAACTAACTTCGATGGAATTTGAACTCAGAACGTAAAGTGCTGTAACTATATGCCACAAAATCATGTTGTCCGACGCTGTACCGATGCACCCTATCCACCATACTCATGTTCAGTATAATAATGGTTTCTGATTTAGGCACAAGGCCAATACTTTGGAGGCTGGGGAAAGTCAACTAAATCGACCTCAGTGTGTAGCTGGTACTTTATTTCATCGACCCCGTAAGGATGAAAGGCAAAGCTATCCTCGACGGGATTTGAACTCAGAACATACAGGGCCGCAACACTGTGCCACAAAGCAGGGTCTCCGACGTTCTACCGCTACTGCGAAGCCCCCACCGTCAAACGCCTGCCCACTGAGTTAATAATAATTGCATCTTCTCATATTCTGCTCCAAAGCTGACCCTGATCCAGAGGATGAGAACATCTCTGATGTCTTTTATCGTGATCCTCTTTGCCCCAAATATTTTAGAATTAATCTTTACACAAATGTATGTCACAATAACTCTACTTGTCTCTTCGCCCTGTCTTCATGTTAAATATTACAACCCCTTGTGTCATATGCCCACCTCATACGATGTAGAACTTCATGTAACACTGAAGACAACCAGTGAATAATTAATCTCACGAGTACATTAGAAAAGCTCCTGTCCCTTTCAAGTTGCAGAAAGAAGTTATTTTCTTTCTTCTTACTCTTTGATATGTTACTTATGACACCAGACGCTTAACCTTGTCACACAGCTTTGCTAAGTAAACTCTTTCTCCCCATGATAACTCATGGCTGAGTGGTATCTCTTTGCCTGAGCTCAACGAAGAAAAGGAAACTGGAAATGCACTTAATGTTTTGCACATTGAAATCACCCCGTTTCGTTCTGCTGCCTCCTTCATAATGTTCTTCATTTTTCTACTGTGTGTGAATGTTTGTGCTGTTGTTATTACTTTGGTGTACGTTGTGAAAAATTTGGATTCCTTTAAAAGAGTAGATAGCCCCCCCCCCCCCCATAATCACGAATGCACATGAGATTTGCACCTAGAAAGGTCCCTTCAGAGGCACAAAGTCAGGCAAGGGTTTTTTGTGTGGAAGACCAGCATTCTCCCTCGCATATTAGGCTCCCCTCTTCAAAGGCAAACATTGATGAAGCTTGGGACCAGTGACGTCGCAAATGATTCCTACATCAGAGTGAAGTGGAGTAAGGTGAAATAAAGTGTCTTACTTAAGGGCACAACACACCACACTACCTGGTAATCGAACTCACAATTTGACGATGGTAAGCCCAACGCTCAACCACTAAGCCATGCACATCAACCTTAAAAGTGTAACCTTTTTTAATTGTAACTTTTTCTTGTTTGTTTCTTTAAATTGTATTGATATGTTTATTGTTTGTGTCAAGTGATCGAATATCAAAAGAACGATCTTGTTAAAAGATGTCTATCTTATGCAACTCTACACTTTCTTACATGTTATTACTTCTTGTATAGTAGAAATCGTAACGAAAATAGTGTTACTAAGGAGATTGTAAAGTCAGTCATCAAAACATATCGCACGAATTCGAAACACTGCTACCCAGATCTACAATAAAACGTTCAGGAAAACGAACAATGGATCATGTGACTGATTTGAAGCATGATGCACGGGGGTTTTTTTTTTTCGTTTTAGTGGCGGTAGACCGTTTAAACCGGTGGAGTTGCCAATGCAGAGAGTTGGTGTGAAGTTGACAGCGGGAGCAGACGGTCTGGGGTCGGGGCGTGGTAAAGACTGTTGGTGTATATTTGGGGATGTGAATAGTCGTCGTGAACCTGGTTTGCGAAGAATACCATTACACAAGACATCTTGACTGGTGCGTCTATTTCTTCCGCTCTAAGCAGGTTGGTCAGCTGGACAGGCTTGTGGTTTTCCAGCCCCTGACTTTGGGCTGTTGGAGCCGCGTTGTAGTTGGAGACCGCATTTTGCAACAACAGCGTAAACAATAAAATCTTGCATAAAAAAAACAATGTTTAAAGAAGATCTGGACTCGCTGTCTAGTAAAGGTATCTAGTACCATATTATAACAACACTAGAAGGATGTATGACAAAGTTAACCTCAGCAGGTGTTGATATCAAAACGTAAAGACAAATACTAACCATTGGCTTAACTCCCTAAACATTCTGCGAAACCACCACCATCAACACTGCATGCTTTCAACGTTATCTGAAAAGCGATAATGTTATTTATTAGACTGATTTAACATGTCTCTGAATTGTTTCCGATTTAGGCACAAACAAACAGTTTTGGGGGAGGAAGGATGCAAAGCAAATTTGTTTTCGGTATGATTTCAAATTAGACTGTTGAAGGCCGCAACGAAATATTGCATTGGGTTTCAGAAAACAGAAGATATAACAGTAGCTATAATTCATTTCAATAGACATGATAGCAATACAAAATAATTGTTTCTACTTTTGGCACAAGGCCAGCAATTTCCCAGTAACTTACTGGGACATACAAAATGATTGTTTCTACTGTTGGCACAAGGCCAGCAATAAACCAGTGTGTTACTGGTACTTTATTTTATCGACCACGTAAGGATGAAAGGCAAAGTTATAATGCTTTCTGATTTAGGCTCAAGGCCGATAATTTTAGGGGAGGCATTATTGGTGCTGAGTTTGGCAGTATCGGTAGAGCGTCAGACACCATGCTTTGCAGCATAGAATTATAGCCCTTTACGTTCTGAGTTCAAATCGGCCGAGGTTAACTTTGCCTTTCATCCTTAAGGTGTCGATAAAATAAAGTACCAGCAATGTACTGGCCTTGTGCCAAAAGTTGAAACTTTATTTTATCGACCCCGGATGAAAGGCAAAGCTAACCTCGACGTATTTGAACTCAGAACGTAAATGTCGACCAGATTTCAGTCCTCTGATATTGCAAATACGTTCTGGCATGTGTAGATCGATTCCTTAAATACATACTAAAAACTATCGTTATATTTGAGGGATTTGAACTCAGAACGCCAATGACTGTAATTATATATCACAAAGCATGTTGTGCGAAGCTCTACCAATACTGCCAATCCACCACAATAATAACAAACATCAAATAGAAACAGTTTCGTAGATGGATAGGGAGAGGGAGACTTTTAGGGTAATCATAGGCAGACCCCTCTCCCCATAAAACCCTTGAATATTCTGTCACATTACAGGCTTTAAAGGGACCATTTCTCAGTTGTTTTCTTCTGCATAGAAAAGAAAAGTTAGAGTAGACCAATTTAGCTACTTCAATCTCGCCGCTCTCACTCATCTTTCAAAAGACCCACTAGAGGGGAGGTGTCTACGACAGTATGTTTTCCCCCGACCACCACTAACAACAAATCTGATAGTAATAGTAGTAGGAGGAGGAGGAGTAGTAGTAACTGTAGTAGTTTAGTAGTAGTTGTAGTAGTAGCAATAGTGATAGTAGCCGTAGTAGTTGTAGTAGTAGGAGTAGTAGTAGGAGTTTTAGTGTTAAACTAGATTATCAAATTAAGTATTTTAAATTAATTTCTGGGATTGTTTATCAGCTGGACACTCCTGTTGTTTATTAATCCCAACTTTTAATGTTTATGAAAATAAGATCAGCTAGATTATGACTGTATGTATGATCCCGTAACTCCTGATAAAGTGGTAGGGGCGCCGTATTGACATACGGCATTATTGGGCATTTTTAAGCTTGGCGGAGCCCATCCCTCGCTGGGACTGAATACAGCAGGTTTATACGTAAGGAGAGAAAGTACTAGACCCAGTACTAGAGTGGTACTCTTTTTCTAATCAACCTGGAAAGGATGAAAGGCAAAGGTAACCTCGGTGGTATTTTAACTTAGAAGGCAACGAACCAGAACGAATAACAAAGCATTCTATCCGACGTTCTAAGCATTCTGATAATTTACAGATCTTGTGTATATGAACAGTTGTTAACATTACTATTAAGACGAACTAATAGAACTGTGAAAGATAAAACACCAATCTAATATCTACTTATATATATAACCAGCAATTTCTCTGTCTGTCCGACAGTGGAAACACGTGCGTAGAGAGAGAGTGAGAGTGAAAGAAAGAGACAGACTACGAGAGGGGATAGCGGGAGGGGGAGAGAGAGAGAGAGTGAATAGACGCTAAAACACGTGCTACAGAAACATTACCTTCCCCTCTCCACTGACTTTGGTCACTGAGGCCGAGGGAATCGCGCTGAGCGCGTCATAATGACGTAATGCAGACAGCCAGACATACAGACAGATATTATAAGGGCGCAACGTTATATCTATGTATCTATCTAAAAAAAAGACTAAGAATTATATAGAGAGAACACTAAATCGCCTAATGCGGTCCCTAGGGCATAGAAAATTTGCTCAAAATACTCACAGGACCATAAGTATTACATGTCTAAAGTTTGAAAACAATCGGTTGGATGGTTCTCAAGTTTTAGTGAGCTGACAGACAGACAGACATTCTCTGTTTTAGATATATAGACTAGCAGAAAACCGCCCTCGCGTGGTTTTCTGCTAGTCTACTTATATATACAACCAGCATATTCTCTGTCTGTCTGTCCGACAGTGGAAACACGTGCGTAGAGAGAGAGTGAGAGTGAAAGAAAGAGACAGACTACGAGGGGGGGATAGTGGGAGGGAGAGAGGTAGAGAGAGAGAGTGAATAGACGCTAAATCACGTGCTATAGAAACATTACCTTCCCCTCTCCACTGACGTTGGTCACTGAGGCCGAGGGAATCGCTGGTTGCTATAGAGACACCTTGCACAAGCCAGAAGTAACCAGTTCGAGGCGGTTCTGACTAGACACCATGCGAAGAAGGTTTCCATTGAATTTGTGGTTGTTGCTGCTGATATTAAGGACCATTTGAAGAAGGTTGCTGCTGATGAGGTAATTTATTAATCAGATTGCGCAGTTCCATAACCTACGTTTGATTTGTTCAATTTTTTTCTTCAAATTTTTTTGTTGTTTTTTTGTTATTTCTTATTGAAAAAATATAAATAATAAAATAAAGTTAGAAATTTAAATACAATTAAATCCGATTTAATTTCCATTTCCAGCAGCCAATGTCCAGTGTTCAATTTCATGAAAAAATTGGAAATATTTCAAAAAATTGAAAATTGAATAACTTTTGAACATTTGTTTTGACAATAAAAAAATATTTCCTTATTCACACCTAATGGTATGATTAACATTTCATAGGAATATTTTTTTCTAACCGCCAGTTATTTAAATATTATTAAAAATAAATTTTTTTTTAAAAAGAATGGAAGATTTTGTGGATATTTTTTACCACCTTCCAAGACTTAAACACTAATTCTCGCGAATTTGTGTTTTGTAATGACCCTCAGGACGCTGCTATTGTTGATTCCAATAGTGCCTGGTATTCGAATATGTTAGTATACAATTTTTTGAATAAAATTAAGGCGCAATTAGAGCTGCCAAACAAAATTTGTTTCGGCTTCGGCCCATATTATATATATATATAATGGGGATGATGATGATATACATAGTTACATATGTATATGTAATCTCCTTATAATATATAACCAGCAATTTCTCTGTCTGTCTGTCCGACAGTGGAAACACGTGCGCGCGTGCGAATGTTTTTTGCGCACGCGTAGAGAGAAAGTGAGAGTAAAAGAAAGAGACAGACTACGAGAGGGGGATAGCGGGAGGGAGATAGGGAGAGAGAGAGAGAGAGAGTGAATAGACGCTAAAACAGGTGCGCGCGTGCGAATGTTTTTTGCGCACGCGTAGATAGAGAGTGAGAGTGAAAGAAAGAGACAGACTACAAGAGGGGGATAGCGGGAGGGAGAGAGGGGGAAATTGAGGAGTGCTACAGAAACATATATACATTTCTCTGTGTGTGTAATATATATATATATACACACACAGAAATTTATATATATACACACAGAAATATATATACATTTCTGTGTGTGTAATATATATATATATATACACACATAAATATATATACACACAGAAATATATATACATTTCTGTGTGTGTAATATATATATATATACACACAGAAATATATATACATTTCTGTGTGTTATATATATATTTATACTAGCAGAAAACCACCCGATGGGTGGTTTTCTACTAGTCTATATATATATAAAACTGAGGATGTCTGTCTATGTGTGTGTGTCTGTGAGTTTGAATCCCTAAAACTCGAGAAGTACCCAACCGATTTCTTTCAAACTTTACTTGTGTATTACTTATGTTTCAGGGAATGTTATGCACATAAAGAAATTCAACTTGTTGATGCCCTAGGGCCTGTATTAGGGAAAACATGAGTTTTTTTTCGCTTTTTAGGAGCTTTTTGAGGCGTTACGTCTGACCGATTTCCTTAAAATTGTAACTATGTATTAGTCAGTCTCTTTTTCATAAACTGAGCAAAGAAACTGCAACTTTGTTTATGGCCTAGGGCCCGCATTAGGTGAAACACTTCATTTTTTCAGCTTTTTATGGCTTTTTTGAGGCGTTACGTCTAGCTGATTTCCCGAAATTTCAAGGCATATTATGCACATAAAAAAATTCATTTTCTTGGTCCCCTAGGGCCCGCATTTAGTGAAAACCTGCATTTGTCCTGCCTCATCGAGGAAAATCTTAAAGATTATCATGCCATCAGAGTAAACGGTTTATTTTCTGTACATATTATCCAGGTATGCAGTTTTTCCACGATTAGATCTGTTGGCGGTCCGCGTTCCAAAATACCTTATCCCGTGCAACGCTGGGTACCACTGCTTGTATTATATAAAATTATACATACATGTGTTCAAAAATATGCAATATCTACAAAAATTCTAACTTAAAAGTTACACTTTGAAAAGCTACCCAGAACTGAAACCAGTCAGTACAGAACAAATAATATTTTCTTCCCGCCAACCCACAGTAAAGAAATATATTATATTTTGTATCGACTAATTTATTTTTTTCATTGTGTACTGTAAATTCACATATACATATAAATAATATGAGATCCGACTTCCTAGCTGTATAATCATTTGTCCTATCTATATATGTATAGATATGTATGTGTGTACGTTGCGTGCGTATATGTATTCATTCTTCCATATTCATTGTCAAAGTAAAATTCTTTCATTCTTGCTCTCTTCCTTCATCCTCCTGTCCCTCCCTCCCTCTATCTTTCTCTCTCTCTGTGTTTCTATGATTGGATATATAAGTGAATACATGTGTGCATATGAAGGAATACATCCATATACATTGATATATATATATATTGATATATATTGATATATATATATATATATATATATATATATATATATATGAATAAATACATACAGAGATAGGATGAACGCACACACATATATATATGTTATATATTTATATGGATGTATATATATAAATATATATATACATATAATTAATATACACATATACATATACGCAAATATACATTATATATATATATATATATATACATACATATATATATACATATATATTTATATATATATATATATATATATAAATATATGTATGCATATATAAATATATGCATACATATATATATATGCATACATATATATATGCATACATATATAATATATATATACATATACACATATGCATATATACAATATACGTGTGTGTGTGTGTGTGTATGCTTATACATAAGAATATTTATGTTTTCCCCAGGGGTTCTGCACGTCTCTGTGCTATTTATTAACTGTAGGGCCGTAAGTTGTATATTTTATGTTTTCTTCTGAAGTTACAGCGAAGTTTTTCATTACTTCCTTGAATAGCTTCGGGATATAAAATATGTATTTTTATTTAATATCAGCATACATTTCATATCAGGTATTTTAAATATTGATACACTACGTCAACTAGTGTGTATCTATTAGTTCGGTTCCTGGATGAGCTCCTCATTTAAATATGTTGAATATTCATATATTTCTGTTACAACTGCTTAAAGGATTTAACCCAAAATTGCAAGTGCGTAATTTCAATTTAAAATTTGAAATTTTACATCAATTTCATAATTAATATATTGTGTTTTTGTTGATGAAGGCGCGTTGCTTAGTGATTAGAAAATTGGATTCGCAATCATGAGGTTACGAGTTCGATTCCCCTACCGGACTATGTGTTATGTCCTTGAGCAAGACAATTTATTTCACGTTGCTCCTGCTTCCAGTAGGTAAGACCGGTATATAGTATCACCAATAGAAACCTTGTTACCTTGGTCCGATTTTGCATGTTCTAACTCACTTGGTAAACGAATGCACTCTGAGATGTTATCGATCGACTCCTTAGATCCCTACTAAAAACTATCGTCATATTTGGCTGATATTTACAATATTAGAGGTATGAGATCTTGTCGATCGGGAGGGCATTCAAAAAGTCTCCACAATGATAGACATTGGCACGATCGAGTAGTAACAATACTAATACATGTAAATATTGTTAAGTTAACTTCGTACATAATTTATAAATCTAGAACCTTTTGATAACAATAGAGATCATTTTTAATTTTTAATTCGTTTATGAATATTTTTTTTTATGTTTTTTCCTTTTTTTTTTAGTTTGCTTATCTTTTGTTTTTCTGCGCCATGATAATGTCTTCCATTTTCTTCGCCTTCATTCCTCATCATTCCTCTGTCAACACATTTAATCTCTCAAAGGTTAAGATTCATGAAATAATCTATACATCACCATTTGAGACGCAAGAAATCCACTCAAACCACAAGCTATCATATTAACACTTATCTTCCCTAACACATTAGCAAGATATTCTCGTCATGTACCGAACAGTACTGTGTCTCAATCACATTAAATATTTAAGTCTTTTCTCTAATTCTGAAAATGTGTACAGTTATCTGTTCATATTGATTTCATGTTGCTACAGTTATATCAGCGGTTAAAAGAATGTTGTACCCGTAAATCAAAAGACCACTCACGCTGAATGTCCCTGAGAATTTCAATGGGGTACACGTGTCTGTGGAATGTTCAGCTACTGGCACTTCAATCTCACAAGTTGTCTGTTCAGCTGATCAAACAGTTATAACACTCGTCGTCGCAATCGACGATGGTCCTAAACATAACTCAGTTTCTTCTGATACTCCACATATGTATGTATGAGCAAGTAACTCCTGATAGAGTCGTAGGGGCGTTTCTTGGGCAGCTCAAGCCTGGCGGAGCATATTTCTTTCAGGGAAAGATAGAAAGTGAAATAGAGGAAATAAGAAGGAGATATAGAGGAAGAATCGAGCCCCAGTACTAGACTGGTACTTTTTTCTTTGACCGCGAAAAAATAAAAGGCGGGGTTTGAACACAGAGAGCAGAGTGTCGGAATAAAGCATTCGACATTCTAACGACTCAGCCAATTCGACGCCTCCACATATATTACATGGAATATTGACGGATGCACGTGTTGTGTATCGGTGTCTGTGCCTATGCCTGTTTCTGTGCATTTGTGTTGAGATTGTTTATGTATCTGTGTATATGTGTCTGTCTGTGCATTTGTAAGAGGGATTGTGTGTGTATATGTGTCATAGCATTTAGATTAATCATGTATAAGTTTGTGATTACTTTGTGCCATCTCGCCAAAGTCAAAACTTACATCTTCACCCGGATACTGTTATGATTCCATGAATCCGGGAGTGAATCTAAAGCCATAACCAGGCTTTAGAATCTCTCTTCTATCTCATTGTTTTCCTCCTTCATATGACCAGAAATCTTTCAATCTACAATTCATTCTTTTGTCTTACTTTCGCTTTCTACAGAATCCCTTACTCTAAGCAGTTTCAAGCATTGTTTGGGACGTAAAACACGTTAAATACACCTATTTAAAATACGCTCTTATTAGGTGGAACGGTTGTAGAAATGATTATTTAAACATCTAAGTATTCCGAAAGCGAAATATGTTCATAAATTCCTTGTCGGGTTATATAAGGTATTTGTTTTCGATAACGTATTTCATATATACATTTGTCCTATCCACAATTCATTCATGTACTCTCACAGAGTACTCTATATGAAGGAATGCCCCGGTTAAGTGAATCATTCCGTCACGTCACCACACACACACACAGACACCACACACACACACACACACACACACACACACATATATATATATATATATATATATAATGATAAACGTGAGGGGAAAATAGACAAATATACCTCATTTTTTCGCCAAAGTCCCGACTGCAGTTATATATATATACACGCGTATACATGAACGTATATATATATATATATATATATATATATATATGCATACCCACATTTTCTTATACATTATACATATCTATATATATAAAATTATGTATATATATATATATATATATATATATATATATGTGTGTGTGTGGTTGTGTGTGTGTGTATGTGTATATATGTATATCGTGTAATCTGTTTAATTTAATTACGTGTAATGTTTAATCACCAAATTAAATGTAGATATTACTCAGTGTTTGACGAATTACACCTCCAATGTTCACTGCTTCCAGCCAGTCTATTGAAAATCAATTGAAATCCTTAACATTCTGATTAAACATTGTATCATTACAGATGTCACCACACAACCAAGTGGTTAAGAGTCTAGCTTCATAATAGTTCGTGTCCAAGTTCAATCCCACTTCACCGCATCTTGTGAATGAAATTGTGTATAGTGACACTATTTGAATGTCCATCGGAAGGTGTACATCTCTAATACAAACGACCGTCCTTTACATGTGTTTCTTGCACTATTTTCATATCTCAACATCTTACAACATCGATCATTTGAATCAAATCAATACATATTTATTATAGTTGTTTTATATTTCTTGATATAATATTTATCATAATGAAACTCTTCATTAACATAATGTCATAGAATTCGTTTAGAAAATCTGCAGATATTTAGAATTATCGCAGTAATATATAAATGACAAAGAATATCATTCAAGGAAAAAAAGCATATTTTCTAAACACAGTAGTTGAAAAGTTAGCGTAGAAACTTTATTAATTAATAGAGTGTTGTTATTATGCTAATATAATCACGAATGCATATTGAGTAACATTAGTTTTAGTTAAAATTTATCTTTCCCACTGACTCTTTCGTTAAGAAAAATAGTAAAAGGGAAAAAATTGTTCGGAAGCTATTCTTCTCTCTCTCTCTCTCTCTCTCTCTCTCTCTCTCTCTCTCTCTCTCTCTCTCTCTCTCTCTCTCAAACAGATAAGAACTTCGAAATTTGAGAAAATTGATTCAGAAATGTTGAGATTACATAGTCAAGATTTTTTTTCCTGAATTAATGAATTAACTAATTTACTAAAAACTGATGTTGGTGGGTGATAAAAGTTACATTAAAATCATTGAAATATTAAAATTTAACAATGAAGGTCAAGTGAAGATAATACACACATTTATTAAATGACAGGCCAACGTGACGGTATGTATATTGTGCGTGGCGGGCCTTGCGTATGTTAATGAGAATTTCTCGTTGAAATTTCAGACTGAAAAGTATAGTTAAACATGATAAAAAATACACTAAACAATTTGGAAAGATTCTAAATGAAATTTGACGTTCATATGTTGATTGCTTCTTTTTGTGGTGGATGTTGTAGTTGCTGTTGCTATGGTTGGTGTATATCACCATGTCAACCCTGATCGAGCAATCAAACAATAAATACTCTTTCACTACTCTGTCTATTCCTCAGACACAGAATGTCAACAATTATATTCTCCATATTTCCGTCTTTTCACATACTGTATTTAAGCTACTACTTCTAGGAGATTGGGGCATCATGTACAGGTTTCTATGACAATATATACTAGTAACATATAATGGTAAACCCCTGGAACTTGTCTGAGAAATATGGGAAAGATTTCAACATATTAAATATGTCTGTAGATGTCTCTACCTAGAAATAATGTTATACTGCAATAGAAACAGAGTCAGGAAAACGGGCTTTACCTAATCTCTGGATCCTATTAAAACTTTTAGCTAAATGGTCCTCAAATCACATTCAAGTCGCATAGCTTAGTGGTTAGAGAATTGAGCTTAAAATCGAAAGCTTGTGAGTTCAATTCTCGGACCGAGTGATGTGTTGTTTCCTTGAGCAAGACACTTTATTTCACGTTTTTCCAGTTTACTCAGCTGTAGAAATGAGATAATAGGACTGGATTCCCTATCATTAAATCACCTAAGACACCTCCAACGAGATATACCTTGGAGGAGGCCAGCTAAACCTGCATAGGTGTGAGCTGTAACAACAACAACAACAACAAATCACAGTCAGCTTTCAATTAGCGATGTAAGCTTTGAACAAAGTAACTCATGATAAACAGCAAATATGTGGTGATCATGGCTACAGCATCTTTGGTCATAATTGTGCTTAATAATGAGTTTTTTTGTTCGCTACCATGCATAAGTGATCGTTGCAGTTTTATCCATGATCAGCCTTTAGCCAGCGTACCTGAGATCAGTGGGGGTCCTACGATGATCATCACATATTTGTCTAAATGTATCCGTCGCTAATTAAGCATCTTTTCGGTATGATTTCAAAATAACTTGGCTGTTACTTGTAGCGATTTGAACAGAGAGACTCCGTTAGTAATTCATAGTTATTTGTTACGGAATAATACCTATATGGTGTGATTTGAGCGGGATTTGGTTGCTGTTTCCAGCATGTTGAACGCAGAAGTTCTCATTTACTGGTAATTGTATTCATTCATTACATATTCCAAGGGTGACCCAGTTGATGCTGACTATAGTCGAAGACCCCGAAAGTCTTACCTAACAACTAGGTGCTTTATCGTCGATAGAAAAATGAAAGACAAAGTTGATCTGAAAAGGAATTGAACTCAAAACGCAAGGATATGTTGTGAGCAAGAGTTCTTATTAACTGTTAATTAATCCATATATTGCTTATTCAAAGGACGACTCAGATAACAGTGGTTATAGTCGAAGACACTGAAAGCATTACCTATCCACCAGCTACTTAATCTTTGATAGAAAGATGTATGACAGGAATTGAACTCAGAACCTAAGGATATATAACTTAATAACAGCTCACCTGTTTCTTCTGCCACTCATAGCATTTTCAATAATTATGATATAACCAAATTCTATATATTATTCACATACTTGACAATAATAGCAATTATCCTGATTCTCTCAGCAGACAAATCAACACAATCAGTCATTGGTTCTCTCCGACTTTGCATTTAACTTGTCTAACGCAATGATATTTTTCCCGCATCACGAAATTCAGGTTAGGAATCGAATCTTAATATCGATTTTAATTGTAGTAGTTACCGTATGGAGGTTAATCATCAACCATATTCCGCTTTCATTACTCCTATCTTTCCATAGAGCAACTTCATCGGTTCATATGTTTATATGTTTAGATTATTAATTCATGTGAAAGCTCTTTTGTTAAGGCGTCTGAGACACGTGTATGTCTGTATATAATATCTTATCTTTGATGTTGATCTATGTTGTGATGAAATTCTTCTGTTAATATTTCATTCCGTTAATCTTTTGAACTATATCAAGAAAGTTCTCTTTAAGGCGACTAAATCAAATACGTTCATTTCTCTGTCTTTTTTTTACCATAAGT
Organism: Eledone cirrhosa; assembly: GCA_964016885.1. Taxonomy (NCBI): domain Eukaryota; kingdom Metazoa; phylum Mollusca; class Cephalopoda; order Octopoda; family Eledonidae; genus Eledone; species Eledone cirrhosa. The sequence goes on from OZ024742.1 coordinate 27,192,364, forward strand.
TCTTCTTTATGCCATACAGATAGTTCATAGAAGCACAAGCCTTCGTCTTATATAATATACGTTCTAACATAGGCCCCACATATTCGTGGGAGGTATTACTCCATTACGTCAATCATTTTATATGACTGAAATATTATTTTATCATATATAATGTAATTATATATCATACTGACATAAGATGTTCTCGTGTATAATATATCACAAGGTATTTTATCATATATATGTAGTTATATATCATACTGACATAAGATGTTCTCGTGTATAACATATCCACATCTCAAATGGAAAGGTATTTTATCATATATAATGTAATTATATATCATACTGACATAAGATGTTCTCGTGTATAATATATCCACATCTCAATGGAAAGGTATTTTATCATATATAATGTAATTATATATCATACTGACATAAGATGTTCTCATGTATAATATATCCACATCTAAATGGAAAGGTATTTTATCATATATACATATATAATTATATTTCATACTGACATACGATTTTCTCATGTATAATATCTTCACATTACATGGAAAGGTTTTGTTGATTATACAATATATTTCTTTTCTTCACACACACACACACACACACACACACACACACACACACACACACACACACACACACACACACACACACATATATATATATATATATATATATATATATTTACTCCCAACCCCATATATATATATATATATATACACATATATATATAACGCTATCTTCTTCATGGTTTTCCACACACCATTGGTCAACCGGAATACGTTAAAGAAGATATGCCTCTAAAATTCTGACAATGTACATTGACCCAGTACATTGTAACTGGTTGTAATGGCTACTGTAATGGGATACAAATTAGTGGAACACTGGATAGAGACCTATGAAACATTCCAGAATCTCACCTTGTGTAACATGTTTTAATATTGACAGTGGTACTTTATAACAGCTCAACCATTTTTGTGAATGCAATTGCATAAAATCTTAGCAAGATAATCAGGTTAAGAGGACCTGTTCCCTTCTATTAGGCTGTTGCTGATATTGCTCTAAAGACCTCAGCATTGTAAGTATACATTAGGTTTACGTTGCTGAATATTTAATTTTATATTAACTCTTAATGTTCTCTTCCATTAGCCAGACATTGTTAAGAATGTCCAAACCACGCTATAAATGGAATCATTAAAAATTAAAGTCTTTACTTCAGTTTACTGTACATTTTCGCAACGATTTCTCCGCTAGTAACGAAAAATCTCAAACATTCGAATTAACAAACTAAAAGGATAAATCGAATGATATCTTAATGAAAAGAAAATATTTTGTATAGAATTTCACCCATTTTGAGACAAAATATTTAAGGTAGCTTACTTTGAAAATTGAATCGAAACAGTGAAACAAACAGAAATTCTCTCACTTTGTCTTTCTCCTCGTATCATCTTTCAAAATTCACTCAAACAGTAATGAATAATGCTGGCTTTTCATATCTGTGTTTAGTTGGGAAAGATTAATAGATACAAAGGGAGAGACAGACAAGGTGAGTGTGTGTATGTCTCCGTGTTTATTTGCATGTGTGTGTGACTGTGTCTCTATATACATGTTTGGGTCTATGTGTCTGTAAATAGATGTAAGTTTGTGTGTTTGTGCGTATAGGTGTATGTGTGAGTCGGTGTTTTTGTCAATATATATTCCTCTCTGATTTGGGTAGCTAAAACGAATGAAATTGGAAAAGAGACAAAACAGGTAGAATGTACACAATTATAAATGTCGAACATTTTTGCCTATAGACAAACAGTACAACTAACGCTTAATATAATATGCAGTTTTTATAATGCAACCGTAACCTGTGTATCAATTATAAACCAGTTTATACCAAGCTTTATATTCTCCACAATGAGAGTCCTCGGTGTTGTTGTAATCGCCGTAGATTTATTTAATATAATCTATATAAAACTTGAAAGGCCTGTGGTTTATTGTATACTAGGAGTGGTACTCGGCGTTGCACGGGATAAGGTATTTTGGAACGCGGTCGCCAACAGACCTAATGGTGGAAAAACTGCATGCCTCGACAATATGTAAAAAAAATAAACCGAATATTCTGATGGCTGGATAATCTTTAAGATTTTCCTCGATGAAGCAGGAAAAATGCAGGTTTTCACCTAATGCGGACTCTAGGAGATCAATAAAATGAATTTCTTTTTATGTGCATAATATGCCTTAAAATTTCGGGAAAATCGGCTAGACGTAACGCCTCAAAAAATCCCTAAAAAGCTGAAAAAATGAAGTTTTTCACTTATGCGGGCCCCAGGCCATAAGAAAAGTTGCATTTTCTTTGCTCCTGGTATGAAGAAGAGACTTAACGCCTCAAAAAATCCCTAAAAACATGAACAAATGCAGTTTTTCACCTAATGCGGGTCCTAGCGGATCAAAAAGTTGAATTTTGTATGTGCATAACACTCCCTGAAACATAAGTAATACACATGTAAAGTTTGAAAAAGGTTGGTTGGGTACTTCTCGAGTTTTAGGGATTCAAACTCACACACACACACACACAGACACACATACATACTCAGGGAAGTGACGTAATGCAGACAGCCAGACATACAGACAGATATTATATGGGCGTGACGTTATAAGTATGTATCTATCTAAAAAGAGAAAGACTAAGAATTATAGAGAGAGATCGCTAAATCGCCTAATGTGGTCCCTAGGGCATTGAAAATTTGAAATTTGTTTTTGTTCTGAACACTCCCTGAGACGTAAGTATTACATGTGTAAAGTCTGAAAACAGTCGGTTGGGTGCTTCTCGAGGTTTAGGGGTTCAACCTCACACACACACAAACAGATCCTCAGTTTTATATATATATAGACTAGCATAAAACCACCCTGTGGGCGGTTTTCTGCTAGCAAATCTAGTGTACATACTGATATTGTTGAGATTTGGATGAGAAATGTTTTCGGCACCACATGTTCACCGTCTCTCGGTGTGTCTTTTATGCATGTATAAATATATGTTATCTATACGGTGAAATCTTTGAAATAAATATATGTTAAAACGAAAAAGGAGAAAAAGAGATTAGTGACCGAAATTTAAACGTTATGATACATAAACGTTATGATATAACGATGGAAATATATCTTCAAATGGTCCTTGGCATGGTGTCAAGTCAGAACTGCCTCGAACTGGTTACTTCTGGCTTGTGCAATGTGTCTCTATAGCAACCAGCGATTCCCTCGGCCTCAGTGACCAAAGTCAGTGGAGAAGGTAAGGTAATGTTTCTATAGCGACAGTGTTTCTCATGGTAGCACCAAAGTGGAGAAAGGAAGGGGACGATAATATTTCTGTAGCACCTACATTTGAGTTTTAGGGAAGGACAGACAGACAGACAAACAGAGAAATGCCCATATATTTCTGTGAATGTATATATATATATATATATATATATATTACACACACAGAAATGTATATATATATTTCTGTGTGTGTATATATATATATATATATATATATATATATATATATATATATATATATATATATTACACACACAGATATGTATATATATTTCTGTGTGTATATATATATATATTACACACACAGAAATGTATATATATTTCTTAGAACAAAATTATTATTAATGTTTTGCTGTTCATAACAATTGGAATTGAAAAATTACTTTTGAAATTATTAGTTATTTTACTAATGCTTAGATATGTAAAAATGAAGCAATGTTTCTAATAATTGTTTCTACTTTTGGTACAAGGCCAGCAATTATCCAGTACATTACTGGTACTTTATTTTATCGACCCCGTGAGGATGAAAGGCAAAGTTAACCTCGGCGGTATTTGAACTCAGACCGTAAATGGACGTAACTCCATGCTATGAAGCATGGTGTCCGACTCTCTACAGATTATGCCAATCCACCGCCCTAATGTCTGTACGTAATGAGGGAGTGAGAGGGGAGAGAAAGAAAGGCAGAGGTGAAATGACGAAGTGACTCTCTCCTCCTCCTCCTCCATCTCCCCATTCGTCACAGCGATAGACGGGAGGAATGTTAGTGTGTTACAAAGAGAAAGAGTGAGAGTGAGAGAAACAGACAGACTAAAAGAGAGGAATAGCTGGAGAGAGAGAGAACGATAGCAACCACGCGCGCACGTGTTTCCACTGTCGGACAGACAGACAGAGAAATTGCTAGTTATATATTATAAGGAGATGTTGTTCTGCTCGCGATCGTATGTTCATGATTTCAAATCCCGGACAAGGCGGCCATTTCTGCTCTTCAACAAAAAAGTGTTTTACGTTGCTATAGCCTACACACCTAGGGAAAGAAATTAGATGTGCCTGTAATTTAAAGAGCCGGCCTTATTCCATACTATCACGCCGAATCTCCCTGAAAAGTACGTTAATTGTACACGTATCTGTGGAATTCTCAGCTACGTGGACATTAAATTCTTGAGAATAACTGGAACAATATAGTGGTTGTTGGAACAGACGGCGGTCTCGTATTCATTATATTTTTATCCTTCTGAGTCAATATATATATATATATATATATATATATATATATGTATGTATATATATATATATGTATGTATATGACCCAGCATGGCCTCAGCCGGATGGCTGGAACGGGTAAAAGAGTAAAAGAAAGAGAGAGAAAGAGAGAGAGAGAGAGAGAGAGAGAGAGAGAGAGAGAGAGAGAGAGAGAGAGAGAGAGAGAGAGAGAGAGAGAGAGAAAGAGAGATGATTCGAAAGGGTTCAAATTACCCCAGGTTCCTGTTCACCAATCTGGTTACAAGGGAAAGTCACGACTGAGAACTTCTTTTCAACAAAGGTCGACTGAAGTTGAATGAGGGCTTCATAGTTCCTGTGGGTGAAACCACACTCACTAACCACGTTGACCAAAAGTATCAGTAATACACTGGGTAATTGCTGGCCTTGTGCCAAAAGTAGAAACAATTATATGTTTATCCTTCTGAGTCAAGGGAAGGGGGGGGGGCACATTAACAGACGGCGTTTTCACGACATTTCTTTAAAAGCTGGAGCAGCACATTTCCTCAACAGGTCTGAGTACAGAAGATTTCTTCCAAAGAAGGATAGAAAGAGTGAGAGAATGGAGCGGAGAAAACATTATAGAGGATGAATCGACCCCAGTACTAGACTGGTGTTTGTTTTTTATCGACCTTTAATGGATGAAAGGCAAAATTGACCTCGGTGAGCAGAGAACCGAAACTAATATTGCAAATCATTCTATCCGACTTTCTAACCACTCTGACAATCCCCCGTCTCTTATTATATTACATATTCTATTAGGAAACTCATGAACGTCACAGATGCCCATTTCCTCAAGTACGATAATGATTATTTCACCAGCTACTAATCTCTTTAGCTGAAAAATAAAACAATTTCTTTTCTTTGTATCGTTCGTTGCAAAAATTATCTTCAATCCAAAATAGCAAGTCATATGATATAATAACTAATACCATAAACCAACTAAACTGTGATTTGTGAGAAAAGAACAATAATTAGACAGAAAAGAGTTGCATATAAACCTCATATGTTACATGGTCGTTATATATTCGCGTGTGTATGTGCTCTTGTGTGTGTAGTGTAGATATGCATTTATCATATGCAAAAATGTAATTGTAGGTTACATAAGGTGACACAATCACACACACACATATATAAATCACACACACACACATATATATATATATATATATATATATATATATATATATATATATATATATATTTCTCTAGAGAACGAGAGAGCGTGGAATTCGGTGAGTCAATAAAAATAGGAAGAGAATACAGCCATAAAAGTTGCAGATATAATAAACTTACGTAAACTTAATTTGTAATTCTCGTGATTGCTGCTAGAGAAAGAGAAAAGTCGTCTGCTTGCAATCAAATTGGCTTGCAAATATGTATCACGAGATATTTCTCACTAATTTATCTTCATTAATAATACAAAATTAAATTTGTTTCATTAATAATTCAAAATTGCAGATGGCTGTTCTATATTCTTTCATTACAGCTGTCTCACCTTCCGTCAATCCTACCTTCCTGCCTTCCTCCCGTCGTTCCAGATTTTCCTTCCTTTCGTCACTTGTATTCCTCTTATACTATTTTGTTTCGTATATTTATTTGTTCGCGGGTGTATTTGATCACAGCACAGCCTGCTGTTACCTTAGTCAATATTCACATTCAACGACAATCAAAGCCGTTCTCTCATTATAAAATAAACAATTATTATCCTTATTATCATTGTTATTGTTGTTATTATTATTATTATTATTCCTCGGCGTTCTATAGAGGACTAGTGGAGGGGAAGAGCGACGACGTTCTCGGAGAGATCCTGGACGTCGAAGAAGATGAGCTGTTTGCTCTCTTCCGGAGAACCTTCAGCCCAGGGCCCATGGATAACTTCCAAAAATCCTTGGCCTGGCAGTGCTACCGAGGAGCCTTGCCGGTTCGAGATAAGTTCACGGGAGTGGCATCAGCCGAGCCTGTCCGAGATGGGTGCAGAGCGACGAAACGTCGTGCACGCACTCATTCAGTGCCCAAGCATTGCTGACTTGTGGAGCTATGTCGAACAGTTGCTGTTGCGTGTGGGACTGATCCGGTTATCGACTGAGTGCAGTGTGCAGATGGTCTTGCCGTCTTCCTTCGAGGAGGAAGGGCAGGCGGTTTTCATCTGCTTGGTGGCAATGGCGAAAGAGATTGTGTGGTGGAAAAGGTTGAAAGGGTTAAAAACAGACACTTTCCTCTTCGGCGAATCTATAATTAACATTTTCAAGATTCACTTGAAGAGGAAAATCAGGGTGGAGAGGCAAGTGCTGCCTTCTAGCAAGTTTGTTGAAAGGTGGGTGAATGTAGCGAGAATGGTCCGAGTGAACGCGAGCGCTCTGAATATACGCCTGTAGTTTGAGAAATGGAAATATTGAGAGAGGGCGCTTGCCCTGGTGGTCAGGGTGGCCGTGGTCTTTTGTGTGGTTTTCGCCACGAGTAACCCTCGGAGGTTTCCCCCCTATTGGAGAATTTTTCATTGTTTCAATTTTCATTTTTATTGTTTCTATATATATATGTTTCTATGTCTTTTTTTTCATTTCTTTTATAAATAATAAAAATCTTTACACGCACAAAACCCATATCGTACCGTCCTGTACCGTCTGTAATGATTTTCTTGATGTCAGCCTTTGTGGCCAATAAAGAAATCATTATTATTATTATTATTATTATTGCTCTTTGAGTTTCAGTCATTGATGTTAGTTAACTGGAAAGTTTGTTGAAATGAATATCAAGCCACTACCTGCAGCCTCAGATATTCAGGACGTATCGGAGGGTTCTTGCTGTTTCCAGCAAGCATGCCTTTTGAAGTGTTCCAAAAAGCGGGGCGTGACCAATTTTCTTTAAACATCCTTGTAAACTCTTTGAGATAGTACCTAGTGCGCCTATGACAATCGGGTCCACTTTGACCTCATGACAGTTACAAATCCTTTTACCTCCCACTTTAAGTGCTGATATCGGTTAAGTTTCTCCCTCTCCTTCTCTTGCACTCTCGTGTCGAATGGGCAGGCTAGATACACAAACAGGCACGATATTTGTTCCTTGTCCAAAGCACCATGTCAGGTCTATTGTGTTCCAGTTTCTTGTCCGTCTGCATCCTAAAATCCCACAGCACCTTCATCTGATCCTTTTCCATCACCGACTCTGGCTTATGCTCATACCACTTCTCAGAATGTGGTAAATTGTTTACTTTGCATAGGTGCCAGTGGATCACCCTGCCCATCACATCATGTCTCCAGCCCTTATAGTGAGTCTGGGCTAGGTGTTTACACTCGGATACAATGTGAGCCACAGTCTCCTCTCTCTCTCCACAGATCCTACATAGTGGGCTAGCCTCCTCCTTGTAAATATGGTGTTTCAGCCACTTCGTTTTGATGGCCTGCTCTTGCGAAGCCATTAGCATTCCTTCTGTAGCCTTTTTAAGGTCTCCTCTTTTCAACCAGTTCCATGTCTGTGGATCTCTAAATTCAGTTTTCTCAAAGAAGGCACTATGAATGGACTTTTCATGAAGGCTGCTCTTTCTCCTTGTGTTATTTCCTCCTTGGACATCCCTTGGTCTATTGTCCTCTTCTTCAGTACAATTCTGAGCATTGGCTCCCTACTATCAGTCACGTATTTGTGTAGGTTGTTTTTCTCCATCTGAACACAGTCCTCTATGCTGATAAGACCTCTTCCACCATCAGATCTCCTTAAGTAGAGTCTATCGACATCACTCCTTTTGTGGAACATGTTGTAGATAGTCAATAGCTTCCTAGTCTTCCTATCCATTATTATTATTATTATTACAGCTGCATTTATCTTGCTTTATGTTCATACGAGTTATCACCAAGTCACAACCAGTGACCTCAAGAGACAACAAGGTCCGCCATGTTCAAGAAAGAACATACATACTCACACATGCATCTTTAGTGTTTAGACTTGTGATGTACTTATATTGACATAATCTTCCTTTGTATATGGGCAGTTCCCATTAGTACTATCTTTTGTATTTCTCCTATACGCGGGTTTCCTGGGATGTGCGATAAGTAATCATTAGACCTCTTAGGTATCATTCCCAGAGCGCCTACAACCACTGGTATTGTTTTAGTTCTCAATTTCCACATTTTTCCAATTTCTATCTCCAGGTCCTTATACTTGCTCAATTTTTCAAATGTTTTTATAGATATATTCTTGTCTATTGGAACAGACATATCAATTAGCAGGCATACCCTCTTTTTAAAGTCCTTCAATATTATATCAGGTCTATTTGCATCTATTTTTCGGTCTGTTTGGATGCTAAAGTTCCACAAGATTGAGATGTGATCTTTTTCAAGTATGGGAGGTGGTTGATGCTCCCACCAATTCTTTTGATGGGGCAGGTCAAAATGCTTACACATTATCCAATGTATGTATTGTGCAGCTCTGTCATGCCTGTGTAGGTATTCGGTTGGAGCTATAGGACTGCACATTGAAATTATATGGTCAATGTCTCTGGTTGTTTTTTGCATACACGGCATAATGGGCTGCATCCATTTTTTATTATGTTGGCTTGGTAATTTTTTGTTGGCAGACACTGATCTTGTGCTGATATAATCAGTCCTTCAGTCTCCGATTTCAGTCCAGAGGACGCCAACCACTGATGGGTTAAAGTTGTTATTATTATTATTATTATTATTTGCATTTATCTTGCTTTATGTTTATACGAGTTATCACCAAGTCACAACCAGTGACCTCAAGAGACAACAAGGTCCGCCATGTTCAAGAAAGAACACACATATTCACACATGCATCCTTAGTGTTTAGACTTGTGATGTACTTATATTGACAGGATCTTCCTTAGTATATGGGCAGTTCCCATTAGTACTATCTTTTGTATTTCTCCTATACGCGGGTTTCCTGGGATTTGCGATAAGTAGTCGTTAGACCCCTTAGGTATCATTCCCAGAGCGCCTACAACCACTGGTATTGTTTTAGTTCTCAATTTCCACATTTTTCCAATTTCTATCTCCAGGTCCTTATACTTGCTCAATTTTTCAAATGTTTTTATAGATACATTCTTGTCTATTGGAACAGACATATCAATTAGCAGGCATACCCTCCTTTGAAAGTCCTTCAATATTATATCAGGTCTATTTGCATCTATTTTTCGGTCTGTTTGGATGCTAAAGTTCCACAAGATTGAGATGTGATCTTTTTCAAGTATGGGAGGTGGTTGATGCTCCCACCAATTCTTTTGATGGGGCAGGTCAAAATGCTTACACATTATCCAATGTATGTATTGTGCAGCTCTGTCATGCCTGTTTAGGTATTCGGTTGGAGCTATAGGACTGCACATTGAAATTATATGGTCAATGGTCTCTGGTTGTTTTTTGCATACACGGCATAGTGGGCTGCACCCATTTTTTATTATGTTGGCTTGGTAATTTTTTGTTGGCAGACACTGATCTTGTGCTGATATAATCAGTCCTTCAGTCTCCGATTTATTATTATTATTATTATTATTATTATTATTATTATTATTATTATTATTATTGTTTTAATTTTCTTTCATTATTGTTTCTGAGATATATGCCGTGTGTCTTCCTGACACCTAGGGCAAATAAATTCACAGTGTGCATTGGTAAGCCAGTTAATACAGCACATTGATTATAATTTTTAAAAAAAGAAAGCAGTATACATATATAAACATATGGATATGCATATGTAAATACAAGGAGGGATATCAATCTTACAGAGATAGTGCTCTTCTCAATACGTGTGCAGTACCAGCGAAAACAATTTTCTGCACCTCGTGCAGAGAGGGTAAACCAAGGAATCATTCGCAAATATTGTTCTCTTCCTTTCTTGATCATTCCCAGGCCTGCCATAATCACTGGTATTGTAACGGCCTTGAGGTGCCACATTTTCTCAATTTCAATAAGCAGATCTTTATATTTTCGTAGCTTGTCAAATTCTTTTGCCGCAATATTATGATCATATGGGATGCTCATATCTATCAATAAACAGACCTTGTTATGTTGATCTTTTACAATGATGTCAGGTCTATTTGCTTTTATGGTCCTGTCAGTATGTACAGGAAAGTCCCAGAGAATTGTTACTTTTTCTCCTACAGTTACAGTCTCAGGGTGATGATTTTACCACTTGTCTTCAGCTTTGATTTTGTAATGCCGACATATTACCCTGTGTAGATATTGGCCAACTCTGTCATGTCTATATTTGTATTCTAGTGGTGCTAAAACTTTACATCCAGAGACTAAGTGTCACAGAATTACCAACCAGAGACTTTTGTCACAGAATTACCAATCATTATTTGTTTTCTATTGTGGATTGTATTTGGGAGTTTTTGAATTGGTTCTCTATCATTTATACTAGAATGTCTTACTATTGCAAGCTCATTCAGTATTTTTTGCTTTAATTCCTTTATATTCTCCCTGTGTTCTCCCTATGTTTGGTTTTTGCAATTACTGTTTCTAAGTCCTTCTCCTGCTAATTTCAGCGGGTTCAATAGGGCTTCTCATTTCTACAAACCTATTTGTGATTTGGTAAGATGGAGGTCTTTCAGTAAAGATTTGTGACTGGTTACTATCTCCAGGAGATTCTTCAGTTCTTTCATCATTTATATTTATGTCATTCTCCACAGTCTGCTTGATCGCAGTTAGTTCAGTGTCTGTGAGTCTATTATTTCTGAAGATATACCTCCTTACATTTGCCAACTTATTTCCATCCATATCACGTCTGCTAACTTGATTCCGATTTTTCCAGATTTTGTAGGAATTTAAAGTGTGTCTGTCTTGTGATGGCTTACCTAATGCATAGTAATATGCATATATTACTTCTTTATACTCCTCTCGAGTCCATTTCATCCTTTTATGTTTTTCTTTTTGAGGTGGTTTGGGTGGTGGATCTGGAGGGCTCGAGTTAGGGCAATCCCCGATCAAGTGACCATCCAGGTCCATAATTGGAGAAGAGTTTGTGCCAGAGGAGGACTTTTCGATCTCAGGTTGGCACCTTCCTGAGGGACGCGCTTCCTGATTAACCACAGGAAAAGCGATTTCGTATTGTGTATTAATCTTTATTTGTTCATCTCGTAGTACATGCTTGCGTTATGCATGGTATTGGACGTACATGGAAAGTTGCCTGGCTCTTTGGGTAGTGCATTTGCTGGCTGGCACTGAGATCATTATTACTATTATACCAGTATAGTTATGGTCATTGTTGTTGTTGATTGAGGTGATATTGTTATGGTTGCAGCTGTAAGAGGTGTACGAGAATTTTCTCAACTGTTCTTGTGGTGTGAGTGGTGTTGGTGGTGGTGGTGGCAGGGAGATTAATGCTGGGGGTGGGGGTGCTGGGAGTGGCAGTGGGTAAGTTGACATTGTAGCTTATAGGAGTTGCTTCTCCGATGTTATTGTCTGTCTATTTTGAGTTTGAGATGTAAATGGGGTACTAGTATTCTTTTTTCCCTTTGTTTTGTCCTTTATGTGGGCTCCATACACATACATAAATATACATTCACACGTGCATACTTATGCACACGTATGTATATACACACACATATATATATACCCACACATTAGACACTGAAAAGGGAGGTAGGTAGCAGTCAGTGATAGTAGTCTAAAAATAGATTGGGGATTTACTGGTGTGAATGTGTGAGGAAGTGGTTGTGAATGTGGTGGTGGGAGAGAGAAGTGATCTTTCAACTGTCCATTTTCCTTTCACAATCTGAAATTTAGCCACAATCGACCAAAATATAAAACAAGAAAATTGTGTTGGGGAAATATTAAAAAATATATATGCACCTTTCACATCTTCAGCTAGGGAGATGATTGCATAATAATTAGTCGGATTGTAGTGACCTACATTCCGAGGGCTCATGGATACATTCTCCGTACGTTGTTTGGCTCAGTTCAGCCAATCGCTACCAGCGTAGGAGCATGTATCTCGACTTCCGCCCAGAGGGAAAATCTCTCTTGCTGCTTTGGACTCTGAAAGGTCAACACGCAAGTATGTAACGTTGAGATTTTCCCTTTGGCCTGTCGGCCTCTTTTGGCCCGACAGCGCTTTTCCTTTCTTTCTTAAAATTCTTTATTTTGTTTGTTCTTTTCTTTGACTTGTCAACCCACTTAACTTGCGCGGTCGGTTGTAAATAAAGCTTGTAAACTATCATAAAGTCTCATAATATTATGTTCTACAAAGCCTACAATGAACTACAACTACTCCAACAAACATTCACTTTACGGCTAACTTTGCCTCTCCCTCGCTTAACGTTATATTTCTCACTATAACAAATAACAACAATAACATATATTCTTTCTTATTAATATTATACCATGTAGGCATAATATTATTTTTCTGCTAAAGGATTTTTGATTAAACAGAACTTATCCCCCGAAATAAACTGTGTTTTCCGATCTATGTCTGTCTCTTTTCTTCAAATAATTGTTTCTATTTTAGGCACAAAGCCAGCAAATTACCCAGTAGATTACTGGTACTTTATTTTATATCGACCCAGGAAGGATGAAAGGCAAAGTTAACCTCGGCGGGATTTGAACTGAGATCATAAAGGGACGTAACTCTATGCTTCAAAGAATGGTGCCCGACGCTCTACCGATAGTGCCAATCCACCGCCCATTTCTTCAAATAATAATATGTAAACAGCGATTGTAATGGGAAAATATATAAAAAATATTTATGCAGTTCTCACAACTAGTGTCAGATTATTTGTAGAGATAAGTGGTGAAATAATTTGTTGAATTTTCGTGTTAGGGAATACCAAATTAGACAAAATTTACTCCTCGAAATAAGCAACGTGCGTCGTCCGATCTATGACTGTTTCTCTTCTTCAAATAGTGTTTTCTTTAAGTTCAAAGAATTAACGTCTGTATATCTGCATGTTTCTTTTGTGTACATTTTTCGTTGTGTTTATAATACATATTTGTGTAATATAATCAATAGAGTTTGTTACTTACATATATCGTTTTTCTTTTTCTTATGATTTAAAATTCTGAGTAGTGGTGCGGCTGATATTCAGTTTCTTTTTTACTCATGTGGTCCGTTATTTTAATGAAGGAAATTATTTTATAAGGACGATCCGTGTACAAAATTTATTTTTTGAAGGCTTCTTTGGTATTCGTCCATTATGTTTCCACTTCGTTTTCTTAGTGTTTTATTATTGGTTTGTCGATGGTGTTCGATTTATTTCAAATCTTGTGGGGAGCTTAGTTATGGGCGTCCATGATGTTATTCAGTCCCTTATTATTATGGATTGGCAGTATCGGTAGAGGGTTGGATGCCATGCTTTGACGCATAGAGTTATGGCCCTTTGCAATCAGAGTTCAAATCTCGCCGAGGTTAACTTTGACTTTCATCCTTGCGGGGTCGATAAAATAAAGTACCAGTAATGCACTGGGTAATTTGCTGGCCTTGTGCCAAAAGTAGAAACAATTATTATGATTATAAGGGCTGTGGATTGGCAGTATTTGTAGAGGGTCGGACGCCATGCTTTCCAGCATAGTTACGTCCCTTTACGCCTGAGTTCAAATCCCGCCGAGGTTGCCTTTGCCTTTCATCCTTACGAGGTCGATAAAATAAAGTACCAGTAATGCACTGCGTAATTGCTGGCCTTGTGCCTAACAATTATTATTATTATTGGTCTTTGAGTCTCAGTCATTGATGTTAGTTAACTGGAAAGTTTTTTGAAATGAATATCAAGCTACTATCTGCAGCCTCAGATATTCAGGACGTATCGGAGGGTTCTTGCTGTTCCCAGCAAGCATGCCTTCTGAAATGTTCCAAAAAAGCGGGGTGAGGCCAATTTTTTTTAAACATCCCTGGAAACTTTTTGAGATAGGACCTAGTGCGCCTATGACAATCGGGACCACTTTGACTTCATGTCAGTTCCAAATCCTTTTTACCTCCCACTTTAAGTCTGGTATCGGTTAATTTTCTCCCTCTCCTTCCCTTGCACTCTCGTGTCGAATGGGCAGGCCACATCCACAATCAGGCACGATATTTTTTCCTTGTCCAAAACCACCAGGTCAGGTCTATTGTGTTCCAGTTCCTTGTCCGTCTGTATCCTAAAATCCACAGCAACTTCACCTGATCGTTTTCCATCACCGACTCTGGCTAATGCTCATACCACTTCTCAGAATGTGGTAAATTGTTTACTTTGCTTAGGTGCCAGTGGATCACCCTGCCCATCACATCATGACTCCAGCCTTTATAGTGAGTCTGGGCTAGGTGTTTACACTCGGATACATTGTGAGCCACAGTCTCCTCTCTCTCCACAGATCCTACACAGTAGGCTATCCTCCTCCTTGTAAATATGGTGTTTCAGCCACTTCGTTTTGATGGCCTGCTCTTGCGCAGCCATTAGTATTCCTTCTGTAGCCTTTTTAAGGTCTCCTCTTTTCAACCAGTTCCATGTCTGTGGATCTCTGAATTCCGTTTTCTCAAAGAAGGTACTATGAAGGGATTTTTCATGAAGGTTGCTCTTTCTCCTCGTTGTAATTTCCTCCTTGGACATCGCCTAGTCTATTGTCCTCTCCTTCAGTACAGTTCTGTGAATCGGCTCCTTACTATCGGTCACGTATTTGTGTAGGTTGTTTTTCTCCACCTGAACACAGTCCTCTATGCTGATAAGACCTCTTCCACCTTCAGATCTCCTTAAGTAGAGTCTATCGACATCACTCCTCTTGTGGAACATGTTCTAGATAGTCAATAATTTCCTAGTCTTCCTATCCATTTCTTTTTGTTCAGCAACATTCCATCTCAGAATTCCCGCACTGTACCTAATAATAGACACAGCTCGGGAATTTACTGCACTTATGACATTTCTACTGTTCAGATGTGATTTTAATACGCTCCTTACTCTCCGAATATATTCAGATCTTATCAATTCCTTCATTTTTTTGTTCTTGATGTCATTAGCCTCCAGAATACCCATTCTTCAGTGTCAATTTCCTTTATCATCTCACCTGTTGTTACCTGGATTCCGTTGCTTCTGCTCAATTAACCCTCTTCATCACAAGGACTCCACACTTACTAATACCAAATTGCATACATATATCATTGTTGAAAATACGGACAGTGTCAACAAGCACATCCAACTCCTTTTCACTCTTCCTGAAGAGCTTAAGATCGTCCATGAAGAGGAGGTGATTGATGGTAAGCTCTACCTTTCCCAACTTGTATCATGCTCTCACTTTTCGCAGTATAATGGTCAGGGGCATGAGGGCAAGGAAAAACAACAGAGGGGACAGACTATCTCCCTGGAAGATACCTCTCTTGATCTTCACGCCTCCGAAGGATTCTCCAGCTGATATTAACTCTGTTTTCCAGGACTTCATACTTTTGCCCAACAACTGTCTGATTGTATCTGCCACCTTGAAGATCTCTAGGCTTTTGGTGATCCAAGAATGAGGCACCATGTCAAATGCCTTTTTGTAGTCTATCCATCCTATGGCAAGACCAGTGTGTCTCCTCTTGCAATTCCTCATTACCATCTTATCAATAAGTAACTGGTCCTTTGTACCACGGGACTTCTTTCGGCATCCTTTCTGTTCGTCCGGTAACAAGCTGTTTGTGTGGAGGTGATGGTAGATTTCCTCAGACATAATGCTTGTCAACAGTTTCCACATTACGGACAGACATGTGATAGGTCTATAGTTGTTATTATTATTATTATCATTATTATTATTATTATTATCATTATTATTGAGCACGGAGAATTGTCAGTATAGGTAGAGCGTCGGACAATATGCTTTGCAGCATAGAGTTACGACTCTTTACGTTCTGTGTTCAAGGTTAGTGTTGCCGTTCATCCTTACGGTGACGAGAAAATAAAGTAACAGTAATGCACTGGCGTTGATTTAATCGACTTTCTCCTCACCAAACGTTGCTGGCCTTGTGCCTAAATCAGAAACCATTATCATTGTTGTTGATGTTGTTCTTCTTAACGTCATTAATAGTTTTATCAACTTGTCCACAAATATTTCGAGTTTTCCTTGCATTATCATACACGGATTGGCAGTATCGGTAGAGGGTCTGACGCTATGCTTTGCAGCAAAGAGTTACGGCCCTTTATGATCTGAGTTAAAATCCTGCCGAGGTTAACTTTGCCTTTCATCCTTACGGGGTCGATAAAATAAAGTACCAGTAATACACTGGGGTAATTGCTGGCATTGTGCCAAATGTAGAAACAATTATCATACACATACGTTTTGCTGAAATACGTAGAGCCATTTCAAGTTAAAAACTGTAGAATCATCAACACCTGCTTTGCCCTTGTGTGGTTATTATGTTGCTATTTTCGTATGCTAAATTGGTGTTTTATCTGGTTGTTGTGTTGGATGCATGTAACATTATTTATGTTATTTGCTTTCGTATGTGTAAAGTATGAGCTGGAAAGGCAGTGAATTGGCAGATTTCTTAGAACATCAGATAGAATATTTTGCGGTATTTGTTTCGGCTCTCCACTATCTGAGTTCTAATTACACCAAGGACAACTTTGCCTTTCAAACATTAGAGGCCGATAAAAAAAGTACCTGTCTTGTACTGGTGTCGATTCTTCTGCTATATCTCTCTCTTTCTTCCATTCTATCATTCTCTATTTTTCTCTTGAAAAAATCTGTTGTAATCAGACCTGGAGAGGGATGGGCTCCACAAGTACTCTAGAAACGGCATATGTCAATATGGCACCCCTATGTCTCTTTCAAGGTTTACGAGACCATGGAAAGTGATACTCCATAGTGATGGACAATTTCGTAGAGTTGTTAGAGCGTTCGATATGTGTTTCATGTCTCTGTGTTCTGAGTTAAAATCTCGCAGAGTTTCTTTCGAGGGGACGATAACAAATGTACCAATCCAGTGCTGTTGCAGGCCTCTCTTCTTCCAACTGTCAAATACTGAGTGTTTCGATCACCCGAATGTCGAGAAGATGTCTGTGTCTGTTCGCGGTTGCATGGACATCTAAAACTCTAAGTGAATGTATAGTACATACTACCAAGTCATACTCGATTGCAAGTGATGGCTGTAGCAATTCTATATGTCCTAGATTATATAGCAGTACAGGTAGAGGTTTGGACAACATGCTTTGCGGCATATCGTTACATCTTTTTACGTTCTGAGTTCAAATATCACCTGGGTTAACTTTGCCTTTCATCCTTATGGGGTCGATAAAATAAAGAAAGAATAACGCACTAAGATGAATTTAATCGACATTTCCCTCCCCAAACAATGTTAGCAATGTGCCTAAAGTAGGAACCAGTATAGGCGGTGGATTGGCAGTATCGGTAGAGCAATGGACATCATGCTGCTTTGAGGCATATAGTTACGTCTCTTTACGTTCTGAGTTTAAATTCCGCCTAGGTTTGCTTTGCCTTTCATCCCTACGGGGTCGATAAGTCAAATTACTAGTAACGGACTAAGGTCGATTTAATCGACATTACCCTCCCCTCAAAACTGTTGTCCTCAAGCCTAAATAAGGAATCATTATTTGAAGTATGGTTAAATCTGGTTGAAGGACATTTATAAGTGATCCATAAGGTATAATTGCGGTTAAAATATACAGGCATGTATTATAACATTGCTAAGAGTTATTTCATAATATCTTGTGTAGAATTTTATATTTACGTAATTAGTTGTTACACTTGTTTTCTTTTTTCTCTGTGTGATTAAATATATCAGAAAAATAGAACGCTTAGAAAGTTTGATGGAGTGAGAGAGTAAATGGGTAGAATTAACTTATGTTTGAGCTAACCAACTCTATACATTAAACCTACCCATTCTCTGTCCGTTATAATAGTTAGTTTCTAACTAACGAGAAATTAAGTGTGGGACCCCTGAAAATGAAAAACTCAGTCGTTCTCATGTAGTTTTCTAAATTCATGTGAACCATGTGGCCGCCATTACAGAGGTTATCTGAGATTGCTACAAGACACATTTGATAAGAGTGTGATGGATGCTTTCATGAGTGGTGTCTATCTTTGATCTTCCATAGATGATAGCTTCTAGCTTTCTATCGACACACAGACAAGATTTTTCAATGTAGCATACGTTGATAAATTACTGTTTATTAAGGTGGAATAACAATGGTGGATGTTTCTAGAAAACATCGAATGTCGACAGTTAATGAATTTCCTGTGTTGTAGGAACTGCTCAAGTGGAAGACTTATACCTGGCTTATTTGTTGCGCTGGATAATTACAGACTTATGCTAACATTCAAACAAACACATATACATGCACTCACATATACATACACACACACATACGCACACACAAACACATATATATATATACATATACATACACTGAAGACACACAGACAGATGTTCATGTTCATGGTCCACAGAACACAGAGTCATTACAAAAATTTAAATCACACACACACATATGTATATGTATATATATATATACATATATATATATACACCAGAATATGGAGGCGTGTAAGCACATGCACATATATATACATATATATATGTGTGTGTGTATATATATATATATATGTGTATATAGATATGCATGTATATATATATATATATATGTATATATATATATATATATATATATACGCATATGTAAATATATATATATATATATATATATGCATATGTATATATATATATGTGTTTTTGTGTATATATATATATGTATATATATATATATATATATATATATATATATATATATATATATATATATATATATATATATATATATATACAGTATATATGTATGTGTGTAAGCATATGCCTATACGTATATAGGTATGAGCCTAAGCATATGTGCCTGTAGGTATATATATACACACACACACACACACACATATGTATATATGTATATATATATATATATATATATATATATATATATATATATATATATATATATATATATATATATATATATATATACAGGCATATATGCTTACACACATACATATACATATATGCATTTATGCATACACGAATGCACACATTCATACATACATACATACAATCCTAGGTATCAATGTGAGTGTATTTACATTCATGGATGCTAAAGAATGTTCTACATTTATCAATCTAAATCGATTGTTACTGAGTATTGTATCTCTCGGTTTACATCATGACGTCATTCTATACGAGGTTCAAATCTTGTTAAGATATATACATAAGTTCTCCATTTTTTTGGTGGATTGGCAGTATCGGTAGAGGGTCGGATGCCATGCTTTGCAGCATAGAGATACGGCCCTTTATGATCTGAGTTCAAATCCCGCCGAGGTAAACTTTGCCTTTCATCCTTACAAGGTCGATAAAATAAAGTACCAGTCACGCACTGGGGTCGATTTAATCGACTTTCCCCTTCCCCGAAATTGCTGGCAGTGAGTCTATAAAAGAAACCATTTTTTGCTGAGAATTGTTCTTGTCCTTGGTGTTCGTTTTTTTAGGTGTTGATGTTTCTGTGTTGTTGTTTAATATAATGTCAGCCTTTATCATATAAACCTATTATCGAAGTGACCCAGCTTATGGCCCTCAGTCTTTTTAAAACAATGTATTTAGAATTGTGAGAGCTGTTGGCGATTAGGAATTAATTTATTTTTAGAGGGTAGGGTGGGGTGTATGGTCGTAACGCGGTATGCTCAAATCTAGGATAGGGTGGTGTAATATGTTTTTGAACGAATCACTTAATTTCATTTAACTTGAGTCCAGTCAGCTTAAAATGACTACCAGAAATAGTTAGTGGGTAACTCTGCAATGGGCTGCAGCCCGATCAAACGGAGATTGTTGTGCAACAGGGTGATGCACTCAGTCGGTTAAACGTCAATTAAACCGAGAAAAACGTCGCCCAGATGAGCCACCGATCTGGGAACCGTCATTAACTTGTTAATCCCGAATGAAATTACTGGAAGGATGTGATTTGAGGCTATGATGGATTCAATCTTGTGACGTAGGTCAGTGAGAAAGATTTCCTATCTTGGCTCAGAAAAAGAACAATTCAATTGCGCTGATTATATCGACGCCGAAATGATGAATATCAAACAAGAATTTGCTTAAGTTCGAACTCAAAATACAAAGTCATGCACTGAAGCATTGTTCTTTTTATTGTTTAACCTCAGGTCATCTATGATCGAATGCAGCTGTGATAAAGTACATTTCAGTCGTGATAATTCTGTCTTTTACAGCACTGTGTGCTCTGAATTACATTATTTACTATGTACGTTGTACGATATTTAGTTGTGATTTGAGACCGATTCTGTCGTTTCATAGCGACTACATAAAGCTTTCATTTTCAAGATAGATCCGGGGATCGATATCGCAGCAAAAATATGGAAATATATGAATTCCTTTCTTTCAGACAACCAAATATTAACTATGTTCAGTAAATGATAATTTCGGCACAATTGGCCCCGACAGGGTATTATTACACACCTAGAAATACAAACAAATACAGGCATATATATATATGCATGCTATACATCGGCTATATAGAATTATATAAGGACAAAGGGAATAATTAGTCTTTGCTTGAGGATTCTCGAATATGTAATATTTTTACATGAGAAATCGGAAATATGTAGATACAGGAGATATGTGAAGATTGAAAATGCAACATTGCACTTTCTTAGAGACTGTATATACTGCATATACTGTATATACTGCAGAACAGCTTCCAGGGAATTTAGCTATATATATACACATATAAATATAATGCGTATGTATATAAAAATATGTATATACACATATATATATATGTGAATGTGTGTGTGTGTGTGCGTATAAATATATATATGCATATATATATATGTATGAATGTATGTATATATGTATATGTATGTATCTATGTATATATATATATATATATATATGTATGTATGTACATATATATATGTATGTATATATATGTATGTATGTATATATATATATGTATGTATGTATATTATGTCAGGTCACCAGTTTGTGCTCCTGGTAACATGTATCCCAGTACAACGTGTCCCATGGTCGGGTCGTTGGCGACTAAACTACAAACCCACCAAGGTTTCTTGGTGAGGAGGGTGACTTTGGACATCCTGCAGGACTAAAAATAAAACCTGTCTAAGGGCAAAGGAGCTCTTAAGAGTCAATGGCCATCCAAAATCACCGGGAGAGATGACCCCTTAGCCTTTGTCAAGGCAGAATTCTAGGAGAAGGAAAACTCTGATATAACACCGGCAACGCTGGTGGTATCCAATGATGTTGACTTGTTCTTCTTTTGGTAAATATCATCTTGTTTAAGAGAGTGGGACTGGCTTTGTGCAGTGCCTTTGCTTACTATAAAAGCTTCACGGCACAGGCATTGCTTTATATCTGGAGATCTCTCTGCACTTGTCATCACATGGTACCATGGGCCCAACACTATGTGTCAATAATTGTCACAAGTGTAGTGTTTGTACAAGAGTTTTCAAGTCGCGGGCTGGACTAAAAAGTCACACTTGTTCAGCGCATCGGTAGGGGTTCTCCTACATGGATATAAAGTAGTGGCCGTATTCGAAAACGAGTTGGCAGCCACCATGTATGTATATATATGTATAAATATATATATATAAATATGAATATATATATATATATATATATATATATATATATATATATATATATATGTATATATATATATATATATATATATATATATATATATATATATATATATATATATATATATATGTATGTAGGAGGTGAGTTTTATTGTAGTACAATAAAGCAATGCAGATATCAGATAAGAAGCACTCTACAGTTTGTAGGACTGGAGTATAAATAATATATAAGATCAAAAGATGGTTAAAAGAGTTCCATGTATTTTATTATGCGCTTTTCAAAAACAAATATCATCATGCAATAACATTTGTGTTTTCATCAGATAAAATAGGAAGACATGATATGAAGGTAAAAAAACACTTGTAGATAGTGCAGTTTTAAATCAACATATGAAAAGTAGCTTTAGATTAATGTGTAATATTGGGGAGAAAAAAATGTTTGAGGGGGGGGGGGGAGGTTGGAAAGGATGAAATATATAGAATGATAACTGTGTTCCAAACACTACCTTAATCATGAAAAAGTTAGTTATATTCCTAAATCCTCCCCACACGAAACAAAGAATCAGGAAAGTTAAAGCACTCCAAAGATCGATTACAAAAAAGATAGATGGCATGACAGACCTTGACTATTGCAGTCGATTATAAAAGCTCACCTTTGTTCTCTCTAATGTCACTGTGAGCGCTACATTATCTGCATGATGTGGAAAATATTCCATCAGCGTTGCCCAAATGATGTTGGTATCACCTTTAATGTACACCCAAGACTTGGTCCCCGTGCTATCCGCCAACGTGCAAAATCTCACTCGCATCTCATAACAACAATACGGCACAATTATTTCACCTCAATTGGCCATCTCTCTTTAACATTACACTAAAACACATGAAAACAGACCCCATCAAGTTCAAGAAATCTTTGGACAAATTCCTTCAACAAATCCCGGATAAGCCTCCTACGCTCGGATATGCCTCCGTAAACAATAACTCTTTCCTCGAGTGGGTCATGGTGCCCAAACCCTGATTTGTAAGCCTTCGCCACGTGGTGCTATTAAGCTAGGCATTGCCTGGTGCAATACTGGTCGAAACCTATCAAAGTTATATATATATATATATATATATATATATATATATATATATATATATATATATATATATATATATATATATATATATATATATATATATATATATATATATATATGTATATATATGTATATATATATATATATAATGGATTAAATATATATATATATATATAATAGGATTAAATTATCCTATTCGACCACACCTAACCTCGCATCACACCTAGCACGCACGAACATTAGGAAAACTAGGGAAGGATTCGAAGCAATTAAAATGGCAGTTAACCACCAGCAACCGACTACACTGGAAAATGGGCAACATAATAGCATCAATGAGCCATCTAATGATATAGGGGCACCTAGTGATAATGCTAGTAACCAAAGTTCGGGAGGTACGCTAACTAATCGAACCCGCAGTTGCAATTGTAGGCGGAGTAGCAATTGTGCCCTAAGGGGGGATTGCCTCATGAAAAACATCGTATATGCATGTGACGTAACCACACACAACTCTACCAAAACATATATAGGAGCAACGTCCAACACATTTAAAACTAGATTTAACGCGCATATGTACACACTTAGACACGATAGACATAAGAATGCCACCTCACTGGCGGTATACATCTCCTTTTTAAAAAATAATAGTACCCCATACAAACTTTTTTGGAAGAAGCTTACTAGATCCACGCCATACCGACCGCAGAGCGGGAGTTGTGACCTGTGTTTACTGGAATGCCATGCCATAATACACTCTAAACTGAACCTGCTTAACAGGAAATCGGAAATGTTCTCCTCTTGCCAACACAAAATCGTGAGTTCCTTCTTCTATTTTACACCTAGCACATAGACGTAACATATATTACGCAACCCCCACCTAGACATAACCCTCCTTGAATATAGCTTCCCCCCTCCCCCCAACCCGTAACCCAGATAGATAGGTAGCCTAAGAGTGGAACAGTCCCCTACAAGGTTGGTGTTTTTGTGTGTGTGTGTGTGTGTGTGTGTATGTGTGTGTGTGTGTGTGTGTGTGTGTGTGTGTGTGTGTGTGTGTGTATTCTCCTTTTCACTCTCTCTCACACACACACACACACACACACACACACACATATGTATATGTGTGTGCACGCATGCATGCATATGTGCGTGCATTGTATACATGTATACATGTATATTGTATATATATATATATATGTGTATATTGTATGCATCTGTACTATATTGTGTGTATGTGTATATGTGATATGTATGTGTATATATGTATGTGTATGTGTGTGTATGTGTATGTGTGTGTGTATGATGTGTGTATATATGTGTATATGTATGTATATTTTTTCTGTAGAAGTCTTCTCTATATGTGGTGTTTGGCATGAATTCCTCCTATAATACCCTTCTTTGAGAGGAGCACCATATGTAGAGTAACACATATGTATTGTCGAAGTTGAAACTGAGAACCACCAACCCTTCTGCTGACCCAAATGTTTACTGAGGACCAGAACACCATTCTCCGCAATATAAGAGAGGAATGCGCTTGCCGGACCATTGATGACCATGACATCACACTCCAAGGTAATGGCAAAACACAGTGATGCTAAACACAACCAGAACACCACAACATGCACATCGGAGCAACAGAGATATAATATCAATAAGCGAATCAATTGAATTTTTTGAGTTGAAATACATATAAATATGTGTCTGTGTGTATCGGACACACGTACACATAAAGAAACTGCTGACCTAAATGTACCTGTCATGCCTGTTTGAATTCCTAAGAGAATTTTCGGTCAGTTACTATCTTGACCGATTACCATCACAATTACTACGTAGCGGTTCTTGCACGTGACTGCTGGACCCGGATGAAACGAAGACGAAGAATTTCCTTGCGTACCGTTTTGTACCACAGATGCGATCTCACTCTGCCTCGTTAATGTTCAATCGACACCAAAGTTCTACGTTCGGGGCAATAGAATTGAATCCAACCACCGACAACATAGTTGGATGACCGATAATCACACCAAACCGGAGTACTGTGATCCTTGTGATTTCGAGATATACAACCACTGACACTGTTACGAAGACCAGAAAACCATACTCAATAATATTGAACCAAGTGATTGATTTGTGCGACCAAAATAACACCACACACATATTGAACTAGGAATATTGGATCTTCCGTCAATGTCTGGGTGAGCAAAAATAGATTTCTATCTGCATTGGAATTTACGAACTTGTACATCTGCTGTGTGTCAAAAACAAACGCACATGACCGCACAGATAAACAATGGACTATGCCACGTGGCTTGAACCTGTAAGTGAATTGAAGGTTCTGTAACTCTGATATACAGATTATTTATTATTAAGATGTATAAACTTGACAAAACAATTATCATCTTATATTCTCTCAACTAATCACATTTGATCATATTTCTCTATCCCGTTTTCTCCCCCCATAATTATAATATTTTTATTTGAAAAAATCGGGTTTTTTTAAATTGTGTTTTCCCCTCCAAATATTCGCTTATATTTCTTTATATATTCTCTATATATTTTTTTTATATATATATTTTTTATCTTTATTCTTATTTTCGCTTTTATCCTCCTTTATATTTTACCTTATTCTTACTTTTATACCTTATTATAGTGTAATCTTCCCCATGCCTTATTATACATTATTAATTATAGATTATTATTATTACTCTTTTTCCATTTCTAATTACCTCATGTACTTTCTCCTCCGTTATATATATAGTGTATGCCCTTTGTGTGTGTGTAGCCTCTGCACACCCACTGCACCCTACTATCGACGCCACCCCATCTATGGTTCAGCTAACCACTCGACTCCCGGGAATGAATATGACCGCAGCTAGTAAACAAGGACCCACACACCACCCTGCCGCACCAAAATTAGACTTATCGCCCCCTACTTTTGCTCTTTACTCTCTTTGTTCTTGAATCTTTGGTTGGTAGAGTCCATGACACCAATCAAACCCCTTTTATAGCTCTGACGAATCCTACGGCTACGTAAGGAAGGAACATTGTAAGCCAATAAAAATCTTTTGATGTTGTAGACGCTCTTGTGTTCTTAATCATATATATATATATATATATATATATATATATATATATATATATATAAAATAAAGTTAAATAAAAGTCAAATGATTAAAATTTAGCTTCGTTTATTACTGCTATATATATTTCAGTGACAGCCATCTTTGTATCATACCGATCTATCCAACATATTCTGACCTTGAGATTGGTTATAGCACACACACACACACACTTTATCCTACATTATTTCTCACTTCTCCATATACATTATCATTACTTTTTCACCAATCTCTCATTTACTCTTTATTCTTTATTCTCTATTTATTTATTTATTTATTTTCAAATTACACAAATTATATTAATTATTTTATTTTATTATATTATTTATTTATCTTCTGTTTTCTTCATTTATTGCCTTATATTTCTTCATATACATGAAATAACCCCCCCCCCCGCCACCACCACTACGATGGTGGCGGGTGGGATGAAGAGAAAACACAAACTGAATACTTCTAAATTGTTAGCAGCAGCAAGGTATAAGCTGACCACTACAACAACAACAGTACCAAAATAATGGTGGGGGTCAAATGTACTGAACAATAGCAGGCATAAACACTACAGGGAGCCTCACCCCAGAAAGAATTCTATAGACTTCTGACTGAGGAATGCTCTCAGAACTGAACAATGGGAAGTTTGACACATTTTTTGATATTTTGTTCCTTCAACACCTTGTCCCTTCTACCATTTTATCAATTTTTAAGCTAACTCCAACAATGACAACACTAATAACTGACCAATGAGAGGAGAAGGGGACCTGTGACACGAAAATTCGTTTGTTTGAATTCATATGACTCCAGTTCCCCAGTGAATTAACAACCCAGCAAGGAACTGGGCATATCAGAGTATTGACAATATCATACACCTAAACAACATATGTACTTGTCTATACCATACTAATTCAAACTGCCTGAAGAGGTCACAGCCAAAGATGGCTGTCACTGAAATATATATAGCAGTAATAAACGAAGCTAAATTTTAATCATTTGACTTTTATTTAACTTTATTTTACACTACTCCGGAGTAACCAAACCAACCTGCGCACTTCGTCGAGTGCTCCAGCCTGCATACTGAGGTGTTGGTATACAACCAACATAAACTCAAAATCTATATATATATATATATATATATATATATTGTTATGCTTTGGGAGGTTGATGTTGCCAATAAGAAACACACGCAAAAGTTGCTTTCACTCCAATTTATCATAAATTTAATTTATAAAAAATTGGAGTGAAAGCAACTAGTGCGTGTGTTTCTTATTGGCAACATCAACCTCCCAAAGCATAACAATATCGGTTTCAACACACGTTTTCAGATAAAGAATCTTGCTAAAGAAATTCAGAAACGAAATATATATATATATATATATATATATATATATATATATATATATATATAAATATATATATATATTTATAAATATATATAAATATATATAACTTTGATAGGTTTCGGCCAGTAATGGACCAGGCCGTATATATATATATGTATATATATATATATATATGTAAATATATATGTATATATATACATATATATATATATATATATGTGTATTATATATATATATATATATTTGTTATAATAATATTGCCAGAAATAACTGATCACACTCATTGTTTGGTTGGTTTTCGCTTCTGTATCCTTTATATCTCCACAGTTAATTGATTCGGACCTCAATATTTACCATTGACTGACCAACAATCAAAAATACACATATAACATAGATATAAACACATATATTTATCGTCTAACAAAATTCTTTCATTGCACATCTGCAACATCATCAGTTGTACTATTATGTTCCTCTTGTTGTATTGTATATCCACGCCATTTTTGTTTTGTCTGTTTATCAGCGAAAAAAATAATAAATAAATAAAAAATGGCATAGACAAACAATACAACAGGAGGAAAATAATAGTACCACTGATGATGTTGCAGATGTGCAACGAAAGAACTTTGTTAGACTATATATATGTGTTTATATTTATGTTATATCTGTATGTTTGACCGTTGGTCAGTCAATGGTAAACGTTGAGGACCGAATGAACTAACTGTGGAGATATAAAGGATACAGAAGCGAAAACCAACCAAACATTGAGTGTGTTCTGTTATTATTTCTGGCATTATTTTTACAACATTATGACCCTCCCCAAGTATAACAATATTTGTTTCGACACACGATTTCATATCAAAAACCTCGCAAAACAACTGTATATATATGTATATGTATATATATATATATATATATATTCCGTTTCTGAATTTGTTTAGCAAGATTCTTTATCTGAAAACGTGTGTTGAAACCGATATTGTTATACTTTGGGAGGGTCATGTTGCCAATAAGAAACACACGCACCAGTAGTTTCACTTCAATTTATTATAATAAATTTATAAATTTAGCAATTTATAAATTTCCGGTTGGTTGGTTGGTTCCACAACCACATGGTTGTTTATATATTGTCAAAGCTTTTTCGTCACACATGTTGTGACCTCTTCAGTGACTGGGGGTTCTTTTCTTTGTTTTTTGGGCCCCTCCTTTGTTCTGTCCTACGCCATCTTGTTTTTGTGTGTCACACAAAACAAAGAAAAGAACCCCCAGTCACTGAAGAGGTCACAGAATGTGTGACGAAAGAACTTTGACAATATATAAACAACCATCTGGTGGTTGAACCAACCAACCAACCGGAAATTTATAAATTCCTAACTTTATAAATTTATTATAATGAATTGAAGTGAAATCAACTGGCGAGTGTGTTTCTTATCGACAACATGACCCTCCCAAAGTATAACAATATATATATAAATATATATATATGTATATATATATATATATATATGTATATATATGTATATTTATTTGTGTATATATCTATATATAAATGTATGTATACATATATATACATATATATGTATATATATATATATATATATATATATATATATATATATATATATAAGGATTAAAATACTGGAGCGTGTTGGAGTTAAACACCCTCTTCGTATTATAGAAATGACAGTAAAAGGTATAGCTCAATGTAATTAAACAGAGCCGAAGAATTATGAAAGTAAAACAAAGAAGCCTTCAATACATCAAAAGTCTTTATTAGCCAACAATGGTTCGTCCTATTAAGGATGAGTCCTTAATAGGACGAAACATTGTTGGCTAATAAAGACTTTTGTTTTACTTTCATAATATATATATATATATATATATATATATATATATATATATATATATATATATATATATATATATATGTATGTATATATATATGTATATGTGTATATATACAAATATATATGTATTTATATATATGTATATATGTATATATACAAATATATATGTATGTATATATATATCTATATATGTATATATACATGTATGTATATATATGTATATGTATATATGTATATATACAAATATATATATATGTATATATATATATATATATAAATATGTATGTACATATATATAAATGTATATATATGTATATATATATATATATATGTAGATATATATGTATGTACATATATATATATGTATATATATATATGTATATATATATGTATATATGTATATATATATATATATGTAGATGTATATGTATGTACATATATATATATATATATATATATATATATATATATATATATATATATATATATATATATATATACCCACAAACACTGCAAACACTAATCACAGGAATATAGAAATGCAATACTGCTGTGCTGTAACATGGCTGCCAGATAAAAATGTTCTAAGCATTTAAAGAAGCAAGAGATTATCATAAATATCTGTATATAAGTTATGTTCCTTTAAAATAAGAGTAAACAGGGAATCAGTATTACAGGCAGAAGTGTTCGTGCGGATAATTCTACAGTAAAACAACGTTAGTATCTCTAATGAAGGACTTTACTCAAAACATTTTATATTTTCTTTCTTCAATAAGCAGCAGGCATAATATTTATTTACATTTTACGCAATATTGCCACTTGCGGATACAGACTACCATTTATCACTCCAAATTATAATGTTTCTACACATATACTTCATTGGAATAGGCAAATAAAGATTTCAACTGGCTCTAATAGCATGGTTGTATTTTTTACTTTGCTGAAAATACAAAACATGAATAAATGCAAACATATGAACACACACACACAACACATACACACACACACACAGCCACACACACACATATATATATATATATATATATATATATATATATATATATATATATATATGTATATACATATATATAAATATATATACATATATATATGTGTGTATATATATATATATATATATATATATATATATATATATATATATATACAGGTTTGTGTACTTACGAAAGAAAATACCTCACAAAGACACACACACACGTCTATATTTATGTATGTGTGTGTGTGTCTGTGTGTCAGAGAGAGAGAGGGGGGGATAGAAAGAGATAGATAGATAATGTAGAGGTTTGCTGGAAGCATGTGAAAAGTGGATATATTTAAAGAGCCGTACCATGCAAGTGGGTAATAATTACTAAGTGAACATGTCGAAAAAGAAGAGTGAAGTGAAAGGCAAAAAAATGGGAAAAAAAGGGAAAAAATAACTGAATATTACCATAGTAATCTATTAGTCCGAAAAGGTTTCAAATTTACTATCACGGAAAACTTTTAGGGGAAATCAGTGATTGACATTCTGGTCACTATATTGTCTTTAATTTCGGTGGTTAGGGTTAAACATACGTGTAAATATACGTGTTGGGCTGGCTGGACATGTATATACGAATGTGTGTGTATATGTAAAGACGTGTATATGATATATGTGGCTGTACACAAATGTAACGCATGGTGTATGTATATATGTAAATATAAGTGTATATGTGTAAATATATGTGTATATGTGTAAATATATGTGTATATGTGTAAACATGTAGATGCGTATGTAAGTGTGTAAAGGCTTATGTATGTATGTGCGTAAATGTATCTGTAGTTTTGCAAATATGTTAATATCAGTGTAAATATGCAGAATGGATATAATAAAACTTTATAGCTAATACAGGGATTGTTTTGAAACTTAAGGTAACGATAGACTATGCCGAGAACTCATTAATATTTCAGCTCGGTTGATAACAGAGTAATCTTTTTCTCTTTTTCTTCATTCCTTCTACGAAAACACTTGACAATATATTTATATATCGATAGACTTTCGTCAAATCCGATCGAGGAAACAATGTTTTCGTCGGTCTTTCCAGTTGGTAGTATTATCTATCGGTCGTAACTCTAGGTAGAAGGAGCAACGTGAAACAAAGTGGCTTGCTCAAGGACATAACGCATCACCCGGTCCAGGAATCGAACTCAAAAAATTGTGAATTCAATTCTGTAACCACTCAGCCACACGACTTCACTATGTGTGTGTGTGTGTGTATATATATATATATATATATATATATATATATATATATATATATATATATATAAAAATTAATAAAATAATGAATAAACAAAGAAGCAGTTCCTTATATTAAAAAAATTCATCATTTTACGATCGTTTCTAGGATATATATGTGTTAGAGTTGGTATGCATATTCTATAGATCTATGTACAATATTTATACAAACTATCAGAGGGAATATACATACCTACACATATATATGCTGTCTTCAGAAATAATGATATTTGTTTATTAAAAAAAAAAAAAAATTCAATACAATAGGTCTGTTTGGGAACAGGTTTTGAATTGACCAATAGAGAGATAGTGAGGGTCAAGATAGTAATATAGTAGTAGAAGAACCTTAAATTATGGGTAGAGGAAGGTAGATTTCAGTTTTGGATGGAAAAGAATATTATGAATGAAGGATTATTTTAGGGAAGAAAATAGGTCGTATGCTGACCTCAGAAATAATTTTATTTGTTCATTGAATAAAACCAACAAAGATCTAATATATTCTGTCTGTTTGGTAAGAGGTTTAGAATTAACCAATTGAAAGTTAATAATTGGCCAAATGGTAAAATAGTAGTAAGCTTATTTTAAGGGTGAAAATAGGTCAGGTCAGTAAAGGTATACAAGCAGTTGCTGTTATAAAATAGTAATGCCAATGCAAATATCTAAGGAGACTAAAGTTTTACGATAAGAGTGTTAGTGAAAAAAATACATCTATGAAAAGAATATAAGTTAATTTAATTGATGGGTATATTTATATTGATAAAATTATACTAATACATATAGATATGATAAATAAGAGTTAGATGCAGTTGAAAAGTGGTGTTAAAGATGAGGGGAAATTAAAAGAATATAAAAATAATATATATATATATATATACACATACACACACACATATACACACATATATATATATACATACACATATATATATATATACACGCATATATACATACATACATATATACACACACAAACACACTTACATATACATGTAATTATTGGGGGGGGGGGGTTAAATTTATTAGTGAGAAATAATAAATATATATAGATTTCAAGGAACATAGAGTCATAACCTGAAGTTAAAGTATTATATATGTTTTCTTAATGGTATCAGTTTTAGGAAATGATAGTTGTAAGAAGGAAAGTAAAATTATGTACTTCATCAGTAGTAGAGTATTAATTATAGGTTAACTGAATTAAAAACAGTTTATATATTAATTTCTAAAGTGTATATTAATTAGGTTTATAATATTTAAAGGTTTTTCTCAGTTTATGATTACACGATATTATTAATTCCTGTCGCTTATTTAATAGGATATCCTTAGATTTCATTATTTCAAAATGTTCTTGGGAACATAATCTACATTCATATCTACTATTTTGATAAAGGGTGGCCCTTTTCAGCACACTCCAGGTCAGGTCATAATCTATATTCCTCTTTCTATAACTATTAATTATTTCAGCTAGAGATGTTGTATTAGCTAGTTCGGCATTTTTAAAACTATGTTTGTGGGTATTAAATCTTACCTTAAATTTGTTAGAGGTAGCTCCTATATATGAATAAGTTGAGTCCTTAGTGTTAACTTTACATCTATATACTATGTTATTAACAAGGCAATTTCCTTTTAATGGACAGTTTGCCGAGTTTCTACAGTTACAACATTTCGTGAATCCTGTATCTGAGGAGATATTATGGTTAGTTTGATGTACTGGAGGTATACTCATGGTTTTTTTACATTTATATGCATTATCGGCACTTATATTTTGTTTTATGTTTTTGGTTGTTGAGTAGAAGAATTTAACCGTTGATCTATTTAAAATTTGATGGTATTTGTGGTTTGGCGGGAAGTTTTTCTCTAGGATATTAAAGA
>OZ024742.1:27230987-27235987 GCA_964016885.1 Eledone cirrhosa
TCTCTCTCTCTCCCTCTCTCTCTCCCTCTCTCGCTCTCTCTCTCTCTGTATACACAAACACACACACATATATATATAGGGTGTCCCCCTAAAGTTTATACACACCTCAACAGCATTCTAATCCATATTGCCTGTAGAGCTAATCAAAGTCTGTATACATTTTTTGGGACATATAATCGTCACAGTGCCTATATTATATTAGTTGCTCTATCTTCTCATTCTGTCACGATTGTCATGTTTGTTTGTTTTTTTTTATTTTGGTCTGTTGATGTTTATGAATTTCGTTATCAAAAGCTAAATAAAAAATTCTCATCGTAACCTATGACATCTGTCACATATGATCTCTCTTAACCTTGTGACGTTTTTCTTCCAGTAGTCTCCACCACACTGTGCAAAATATGTCTTTCATTCTATCTCATGCATATTCTAATATTCTAATCTCAATTCACTGTATAAATATTATCTTTGATTTATTTTTTTCCTTTTCTTTTTTCTTCATGTGTCGTGTTTTGTTTTCCAATATTCCCATGTAATGCCAACTTTCATCATACTTGACAATGAATATTAAACACAGTTAAATGGATGTGGCTCTATCTGACATTTCCTCGTAGAGTTTAATTATTTCACCTTTACATGTGGCAGAAATGATAGAGTGCCATACTAAATGCTTTACTCTAGTTGCTCATATAACATTATGGTTTGCAGCTTTGGTTTCAAATCACATTGGGGTGAGACTATCTTATAGCACTTTAGTATCGCTTGAAAACAACAACAGAAAGAGAAAATAACAGAAATTTAAAGCAAGTTTCAAAACGAAAAGACCGGAACGTTTTTTTCTCTGAGAGTTTGTTATTCTCTGGCGAAGCAAATTTTAAATCCCGAAATATTAGGACGAAAGAAACAAAAATAAAATAGATTACCAGGTAAATATCTGTATCGTTACATTAGTCTTACCGTCCATTTAACATTGCTTAACCTTCTTACATATATCACTTCCTATATTATATATTATATGTTATATACAATGCTTCAAGCAAACTAAAATAATTTATTAAAAATTTAAATACTGGCATCGATTTTGTCAGCTGTATTCGGTGAGAATATATTACCTTATGCTATGTTCACTAACCTGAGGTTTAAGGGAGGAAGCGGCAAATTAACGGACGCTATTCTTTAGGTTATTTTTATGTATGGATGAACTCGTTGTCCATACATACATTCATGCATAATATATACATATGGCGAGTCTTGGTCACTTTAAACCTAGCAGAGCCTGTCCCTTTGCCAGCTGTGAACACAGCCAATTCCTTCCAAATTAGAGTAGGGTAGTGAATGATGTAAACATTATAAATAGACAAAATATAGACCCCTGTACTGGATTAGTACTTTTTCATCGACCCCAGAACTTGTTTGGTACGTTTTTTATCGACCTTGAAAGAATGAAAAGCAAAGGTGACCTCGCTGGGATTTAAAAACGGCGAGTGCAGAAAGTCGGAACAAATACCGCGAAGCATTCTATATGACGTTCTAACGACTTTGTCAATATACCGCCATCTCTAGTATTTTTTGGCAACATCATTTTCGTTCTGAGTTCTTACACCAGCGATGTCAACATTGCTTTTCATCTGTTTGATATCGATTAATTGTTTCTACTTTAGGCACAAGGCCAGCAATTACCCAGTGCATTACTGGTACTTTATTTTATCGACCCCGTAAGGATGAAAGGCAACGTCAACCTCAGCGGGATTTGAACTCAGATCGTAAAGGGACGTAACTATGCTGGAAAGCATGGCGTCCGACCCTCTACCGATACTGCCAATCCACCGCCCCTCTGTTTGATATCGATTAATGCCAGTTAAATATAGGAGCCTATGTGAACCATTATATC
The DNA here is from genome assembly GCA_964016885.1 of Eledone cirrhosa. NCBI lineage: Eukaryota > Metazoa > Mollusca > Cephalopoda > Octopoda > Eledonidae > Eledone > Eledone cirrhosa. The sequence continues at coordinate 27,232,876 of OZ024742.1, forward strand.
CCTCATTAATATTTGAAAAGTTTAGAAACCAATGTTAATATTTTGTAGCAAATGACAAAATCATTCAAATGACGGACTAAATCCACTTTAGGGATTGTATTTAGACATAATGATTTCTTTATTAACCACAAGGGTTTACATAAAGTAGACATTAAGGACAGTGCAGGACAATACAGGACGGTACAAATGGGCATTTCTGCGTGTAAAGAACAAAAAACAGAGGATGTAACAAAAAAATAACAATGAAAAATTCCCCAATAGGGGGGAGACTTCGGAGGGACATTTGTGGAGAAAGCCCAGTAAAAGGCCACAGTGACCCTGACCACCAAGGCAAGTGTCCTCTCCCAGTTTTCCACATTTAATTTACAGATACGTACTCAGAGTAGGCCCATTCACTCGGGCCATTCTTGCTTCTCTCACCCATCTTTCAACAAAATGCTGGGAAGAGAGCACTTCCCTCTCTACCCTGATTTTCCTTTTCAAATGAAATTTGAAAAAGTTAATCAGGGCATCACCGAAGAGGTAAGTGCTCGTCTTCAGCCCTTTCAAACGTGTCCACCATACTATCTCTTTCGCTATGGCCACCAGACAGATAAAAACTGCCTGCCCTTCCCGGCTAAAGGAAGAGGGCGTGGCAATCCTCACGATGGACTCAGATGATAGCCGGATCCGTCCTACACGCGACAGCAGGTGTTCGACATAAACCCACAAGTCAGCAATTTTCGGACACTGGACGAGTGCGTGCAGGACGGTTTCGTCGTCCTGCGCGCATCTCGGACATGCCCGGCTGACGGCACCTCCATGCCTGTAGAGTTTATCCTGAACTGGCAAGGCTCCTCGGTAGCACTGCCAGGCCAGAGATTTCTGGAAGTTGTCCATAGGTCCCGGCCCGAAAGTTCTTCCGAAGAGATTGGCTAGTTGATTTTCGTCGACGCCTAGATTTTCCCCAAGACATAATGCCAAGAGATTTCTGTCTTTATAAGAAACGTATATCCCACAGTCCTTCGTGAGTATGAGGAATGGAGTAGCTGTAGTAACTGAAATAACATAAAAATGACAAAATACTTCTCTGCTCTATCCTTACGGGTTATTGCTAAAACTTCCCTGGAACAACTGAAAGGTATTAATGAAAGAATGTATAGAGAGATTGGAGAATGGATAGAAGCGATGGACTTCCAGATTTTCTAAACAATAAATTAATGTAGATTCCAATTTATCACTGTGCTAGGTCACCAAGTATATTCTGGCTAAGAAATATACTGCTTCATGTTGTAGAACCAGGGGCGTTTTCAGGCATTCTGTTATCAAAATGGTTAAACATGTTGCTGCAGCATTACGCAACCTACTTCAAAGACTTGAGAGATTCACATAGAGAGATAAATTGATGAGTAGACAGTATTCATATACTGGCTCAAGGATATTGTTATATTTCACACCTTGGTGGTACATTTCATTCTTAACTATATCAAATCTCTAGAAACTGCCTTGGATTTATGCCACAAATCTGTTAATTTTAAAATATTTATACTTTTATTATATATACATCATAATTTTAGAAATGTTTCTTCTATCAGCTTACCAATATAAAACTTATTATTATCGCTGACTAAAACTTCCTTGTAACGACTGAAAAAATAATAAATGTTTCTACTTTTGGCACAAGGCCAGCAATTACCCAGTGTATTACTGGTACTTTATTTTATCGACCCCATAATGAAAAAATAATAATGAAAGAAATTTAGATTATGTGTATGGAGTGGTTGGGGAATTTATAAAAGCGATGGACTTCCAGATTTTCTATACTCTACTTTAATGTAGATTTCAATTTATCATTGTGCTAGATAAACCAAGTATATTCTGGCTAAGAAATAAAAGCCAAGTCTTTTAGATGCTGTATTTGCCAACACTATAGAGATGTCTATGATTAAATAGCCTATGTGATTCGTTAATATAAGAGATATCTCATCTGATCTACAAAAAATCTGCCCCTAACACTAAAATCAGAATAAATGAAACGAGAATAATCAAAGAAATATACGTGTTTCGTTTAATGTATGCTTCACTTTATACACCCCGGGCGAAAGAATGGATAAGCCACTCTCTATTTACCAACACAACAAATTGGTTTTGGTTTTCTAGCTTTTAGGTTTTGTTTAATCTACATATTAATGTGTCTACCATCATATTAATCTTTCAACACCACAAACTGGTCTGGAAATGTCTGTCTGCTTCAAATAATATACATACATACGCAATTACGTACACACATATATTGATAGACATATACATGACAGGATACATGCATATATATATATATCGTGAGAGTGTGTATATGTACATATATAAACATATTTTTCTCTATATTTTTATGTACACACATATATATATATATATATATATATATATATATATATATACATACACACACATAGAGATGTAGAGATGTATCTATATGTATATTTACAGACACAGACGCGCATATGTATATGTATACATATAAACATATATTTATGTATGAATGTGCATTTATATGCATGTATATATATATATAGATATATATATATATATATATATATATAAAATATATATATGCGTGTGTATATAATTCTAGGCCTAATTATGCCAACGTTTGATTTGTTTCGTTTTAGCTTTCATGTAAAAGGTAATAGATTTGTTTTAAAGTTTATAGTCAACAACTCTATGTAAATCAATGGCCGTGTATTTGTACAGCGCTTTACAGTCTCCGTAATTAGATCTAAAACGCAAATATACACACACAGATACACATATTCACATATACACAAACACACACATAAACAGACTCACACATTCACAAATACACACACAGACACATAGACTCACATATACATACACACACACATATAAACGCAGACTCACACATACACACACATTCTCACATACACACATACTCACATATACATACAGACACACATAAACGCAGACTCACACATACACACACATTCTCACATACACACACATTCACACAAACTCACATATACATACACACACACATAAACGCAGACTCACACATACACACGCATTCTGACATACACACACATACACACATACTCACATATACACAGACACACAC
>OZ024742.1:27238487-27243487 GCA_964016885.1 Eledone cirrhosa
AGCGAGGCGAAATATTTCCTCCTCACCGTATGCTGTCTTGCCTTTCATCAGCCGTTCCCGTGGGCAACTCGTATGGCGCGTTCTTTTTTTTATCCATCATTTTTTTTTTCTTTTATTGAGGGTTAAAAAAAGCGTGAAATGTCAAGACAATGGTAGAATGGCGATGACATCATTTTCTTTCCTACATAATTGGCTGCCATTGAAATCTAGCAACATTTCCATCCAATTAACAGTACCAACAGAAATAAAGAAGGAGTTTGTGTTGAGAGAAAGGATGAGATATGTGAGATGTTTGGGGTGTTTGTTGTGAGAGGAAGACACAGCTAGAGAGATATTTGAGGGAGGTAAGTTTACCTGTGTGGTAATGGCGGAGGGGGAGATGAATGAAAGTTGCAGGTAGATAGAATATGGGGGAAAGGGTTGAATGAAAGTTGCAGGTAGGGAGAATTTAGGGGGAGGTAAGTGTACCTTTGTGGATTGGGGCAGGGGTGGAATGAAAGTTGCAGGTAAGGGAGAAAAAAGGGAAGGTAAGTCTATATTTGTGGATTGGTGGAGGGGTGGATGAAACTTTCAGGTAAGGGAAAATTTGGGGGAGGTGTGTTATTAGGGAGTTGGTGATGAGTGAAAGGTACAGACAGAGAGAATGGTGGGTGGGTAAGTGTACCAGTGTGGAGTGAGGGGTGGGGAATAAAATTCGCAGGTAATCTCCTTCAGATATATTCTTACGGTTTTTCTCATATATATGTGAGAAGATTTTTACCATTCATCCATATATATAGATGTGTGTGTATGTTTGTACATATGTGTGTACGCGCGGCAGGTGTATATGTATGCATGTCTGGACATATATATATATATATATATACATAAATGAAGTAATTCCATCGGAAAAGTCCAGGAAAAAAGAGTGCTCTATGTAAGCAACAGAGCTTAATTATTATTATTATGTAATAGACAACATAAGGCAATTATTCCATTTACCAGTGGTTTCTTAAAAGCAAAAGGTTTTGCTTTCAATCCTCAGAATGAAAAATCCTGGTTTGTTTATTGAATATGGATTCTAAAAACGAAAATGCAATCTATATGAAAGTGAGGCTGGAAAAGGGAGAAGGAAAGGAAAAATAAAATAAAATAAAACTACACATGCAAACACACACAAAAAAACCCAAAAGCATACTTACACACACACACATATATACACATATAATTTGCACGCATACACATATACACATACACATACATATACATATATATATATATATATATATATATATATATATATATATATATACATACACATACATACACATATATATATATAAAGAGCGTACACCTACACACACATACACATATATATACACACATATACACATACATATATTCATACATACACACGCACACACACACACACACATATACACACACACACACATATACATACACATGTACATATCCATACATATATATATATATATATATATATATATACACATACATATACACACATATACACATATACATACACACACACACACATGTGTGTGTACAAGCCTACACATACACACACACATATATATACACACACATATACATACATTCACACAAACATACAACGTACATACATACATACACATACATGAATGCACTCCACTACATATTAACACACGCAAATAAATATAAGAAAAAAATATATAAATAATATTAACAAATATTTGACAGCGATACATGCCCCAGCTAACAGGACAGACACGCGTGGTAAGTAATACACACATAAGCGCATATACATACGTTCGAAATAGTAAACACATACACACACTCTCACACATAAATATACATATACAAATACATAAACACGTACATACACATACATACGCAAACACGTACACGTATACAATATAAACACACACATGTATATGTAATTATATACACACACACACACATATACATATATATATATATATATATATATATATATATACATACAAAATATAAAAATATAAACGCACACACACATATAAATACGTAAACACACATATACATACATAGCTAAACAATTATACACATGCAAATACGTATATATCAAAAGAACGCACAACCAAATACAAACACACACACATATATACACACACACACACCCACACACAAACCCACACATACATAAAAATAAATAAAAACACACGCAACATATACATACATACACATACATATACATATATACATATATACATATACATATATATATATACACATACATATACACAAATATATATATATATATATATATATACACACATACACGTACACATACACACATGCATACACATACACACACACATATACATGTGTGTATGTGTAAAGCTCAGTATTAGATAAGACAAATGAACCTTACATAAACGTATATATAGTAGTAAAGTAATAAAGCCATACAAGGCAATTAATCCATTCACCAGAGGTTTCTTAAAAGCAAAAAAAGTTTCCTTCAATCTTCAGAATGAAATATACAAATATATACACACATACAGACACGCACACACACATATATATATATACATATATATATATATATGTACATATATATATATATATATATATACAGACATATATACATACACACATATATACACACACATACACATACATACATACATACACATATATATACATACACAAACATACACGTACGCATATACATATATACACACAAAAATACATACACATACACATAGGTATGTGAAGGGCAAAACAAAAAGAATATATGGGGTGGGGGGCCTAGAGGAGGTAAAAATATAAAGGGAGGTAAGGGAGAAAAAAATATTTTTTAAAAACAAGAGTACAGAAGGTAGAAGCAGCAAAATAAAAGCCGTAGCAAAAGTAAAGAGCAGAGAAGGAGTTCAAGGCGGTTGATTTATCGTAGGAGTGTCAATCCAGTTACAGATCAGATGCGATTTCAGATGAGGACAGCATCTGAAGATCTCAGTCTTAGAGTTAAGGCAAGCGGAAGTGTCTCTCAAGTTTAGCAAAATCCTATACTTTTCTGTGGTACACAAAGAACAATTCTTTGTGCCCCTTTGGTACTCCCTCGAATGGTCTAATATAGACCAATCAATAGAGTACGGGATATTACTATCCTTGAGATCCCATACCTTACTTGCGAGGGCCGTTGATGTTCGTTTATCTGAGTGTTTAAAAGAAGCGACATGTGAGTAAAATCTGGTTTTAAACCTGTCCTGGGTCATACCGACATATCGCTCGCTTCTGGCTGGCTGGTTGTTGATAACTGGCGTTATTTTAGCCTCATAAACGACAGATTTTGTTTTACATTTACCCTGCAATGGGCATTCATCCGGCTTCCTGCAACTGCATCCTGGATTTATCCTCGTACGGTTTGAACTGGTGATTTTGGATTTCATGGATGGACAACAAGAGTAGCTGATCTTAACTACATTCCTATTAAAAATCTTATAATATCTATGAATAGGAGGAAAATGTTTGTCTAATAGTTCAAGGAATTTCCTTCCTACATTAGTTTTGACATTTAGAGAGAAGGGGGGTGTGAACCAAATAATCTTCCTTTTCCTGTTATTATGGTTAGTTTTAGGGGGGGGAATAGGTAAATAAGAAATATTTTCTGTAAAACCGCTGTTCTTAAGGGCTTTATTATAATAAGGGGCGGCTTTATTAAAAATGTCTATAGACGAAGATAAAGTAGAAATCCTACGGCTAATGTTAGGAATAAGATTATTAAAAACTATAGGGGGATGGCAAGACTCTTTGTGTATATACCTAAGATTTTCATTAGGTTTATGATAGGGTTTAAAAGAGGCAGTAAGTAGATCAAGATTAATATCAAGAAAGTTAGCATTAGTAAGGTTCGTATCTATAGTAATTTTAAGGTTAAGATTAGCAAAGGTACTAATTAAATCTTTACGGAATTTATCAAGATTATGGCCATTGGTGGTATGAGAAACTGCTAATCCGTCATCACGGTATAAACCGATATTATGGGACGGAAATTTCTCTTTGAGTGTGTGGAGAAGGAATAATCCTACTAAGTCGCACACATCCGCACTGTCATAAGAACCCATTGCAACATCGAAAGAGTTTTCAGGGTTTGACTTTTTAACCCAAATCTTATCATTAGTAAAAAGTAAAGTTTTTCTGGCATGAAAGATAATGTCCTCTTCTAATTTGGAGATATTAATACATATATTAGAATATATTAGATATACATACATATATTAGAAAAGTAAATAACAACAAACAGTACAGTTGCGAAAGGTGTTAGATGTATGCATGTGTGTGCATTTATATATATATATATATATATATATACACGCATACATATATACGTATATATATATATATATATATATATATATATATATATGGGGGGGGGGGGGTAACCAGCAACCCATTTATCTAACTATCTCTCTAACAATATATCTAATTATCTGCCAATCTATCTATCTATCTATTTGTCTATCTATCTATCTATCTATCTATCTATCTATCTATCTATCTATCTATCTACAAATCTATCTACCTAGCTAGCTAGTAGCTACTGGCTTACTTATCAATCTATCCACCTATCTATCCTTCTAACTCACTATCTATCAATTCATTCATCTCTCCATCTCTCTATCTCTCTATCTGTATGTCTATTTATTTATCTAACTCCCTCCCTACCTCCCTCCCTACCACTTTCCTATTTACCTGTCTTTTTTATCCCTCTACCTATTCATCTATCTGTATTCCACATCGTTAAACACATACATCCAGCAAGAATGTCGTCGGATGAGAGAACAAATTCAGAGCCCCCATGTCGTATGACAGTAATTTAACAACGACGACAGTAACAAAATCTACACGAATAATACCCACCATTGCAATAATCACTGAGCAAATAAAAAGCAAACGATGTTAGCATGTATATATATATATGTATACTTTTTTTGTGTGTGTGTGTGTATATATATATATATATATATATATACACACAC
>OZ024742.1:27250987-27253487 GCA_964016885.1 Eledone cirrhosa
GCCGTCGGGGTTAAACATGTTCCTATTACCCACTCTACTATACACAGTATTGAGTATTCTAGTGCGTTATGCTCCAGCTGCTTCCTTACCACACTTCCTTCGTTACATATATATATATATATATATATTTATATATATATATATATATATATATACATATACATATATAGACATATATATATATATATATATATATATATATATATATATATATATATATATATATATATATATATATATACATACATATACATATATAGACATATATATATATATATATATATATATATATATATATATATATATATATATATATATATACACATACATATATATATATATAAATATATATATATATATATATATATATATATATATATATATATATATATATATATAAGAAAAGTTCGCGTGGACTCTCTGGGAGATGTACCTGTGGATCTAATAGCCAGTGGTTGCCGGATGTGGTCCGTTCGATCTTTTAGTTTCAGGGGTTGAACGCTTTCGCGATAGACGAGCCTGCCGGTTCTAAGTCAGACGTGATCATCGCGATTCACATACGACCTACCATACATCTTACTTATATATATATATATATATATATATATATATATATATATATATATATATATATATATATATATATATATATATATATATATATAAGGGAAAAAGTTTGACTCCGACAGCAGAGCTCAAGACCTTTCGACGCCTATTTCTGGACTCGAAATAGCCACCGAAACGCCTTGAGGTCTGCCGTCGGGGTCATACTTTTTCCTTTTTCCACTCTACTATTGAGTACTCTGGTGCGTGATGGTCCATCTGGTTCCTTACCACAATTCCTTTGTTATATATATATATATATATATATATATGTATATATATATATATATATATATATATATATATATATATATATATATATATATATATGTATATATACATATATATGAATGTATGTATAGTATATTTGGCAATTTACTGTGTTTAATTAAAAACATTTTGGAGACCATTCGCTATGAGTTTGAAAGTAGTGACTATTTCACTTACCTATTCTCGGCAAAAGCATAGAAGTGTAATCGACAGTCTATTTCTCGCTCGTTGGCGTTTATCAAGACCACTCACCCCCTTGCTTCTGCCGAGATTTATAGAACCTGGATTCGTATAGAATTCCAGTAATTAAACGGTCCAGCAAAAATTAGGTATTAGTATTATTGCTCTGAAATAGCGAGGTATACATGACTGTATGTATAGTACATTTGGCAATATACTGTATGTTTAATTAGAAACATTTTGAAGACCATTCGCTATGAGTTTTAAAGTAGTGACTATGTCATTTAATTATTCTCGGCATATATATATATATATTTATATATATAAATATATATATATAAATGATATATATATATATATATATATATATATATATATAAATGACATATATATATATATGTATATATATATATATATATATATGTATATATATATATATATATATATATATATATATATATATATATATATATGTATATATATTGATATATATTCTCGGCATATATATATATATGTATATATATATATATATGGATATATATCATATAAACCTCTATATATATACCAGGAACGGTGTGGAAGTATTTCTGTATTGTGCGGGAGAAATCTGGACAATTTAGTTGTAGTGATTAGTTTAGCTCTTTGCTTTCCGAAATGTTCAGAAAACTTCGATATGCGATAGACATCACATGTTTATAAATTATAGCGCATATCCAAATAAATGTGTGATTTGGTAGTTCGGGGAGGAAATATGATTATTGGAGGAGGGCATGCCTCCCACCACCACTTTCACCACCAGTTCGACCGCCACTGTATATATATAATTAAAAAAAATTATGCTATGTGCTCTTTCCTCAGGGATTAATATATCGAGCTTCTTCAAAGTTGATAAGGAACTGGTATTATGCCCGATTTATAATTCTCTTATATACATATATATTCATACATACATATATATATATATATATATATATATATATATATATATATATATATATACTTTCAGATAGTATGGCTATTGGTGAGCTCTGTTATTCTAAAGTTTCACCTGCGAACTCTCAGGATCACCAGTCTTGTCTGATGATGCTGTGAGTACGAAAGTGAAACAACAGAGTAACAAGGTTTAGCCATAATAAATGAATATTTAAACTCTACTTCGGTATTGAGTTTTCATTCTTACGTCCGTCAATAATTCACGTGCTCTCAGGTCTTGAATAATCGTCCCCAACCCCAGCTTATCAATTCATCAGACCCCCCACCCCACCTCGGGTTTTATTTTACCACCACCACCCCACCCGCTTATTAAATTTTGATGATCAGTCTCCGGCGGAAATTTATTGTAAGTCATTCATATTGATACAGCAGCCGGAGAATCTAATTATAATTTTATTTTACATTTAATAAGACATTATATATGACAATAGAACATTAAAAGAAATCCCATATC
>OZ024742.1:27258487-27275987 GCA_964016885.1 Eledone cirrhosa
AGAATTTTCCTTCTTGTAGAATTCTGCCTTGACAAAGGCTAAAGGGTCATCTCTCCCGGTGATTTTGGATGGCCATTGACTCTTAAGAGCCCCTTTGCCCTTTGACAGGTTTTGTTTTTAGTCCTGCAGGATGTCCAAAGTCACCCTCCTCACCAAGAAACCTTAGTGGGGTTGCCAGTTTCGTCGCCAACGACCCGACCATGAGACAGGTTGTACTGGGATACATGTTACCAGTAGCACCAACTGGTGACCTGACAACAATATATATATATATATATATATATATATATATATATATATATATATATATATATATATATGTTATTCCGGGTTGAATCTGAGGTAACCACAGTAAGTAAGGTACTCAATACATAGCAGAGTATAAAAGTTTTAATATAGATGATTCTAATATAGACGAGATTCCTGATGATTTCTAAAGAATGAAACAGTTCTAGTCCTGTAGAATCTCATCTATATTAAAACTATATATATATATATATATATATATATATATATATATATATATATATATATATATATATATATAAAGATAAAGAAAAAAAGATGAAATCGAAAATGCAACTGGAGTCTTATTTTTTTTTTAAATATATATATTTATTTGGTTCCTTTACCGGAAAACCACAGACCCTCCATCTCAACTCTACTTTTGAAAAGCAGAAGAGCTGCGAAACCGGTAAAGGAACCAAATAAATATATATATATATTTTTAAATAAGACTCCAGTTGCATTTTCAATTTCATCTTTTTTTCTTTATACTTTCACTCGTGTAGGACACCTCGGTTATTTTTCATTTTGTAAAAAAAAAACGCACTTTCTAATATATATATATATATATATATATATATATATATATATATATATATATATATATATATATATATATTTAATACTCTATAAAGCTTTGGCTTGTACCATTTATATATATATATATATATGGTACAAGCCAAAGCTTTATAGAGTATTAAATAGATCGAAGAACATATGCAGTTGTATTCAGGTTTATTTCTATCTCTATGATACATATTTCGTTGATGTTTACGGCTAGATAGTTTTCTTTCTACCCATTGCACTAATCTCATCCCTTCAGATGATATAAAAATCTTTAATTCAAATATCACTTAACTTACAAATACGTAACAAATATTTTAACGTTTTTTATACACCTGCCTTCCTAGTTATAAACTGCAGTTTCAATACAATACACAAGTATATTTACCTTCAAAACATCGTTCATACCAACCAATGTCAGACTCACTTCATACCCGTTCTGTTTTTCAGTAAATTTCATGAAAGAGTGAAAGACTTTAACGATATCTTAAAACTGCTACCTACATATCTATATATATAATTATGTGTAAATGTTATAAGCGAACTAGATATACCTGACACTTCAATTTCAGGTTAGTGAATATGATGGGAGACAACAATTATATGAAGTAGTATCGATATACACGGATGTCGATTAAATCGATCATAACTCTTTCACTAGAGATGTCTGGCATGATACCAAAATTTGAAGAAAAACAAAATCAATTCTATTATCCAATGTAACTTTGACAGGAGCAGCTATATCGTACTTTAATTAATCCATTTGTTAATTGTATTGAAACATTAAATTTAATCTCCTCCAGATGATAGTAATTAACTATTATTGTTTAGTAGCTACATTATTATCATTATTCGATTGGCAGTATCCGTAGAACGTCAGACACACTGCATCGTGGCATAGAGTTATGGCCCTTTACGTTCTGAGTTCAAATCCTGATGAGGCTAACTTTGACTTTCTTCCTTAAGAGATCGATAAAATAAAGCACCAGTCATGTACTGGGGTCAATTTAATTGACTTTCCTCGTCCCCTGACCTTGTGCCTAAAATAGAAACAATTATTATTATTACATCTTTATCTACGGCGGTGGATTCGCAGTATCGGTAGAGGGTCGGATGCCATGCTTTGCTGCTTAGAGTTCTGGCCCTTAATGTTCTGAGTTCAAATCCCGCCGAGTTTAACTTTGCCTTTCATCCTTACCGGGTCGATGAAATAAAAGTACCTGTCATGCACTGGGATAGATTTAATCGACTTGCCCCTCCTCCAAAATGACTGGTCTTGTGCCTATATAAGAAACCATTGCCGAGGTTAACTTTGCCTTTCATCCTTACGGGGTCGATAAAATAAAGTACCAGTAATGCACTGGGATAATTGCTGGCCTTGTGCCTAAAGTAGAAACAATTATTACATCTTTATGTAATTGAGCGCACCAGGAGAAATTTACTAATACAGCAGCAAAATTTATTATAAAATCTGTATTTCTATGTCCGTCATGTCACTTAAACTCATGTTTTTACTACCCATAATATTCTGGACGACAAAATCATATTGAGATTTAAATGTTCTTGGCCATATATATTGTTGTATTATCAACTTATTCGAACTACATGTTTATATATACATATATAATTTATATTGTTATACTTGGGGAGGATCATATTGTTATAATATTGCCAGAAATAATAACAGAAGACACTCACTGTTTGGTTAGTTTTCGCTTCTGTATCCTTTATACATGCATAGTTAATATATTTGGCAATCAAGTTGTGTTCTTCGTTTGTATTTTTTTTTTTAAATAATTTTTTATGGTTTCCCCTTAAAAATTTGTTTTTCATTTTGTTTTGTTTCCGCTCATTGTCTTGTCCTTTGTTAATTTTCTTAAGTTGATATATAAATATATATATATATATATATATATATATATATATATATATATATATATATATATATATATATATATATATATATATATATATATATATATATATATGTATATGTATATATATATATATATATGTATATATATATATATGTATATGTATATGCATATATATATATATATATATATATATATATATATATATATATATATATATATGTATATGTATATATATATATATATATGTGTATATGTATATATATATATATATATGTATATGCATATATATATATATATATATATATATATATATATATATATATATATATATATGTATATGTATATATATATATATATATGTATATGTATATATATATATATATATATATATATATATATATATATATATATATAACAAATAGAAATTGGTTAACATATAAATAAACATATGAAACAATCACAGGGGATAATGTGTACAAGTGTGTAAGCACACATAGCTAGGTAGGTAACTAAATAAAGTTAACTAGAACTTCAAAAATAGATACCTTATAAGATGATTAGTCTTCCTTGTATATATTCCATTAAAGAAATATATTTCACCAATTAATCGATTGGTAAACGACAGTGGCCAGTACTTGGATTCTCAACAAGGAAGAGGTCCAGCCATCTGTGTTTACGCATTAAGTTCAAATCAGCGACTGCCCAGTAACACGTGCTGTATCTACTAAAAATACACACATCATACCAGCTTCGTCCCAGTGGCGTGAATAGGGTTATCGACAACTAGAAATAGCAGTCAAGTCCTTTCAACAGAGTTAGCTCTACAATTAAGAAGCCGTATTTACATATATATATCCAAAATTAAGATAAATCAAAATGAATTTAATCTAAATCAAATTATGGGTGTCATGCCAGTAAGACATGCGCCATATCACCCGTAAAATAAACTCTAAGATTCTAATGAATAGGTCCGAGCATTTTATAACAACTAGAAATTGATTAACATATAAATAAACATATGAAACAATCACAGGGGATAATGTGTACAAGTGTGTAAGCACACATAGCTAGGTAGGTAACAAAATAAAGTTAACTAGAACTTCAAAAATAGATACCTTATAAGATGATTAGTCTTCCTTGTATATATTCCATTAAAAAAATATATTTCACCAATTAATCGATTGGTAAACGACAGTGGCCAGTACTTGGATTCTCAACAAGGAAGAAGTCCAGCCAGCTGTGATTACGCATTAAGTTCAAATCAGCGACTGGCCAGTAACACGTGTTGTATCTACTAAAAATACACACATCATACCAGCTTCGTCCCAGTGGCGTGAATAGGGTTATCGACAACTAGAAACAGCACGTGTTACTGGCCAGTCGCTGATGTGAACTTAATGCGTAAACACAGATGGCTGGACTTCTTCCACTGTCGTTTACCAATCGATTAATTGGTGAAATATATTCTTTAACACACTTGTACAAATTATCCCCTGTGATTGTTTCATATGTTCATTTATATGTTAATCAATTTCTAGTTGTTATAAAATGCTCGGACCTATTCATTAGAATCTTAGAGTTTATTTTACGGGTGATATGGCGCATGTCTTTGTGGCATGACACCCATAATTTGATTTAGATTAAATTCATTTTGATTTATCTTAATTTTGGATATATATATATATATATATATATATATATATATATATATATATATATATATAATAGAAAAGTAGAAAAGGAACGTAATGTTCTATACAAAACAGTGGAAATAGAGAAAAGCTAAAGTTGGAAATAACACGGAAAATATATTTAAGGGTCTGTTTTTCTTTGATTCTTGAAAGTGACATTTTTTGAAAAGATGACATTATTGAAAAAAATGAGAGGGACAATTCTTTTTAAAAAATGTTTATAGTGCATATAATGTATATAAAGTATTACGGGTTTCGATGCATTATTAAAATGAATCTTATCAAATGTTGAGTATTGAAATAAAAAATTAAAAAGAATTAATAGGAGTTAAAAATTAAAAATTAAAGATTTAAAATTAACAGCGAATGTTAGAGTAAGTTTTTTTCCCAAATTTATTGCTCAAAATTTCTCTCTCTCTCTCTCTCTCTCTCTCTCTCTCTCTCTCTCTCTCTCTCTCTCTCTCTCCCTCTTTCTCTCTCTCTCTCTCTCTCTCTCTCTCTATCTATCTATCTATCAATCTATCTCTCTCTGTACATTTATATATATATATATATATATATATATATATATATATAGAGAGAGAGAGAGAGAGAGATATAGATATATATATGTGTGTGTGTGTGTGTATATATAAAATCTATTTCTTCGATGCAATACATACAAAGGAAATTAATCATTATGGCAAGGTATCTATATTCAAAGTTCTTGTTCAATATTTAATATGTTAACGCCGTAACTAGGTGTGTTTCCATTCTTAACAAATTATCACCTGTAATTGTTTCATGTGTTTATTTTATATATATAAATATATATATATATATATATATATATATATATATATATATATATATATATATATATATATATATATATAACATCCTTCTTTTGATTTGATATAAATGCGCGGATTTACTACTTGGAATCTTTGAGCATATTCCACATGTGGTATGGCGCATGATTCTGATATTCTCAGACATGACATTCTTAATATAATTTTGGTACTATATATATATATATATATATATATATATTCACATTTTTATATATTTATATATTTATATATATATGTGTATATATATATATATATATATATATATATATATATATATATATATATATATATATATATATATATATATATATATATATATATATAAATGTATATATAATGTATTTTGCAATATACTTTATGCTTAATTAAAAGCATTTTGAAGACCGTATGCTATTGTTTTAGAGTAGTGACAGACTCACTTACTTTAATCTCAGCAAACAGGGGGAGATAAAACCGACAAGGCCTTGTTTCTGCATTTGTTGATGCTTATCAAGGCTAACTACTCCCTCCCGTCTACTGAGATCACTGATGTTATATTATTATAGAATTCTAGTAAATAATCAGGAACTGATTATACAGAGCGGTTGCCGGTCAGGCATAAATTAAAAATTAGAATTGGAGCTCTGAAATAGCCATATATATATGAATGTATATATAATGTATTTTGCAATACACTTTATGCCTAATTAAAAGCATTTTGAAGACCGTATGCTATAGTTTTAGAGTAGTATGGCTATTTCAGAGCTCCAATTCTAATTTTTAATTTCTGCCTGATCGGCAACTGCTCTGTATAATCAGTTCCTGATTATTTACTAGAATTCTATAAGAATATAACATCAGTGATCTCAGTAGACGGGAGGGAGTAGTTAGCCTTGATAAGCATCAACAAATGCACAAACAAGGCCTTGTCGGCTTTATCTCCCTCTGTTTGCTGAGATTAAAGTAAGTGAGTCTGTCACTACTCTAAAACAATAGCATACGGTCTTCAAAATGCTTTTAATTAAGCATAAAGTGTATTGCAAAATACATTATATGTACATTCATATATATATGGCTATTTCAGAGCTCCAATTCTACAATTCTAATATATATATATATATATATATATATATATATATATATATATATATATATATATATATATATATATATATATATATATATATATATATATATATATGATATGTGTGTGTTTATATATATATGCAAATTTTCAATAGTTAATGCGTAGTGTCGTAAGATAGTCAATCAATTTGGAGACTGACGTAAAGGATACACACAAAACATACAAACAATTTCCGATATTCGGTCATCCGTTGATGGGAGATATCAAATAATACACAGATTTCTGTATATTAAGGTTGGTATCATCTATGTTCGGAATATACCACAGCAGCTGAACAAATTACCACAACATATTTTCGGAAATTGTCAGGATAAAGGGTGAGCAACCAAGCAAAATGATTACTCACTGGACAGTTAGGAATAATCTGACGGAGTGCAATCGTTTGTTTGCATGAAATATTTAGCAGGAGAAAGAGAGGGAAATGAAAGTTACCTCAGATGCATAAGCTGAAATGTAGATCAGTGAAATTTACATCTTGAGAAGGTGGGTAGCCTAGTAGTAATGTGGTTGAACTCAAGATCATTATGTCGTGGGTTCGATTACTTGACTGTTGTGTTCTTGAGCAAATCTCTTCATTTCACGTTACTCTAGTATAGTCAGCCGAAAATGAGTACCAGCAATAGCTGGTGATTTAATCCTGCGATGGACTTGTGAACTGTCCAGGGGAAGTTTTTAACTCTTAGTCGCATAACCACATGGGAATCGGTAGATGCACCAGCCTGGTGTGTCTCTGCTCCACACTGAAACAGTTTTTAGATTTTAATTTGTAGCTTCGGGACCAGAAATATTTGAAAATAGAAGCAACTCAACAACAAGTTTAAATTATTTCTTATCAGAGAATTCGAACCTCTACACACTTCCAGCCCATTTCTAACATCAATTGACCCAAAGGTTAACCATTTAGTCACCAAAACTGAAATAAGATCGTTATGCTAAAGAAAATTGCTAAATGTTAAATTAAATATGAAAATATGGCAACGATAAAAAATATAATCGGGTGTGGCTTGAAAACATTTAACCGTTTAACGAGAAAGCTGATGAATAAAATATGACTTATATGACATGTTCGAAATTCGGGTGGAGAATATAACCCTTATATACAAACATTCGAGATGAAAGGTTATATGTCCGTGTTTTATCTCTTCAATGCAAACATAAAATGTGGGTGTGACATCGAGGCTATTTCAAGCGTAGGTGTAGTAATAAGGCTCTTTATATGCACACACATGCGTACTAATACACGCCTAGCCGCTTTTATATATACACGCAAGCGTATAATACACATTTTGTCACATATAAGAATACGCGTACAAATGTGTATATGTAGAATATTCACTATATATATATATATATATATATATATATGTGTGTGTGTGTGTGTGAGAGTGTGTAAGTATATATGTGTGTGAGTACGTATTGGCGTACATATATGTGTGTGTATATATATATATATATATAGAGAGAGAGAGAGAGATAGGGAGATGAAGGAGAGAAAGAGAAATACTATGTCTAATCATACTTCGTTCGGAATTAAAATCCCATTATTCCTTCTTTTTCTTCTTCTTTGCATAGTTATGGTTCTATTGATAATATATCTGTTTAGCCACAAGAGCAGTGAAGGAGAGACATTACAGAGACATAAAATATAAATTATGAGAATGTTACACAATAACCGTATGAGTAAAATGAAAAGAGATACAGTTAATATAGAAAACAATATGCAACTTTCATGATACAACTCTCCAGCTAAATATCTTATGTAATCTAACGATTGCAATGTCATGTCGTATTATTCATCCATGGCCAGTGACTAATCTTTTTGATTAGTTGTTCGTCATTTATTCTATCTGTTTTCGAAAATTAGCTGTGATAACTTTTCAGAAATAAGAACCTCAGAAACCCACATTGGCACTGACCTCAACGAGTGCACGCCCTGTCCCCTTTTTCCTTCTCCGACTTAGAGTCTCATGCTGGAAGTAGAACCCTTCACTCATGTTTTATAATATTTAATAGAATTGAGCACCCTCTCTCCATTCTCAGTTTCATTTTCAAGTGAAACGTGAAGAAAGTCGATGAGAATTTTATCGAAGTGGAAAGTGTCTGTCCTCAGTTATCTCAACCTTGTCCATCAAAGGACCTATTTTGCTATAGACACCAAGCAAGGAAAATTGCTGCCCTTCCCGATCAAAGAAGGGCTGTGTACTGATCTTTATTATGGATTCAGCCGTTAACCGGATTTGTCCTACACAGGACATCAACGGTTTGAGTTACCTACACAGGTCAGTAATAACCAACCATTGAACCCGTGCAGGTAGCTCAGTTTCGTCACCTTTTTGTGCGTCTCAAAGAGTCCTCTCTGGCGACACTTTCATGCCTGAAGAGATTGTTGTGGAGATGGACTGAAAATGGTGTAATAGTGATTGTGTATCTCCGTCTGGTTGATTATGTTCTAGTGGGTGCTTTTTTTTATTTTGTGGTTGCCGGCTTTCTTGTTTATATTTATCTTGCTGTTCCCGTGAAGCATTTACTGGAATGTAGGTAGATTAATTTGGGCTGTTTTTCTGGGTCTTTGTTTCGCCACCTACCGTTGATTGCTGTTTATTTTTTGTTTGTTTTTGTTTCCCGATGGCCTCCGTTGTTCAAATAATGATTTTCTTTTTGCTAAGTTCAACATCAACCAACATCCTTCTACCATATTGTATTGATAGCGTAAATGTATGTGGCCTTGTGATTAGTGATGTTTGGTTCACAATGATAAAGTCATCAGTTAGGTTATTAACAACGTGTTGTCTCCTTGAACAGGAGAGTTTATTTCATGTTGCTCCAGTCCACTCAGATTACTAACGTGAGTTGTACTGTGTTACCAAGGGCTAAGTATCTCACACGTTGTGTCACATTCAATCTTCCTTAGAATTATGTTAAGGGTAGGCGTTTCTATGGAATGCTCAGTCACTTACAAGTTGACAACCACTAACAGAATTTTCCGTTATTCGAACAACTGGAACACTCGTCGTCGGAAATATCGGAGGTACAATAAACATTCAAACACACTCACACTTACACACGTGCATCAATGTCTATATATATATATATACGACTATATATATATATAGTGTAGTAGTAGTATACGACTATATATATATATATATATATATATATATATATATATATATATATATATATAGTGTAGTAGTATTTGTGCTAACCATATGTTCGTTACTGCTGAACTCAGCAATCTCTCCTATAATTATTTCCCGCCTTTATTAAACTGACATTTATCGGCGACCATTACAAAAACAATCATATTGTATTTTATGTTCTCTTATATTTATTAGGTTTTCATTTTTTTTTTCTTTCGAAAGTGAAGCTTTGCTATTATTACAGTGCAGATGTATTAATAATGCATTAGCGCTAACATAATAGGGTTTGACAGGTATATAAATATTTATGATAGATAATTACACTAAACCTTGACGGTCGACAATAATAAATTGAGTATATAACGATATATAGCAAGCCTGTAATGGCTTGGTGTGTCTCAGTGTGTGTGCGTGGGTGAGAGTGTATGTGTGTGTGGTTGTGGGGATGGATGTGTGCGTGTTTGTGATAACTTTGAAAATTTCAACTTATTTGCTACATTGGGTTTTTCATATTCACTGATCTGCTATATACGTATCTACAACACTTTATATATGATCCAGTAACTCGTGGTGGAGTCGTAAAGGCGCCATATTAACATACGGCATTTATTCTATATTTTTAAATCTGACTGAGCCAAAACTTTCCAGGTCTGAGCACAACAAATTTAGCCCAGAGGAGGAGAGAAAATAAAAGTAAGTGAGAAAGTAAACATACACAAGTATTATCCTGGTATGTTTTTTATTGAGGATGAACGGCAAAGTTGACCTCAGCGGGATTTGAAAACAGAGCAGAGAGCAGAAACGAACACCGCAAAGCACTCTATCCGACGTTCTAACGACTCGGCATATTTCCCGGCTAAACATCAAATATGTATATTTATATAGACCTGTAATACCTGGAGGAGCCGTAGGTGTGCCATATTTACATACTGCATTTCTAAGGCATTTTAAAACCTGGCGGTACCCATCACCTCTTCTGGTTTGAATGCAGCAGGTTTCTTCCAGAGAAGGATAGAAAATGGGGGAGAGGAAGTGAGAAAGAGATATAGAGGAAGAATCGATCCCAGTAATAGACTGGTATGTTTTTATCGACCTTAAATGGATAAAAGGTGAAGTTGACCTCAGGGGGGATTTCAACTCAGAGAACAGAAAGAATATCGCAAAGCACTCTATCCGACGCTCTAAGGACTCTGCAAATTCACCGCCAATTATTCAAATATAAAGACAAATAAATAAAACTCGAGTCAAGTCAAGATATCGATTCGTCAGAAGTATTATACAAATGTTTCCTCAAATTACTTAACCATTTTTAAAAGGGGGAAGAAGCAAATATTGGACAATGTGAGTTAAAATAAACGGGGTGGGTCATGGCTGAATTGTCTCCAACTTAGGTCTTCTTCAATAAAGATGATTTGGTGATAAACAACAATAAAAATAATAGAAACAAATGAGAGATAATACTTCTGTAGCTTATTCTGTTTTAGTGATATTTATTGCAAATTCCTCTTTTTCAACGATATTATCTCCCCGTCTTTGTCTCTCTTTCTCTCTCTCTCTCTCTCTCTCTCTCTCTCTCTCTATATATATATATATATATATATATATATATATATATATATATAAATATATATATATATATATCACTCTCTCTCTCTCTCTCTCTCTCTATTTTGTCTACAAACATAAAACACAAACGCACTCACACGCATACACATACATACACACACACGCACACATATATATATATATATATACGTTTAAGGACCTACCTTGTCGAGTGCTTTGCTAACTCATTCATATCGTAGGTCGAATTCGCTTGCACACCGCCAAAGATTCGATTTTTCTAAGCCTCCAATTATATATATATATATATATATATAACACGAAGTGTATGTCAACAGGTTAAAATAAACTCATGTGAAAACATGCTTTCAATTCCTCGGATGAATAACACCACACTCCGGATGTGAGCATATCAACGAATTAACAAGGTAAAAATATATTCCAACATTATCTTTTCTTGTTTTTCCTGTTCAAGTTCTAGCTGCCAGATGAGGTCATAAGTGTTGAATAATGGTTATCACCCAAATATATATAGCAGCGAATATGAATAAACGAAGTTAATTTTAACCTGTTGATTTACACTTCCTGTTTTTACATTACTCCGGAGTAAAGAGACCCTCCTGCGCACTTCGTTGAGTGCTCTAACCTGCATACTGAAGATATATATATATATAAGGGTGAAAGCAGCGATTTTTGCTTAGACTTTAATCTGTTATTTTAATATATATATATATATATATATTAGAATTGGTGCTCTGAAATAGCGATGTATATATGAATGTATATATAGTGTATTTTGCAATACACTGTATGCTTAATTAAAAGCATTTTGAAGATCTTACGCTATTGTTTTAAAGTAGTGACAATGTCACTTATTTCTATTCTCAGCAAACAAGGGGAGATAAGCTGACAGAGTTCTGTTTCGTACTTGTTGGTACTTATCAAACTCAGCACTCCTCATGAATGTTGGATTCTTATAGAATTCCAGTAATAATCAGGAACACCGGAAACCGCTCTGTATAATCAGTTCCTGATTATTACTGGAATTCTATAAGAATCCAACTTTCATAATTTTCAGCAGGCAGGAGGAGTGCTGAGTTTTTATAAGTACCAACAAGTACGAAACAGAGCTCTGTCAGCTTATCTCCTCTTGTTTGCTGAAAATAGAAGTAAGTGACATTGTCTCTACTTTAAAAGAATAAGGTCTTCAAAATGCTTTTAATTAAGCATACAGAGTATTGGAAAATACACTATATATATATATATATGCATATATATATTCATATATATATGAAATAATTAAGTCAAATATGTAAAATTTGGCTTCGTTTATTATAAATTATAGATATACTGCTATATATATTTCGGTGACAGCCATCATTGGCTGTGACCTCTTCGGGTAGTCCGAATTGGTGTGGTAAAGACAGATACACATATTGTTGAAGTGTGTTTTACTCCGTCTATACATCGATATGTCCAACTCTTGGTTGTGTTGTTATTTCTCTGAGGAACTGGAATCATATGAGTTAGAACAAACGAATTTCGGCGTCATAGGACATGGTAGCATTCCATTGACCAATGGGATGCGAGCGTGTCCTATGTCGCCGAAAATATGTGTTCTAACTAAATATGTGTTTCCTCAGAGAAATAACAACACAACCAAGAGTTGGACATATCGATTTATTGACGGAGTAAAACACACTTCAACAATATGTGTACCTGTCTCTACCACACCAATTCGGACTGCCCGAAGAGGTCACAGCCAATGATGGCTTCAGCCGAAATATATATAGCAGTATATCTATAATTTATAATAAACGAAGCCAAATTTTACATATTTGACTTAATTATTTTATATTACTACGGAGTAACAAACCAAGCTGCGTACTTCGTCAAGTGTTCCAATCTGCATACTGAGGTGTCGGTAAACAACCAACATATACTCAATATATATATATTTGTATATACGTGAAAAAAAGGAAAAGAATGACCTCACTTGTAGTTCTAAATAATTTGATTTAATTTTATAATAATATGAGTTGGTAGATCTAGTAAGTTCTTTGTTAACTTCGGTGGGAAGAATTTTAAAGATTCCCCGTTAACTTTCTTGGAGAACTTTCTTGCATTCATCGGTGGCGATTGTCAAACTGAAACACACTCTCTCTCTCTCTCTCTCTCTCTCTCTCTCTCTCTCTCTCTCTCTCTCTCTCTCTCTCTCTCTCTCTCTCTCTCTCTCTCTCTCTTCCTCTCTCTCTCTCACTCTCTCTCTCTCTCTCTCTCTCTCTCTCTCTCTCTCTCTCTCTCTCTCTCTATATATATATATATATATATATATATATATATATATATATATGATTAAAAAATGGCAGCTGTGTTGTTACAATTAAGTATAATAAATGAAGAATTAGAAATAGAAGTTAGGAATATCCGTCATCAGTTGTCTACTAGCCATCATAGGTATTTCTTCGCATTACAGACAATATACCTCCAGCTAGGGCGATACAATAACCAAAATAAGTTATTGGGATAAAAAGAGTTGGGTGGAGAAAGAGAGACATGTAAACAAACACGAATGGTGAGGCAACGTAAAGAGAGGAACGTTACCTCACCATTCGTGTTTGTTTACATGTCTCTTTTTCTCCATCCAACTCTTTTTATCCCAATAACTTATTTTGGTTATTGTATCGCCCTAGCTGGAGGTATATTGTCTGTAATGTGAGGAAATATCTATGATGGCTAGTAGACAACTGATGACAGATATTCCTAACTTCTATTTCTAATTCTTCATTTATATATATATATATATATATATATATATATAGAGAGAGAGAGAGAGAGGGGGGGGGAGGGAGAGAGAGAGAGAGAGAGATAGAGAGAGAGAGAGAGGAGGGAGAGTGAGAGAGATAACGACAGAGTGAGATTTATTAAAACAACTTGTGGTGTCAGTTAGGTACAGTTATTTCGCTAGCCATCTATCTCAAAGTGGTAAAGAAACAATTGAACCTAAAAGAAACCATATGTTAGTTTAATAAATATCTCTTTTACGGAAAATCTTACCACAGATTCACTGTCCTCAGAACTATGAATATTTTATACCAAATTATGCTAATATATATACATTGTCTCTTTCATCGAAAGCGCGAACCGAATAACAGTAATTGTTTTTGTAGCTCTATGCTTGTCATTTTATTATATATTTATGTTTATATATACATTATTTATACACATACACATATGAATAAATAAATAAACATATATATATTTATATATATATATATATATATATATATATATATATTTATATATATATATATATATATATATATATATATATATATATATATATATATATAAATATATATATATATATATATATATATTTATATATTTATATATATATATATATATATATATATATATATATATATATATATATATATATATATATATATATATATATTTCGTTTCTGAATTTGTTTAGCAAGATTCTTTATCTGAAATCGTGTGTTGAAACCGATATTGTTATACTTTGGGAGGGTCATGTTGCCAATAAGAAACACACGCACCAGCTGCTTTCACTTCAATTTATTATAATAAATTTATAAATTTATAAATTTATAAATTTCTGGTTGGTTGGTTGGTTGGTTCCACACCCAGATAGTTGTTTAGACATAGTCATAGTTCTTTCGTCACACACTCTGTGACCTCTTCAGTGACTGGGGATTCCTTTCTTTGTTTCTGTGCCTCTCCTTTGTTCTGTCCTACGCCATTTTGTTTCTGTGTGTGTGTTGTGTGCTCAGTCTGCGCATGCGCCACAGTTCTAAAGAACTAGGAACAAGGCTAATAGAATAAACTCATGGTATGATAGCAATAAATACCAGAGTGTAATGTTCATCGATACAACTCCTAGAGGGGAATTAGCTTACAAATTTAGAAGGGCCCTAAATAAACATAAACTCAATATTAAGATAGTAGAAAGACCAGGTACCTCCGTAAAAACACTTATTAGCAAGACATACCCTTTTCAAAGACCCTCATGTATAGATAAGAAATGTATAACCTGTAAAATAAGCCCCCATATTAACTGTAAAACTAAAAATGTAGTGTATAGCATAAGATGTACTGAAGGACAATGTAGAGACAAAAATATAGTGTACATAGGTGAGACAGCTCGTAGTGTAGGAGAACGGATAAATGAACACTGGCGAGACCTTCAAGATAGTAAAGAATCATCTGTACTCTACCAACATGCTTAAATAGAACACAGGGGTAAATTAGAGAACATAGAAATAAAAATAGAATCTACACACAGAAAAGACGCAATGTTTAGACAAATTACAGAGGCAATAAATATAAAAGAATTACAACCAAAATTAAATAGAAAATATGAGTGGAACAGCAACATCACAACTTACAATTAAGGACAAAATGAAAACACACACACACATAGAACAAACAACCAACCAGTAACATGTAAATAAACAAATAAATAAATGAACATAAACACACACAGACACCCGGATGTGGCGCATGCGCAGACTGAGCACACAACACACACACAGAAACAAAATGGCGTAGGACAGAACAAAGGAGAGGCACAGAAACAAAGAAAGGAATCCCCAGTCACTGAAGAGGTCACAGAGTGTGTGACGAAAGAACTATGACTATGTCTAAACAACTATATGGGTGTGGAACCAACCAACCAACCAGAAATTTATAAATTTATGAATTTATTATAAATTTATTATAATAAATTGAAGTGAAAGCAACTGGTGCGTGTGTTTCTTATTGGCAACATGACCCTCCCAAAGTATAACAATATATATATATATATTTTTATATATATATATATATATTTATATATATATATATATTTATATATATATATATATTTATATATATATATATATATATATATATATATAGAGAGAGAGAGAGAGAGAGAGAGAGAGAGAGAGAGAGAGAGAGAGAGAGAGGGGGAGAGAAAGAGAGAGAGAGAGAAATATACACGGGTGTGTATGATTGTGTATAGAAGATTATAAAAGGAATTCCAACTTTGTCTGATTTACTCGTTTTATTTACAATCTTTTAAAATTTATAATGGTATTAGAATGAAATAGTATGGTAGAATATTAAATGTTAAGTGTTAATTGAAAGTACTTTCATGCTTTCGCAATCTTCAGGTTCATAATGTATGGTGACAGTCAAGTTTGCAATGCAATCATGAATGGACCTCTTATTTCTGTTTACTTTTTACATACATATATATATATATATATATATATATATATATATATATATATATATATATATATATATATATATATATATATATATATATATATATATATATATATATATTTATATATATATATATATATATATAATTGTAATAAAATAACAGGAGGCAGGACTTGTGTAAATCCTTGAAAGACTTATTATACTATGATCATTTCAATGACAGGGTTCCGCATGAATCCGGTGATATCATCAGGTATTCGAAATATCTGTTATATTCCTTTGTTATATTTCGAATACCTGATGATATCACCGGATTCATACGGAACCCGGTCATTGAAATGATCATAGTATAATAAACCTTTCAAGGATTTACACAAGTCCAGCTTCCTGTTATTTTATTATAATAATTAATTCCGTACTCGCACCACCAACTACACAAACGAAGACGGGTGAGCTGCATTACGTTGAGTACTCTCCATAATATTACATCGAGATTGACCATACAGAATGACCAATTCTGTCCAGTGGTGAACCAACGAACCTAAATATATATATATATATATATATAACTGTGTGTGTGTGTGTGTGTGTAAACGGTAAACAGAAATAACAACACAATCGGTACAGTATATGGAAGGGATATATTAGGTTAACGCTTGATATAGCAGGAAGAGGGTATTAACGTTTCGGACGCCAGTCCTTCATCAGAAAAATGAATGAAAAATAAGAAAGAGTGAGAGGATGAGCAGGATGGAATTGGAAAAAATGTCATTAGATAAAAATAACAGATCCATTCATGTTGACATCTCTTGCAAATATATATATATATATGGGCTTGTATCAGTGGCTCCCAATTTTTTCGCCACCATTTTTGTTTAAATTAATTTATCCATGGATATCTCTGCTACTATTACTAGGGTGAGAATAACAATCAAGAGAAAAAAATATTTACACTTTCAGAAGAAAGTATATTCAATGATGTGTGCATGTATGTTGCAAATGAAGTACTTGAAATGTTGAACATATCTCACAAACCCCCAGCATTACGTTTGCGAAAACCCACGGGCCCACGACGGCCATGTTGGAAACGGCATTCATCTATATATAATACGGCTTCATACATAGATTCGAGAAAAATTCTTCATACCCCATTACAAACTTCAAAGGCTGCCGAATAAAA
>OZ024742.1:27288487-27290987 GCA_964016885.1 Eledone cirrhosa
TGTCAAACGTTGTGCGATATGTTGATGTTGATTTCAATATGAAGACGGTCGTTGTGAGGGAATCTTTTCTTGGATTCATTCAAGTAATCAAAAAAGATGCCGCAAGCCTTGTTGAAACAATCGTGAAAGAGCTAGAAAAAGATGACCTTCCACTGCAGAACTGTCGATCGCAGTGCTACGACAATGCTGCCATAATGGCTGGGCACCGCAGAGGGGTTCAGCTGAGAATGAGAGAGAAGAATAATTTGATTCACTTCGTTAATTGCGATAACCATTCACTTAATCTGGCTGGTCTTCATGCAGCCCAAAACGATTCTGCTATGATGAACTTTTTCAGTCGCATTGACTCGTTATACAACTTTTTTTCTCGTTCAACACGACGATGGGAAGTCCTTAAAGAAGTTGCTCCAGTGGTTATTAAATATCCTTCCGACACGCGGTGGAATGCTAGATGTACCGAGGTCAGACCGGTGGTGAATTATTTGACGCTGATTGTTCAAGTTCTCCAAAAAATTAATGATGATGAAACAGAGACATGCGAGAGTAGAAGAGATGCCAGTAATCTCCATAATCGGATACTGAGTTATGAATTCCTGAACTTGATTGGATTCTGGAACACTATTCTCTCACGAATTGACCGGGTTCAAAAGAGACGTCAACATCCAAGAATGAATGTTCACGATGCTGCAGCTGATATAGGAGTCCTTCAACTTTATTTTAAAGAAGAAGGAACATCCTTAATTCATGAGTCTCTTGAAATGGGCTTCGACCTCTGCCAGAAATGGAATGTCGATTTTCCGAGGAGGCGAGGAAGACGACAAACCAATACTGAGGACGTCGAGGTGGCTGCCAGAAAAAAAGATAGAGAGCAATGTAAAGTTCACTCAATCGTCTTCAAACAGAAATGGAAGAACGGTTTATTCGACTTAAGGAAACCGACTCAAGTTTTGGCTTTCTTCTTGATGTCAACTATCTGTTTTATTTGGCTGCTCCTGATAACCTTGACCTTAAACAAAGGTGCAATAGTCTTGCGGAACTATACAACTCCGACATCGACGGAGAGCAATTGTATGAGGAAATCTTGGACTGCCGATCTTTGCTGGCTACTAGGACAGCTGACCCAATTTTAAAGCCGGAGGCACTTCTCCAATTCATCATACAATACGGCGATGAATGTGTTTTTCCCAATTTGCGAATCAGCAGTCAAATAATGTTGACGATTTCGATTTCAATTGCCAGTTACGAGAGGTCGTTCAGCAAGCTGAAGCTAATACATTCGTATTTGCGAACCTCAATGGGCCAACAACAGCTGACTGACCTCTCCCTTTTGAGTGTAGAAATGGAAGAGTTTGAACGAACTGATTTTGAGGAAATTATCAACCAGTTTGCCTCATTAAAAGCCCGAAAAATCAAGTAGTAACCGGTTTTTGTTTTTTTATTATAAATTCTACCGCAATTTCATCTTTGTGGATCTTGATTTTTGATGGGGGGGGGAGTGGGGGCGCAATTTTGGTGCTTGCCCTGGGCGCCGTTTACCCTAGCTACGCTACGCTAGGGTAAATGTATTGACAGAGAGAAAAACACTTCAACAACATGTGTACCTGTCTTTTCCACACCAATTCGGAGTGCCTAAAGCGGTCACAGCCAATGTTGTCCTCGAGGACAAAGCGTCTTCAGCGCCGGGAAATACGGTATATATATATATATATATATATATATATATATATATATATATATATATATATATATATATATATGTATATGTATATATAATATATATATATATATATATATATATATATATATATATATATATAGATAATTTAATATATCAGCTAACATAGGCGCACAGATGCACGTCCATGCCAGCAAATACACAGGTTATGTCATAATACCTAGGTGGTTCAATGCAGGAGGGTGCAGAACAATAATATAAAAGACGTAAGATAAGAAAATATTTTTTTAAAAAAAATTTTTAAAAA
The DNA here is from genome assembly GCA_964016885.1 of Eledone cirrhosa. Lineage (NCBI taxonomy): Eukaryota > Metazoa > Mollusca > Cephalopoda > Octopoda > Eledonidae > Eledone > Eledone cirrhosa. Next base: position 27,290,470 of record OZ024742.1, read on the forward strand.
ATTTTTTTACTTACTTACTTAAATTTTCACTCCAACTAATTAGTTTCTGCAATGGGATAAAGACAGTTACGTAATCCAACTGTCGAGAATTCATTGCGTCATCAGGGAGTCTATTCTCAGCTGAGTCTCCAGGCAATGCGCGGACACTGGCGGCTCATATAAAAATAATAATAATTCGGTAGAAAGAACAGCTTGCGAGGACTGGATTCTATGTACTGAAATTCTCACTGCTTCTAGTCAAATGGCCGATTCTAAAGAATCAATCACGTGACACAGAGGCTAGTTAGAAGGAATGGGATGGTAAGATGACTGACGCCTACTAACACCCCAAAAAAAATTTAGAAGTGGTTTTGGCAGGTTTGCTCGACAAATCAGTGATTTGGAGATAAATATAGATAATTTAATATATCAGCTAACATAGGCGCACAGATGCACGTCCATGCCAGCAAATACACAGGTTATGTCATAATACCTAGGTGGTTCAATGCAGGAGGGTGCAGAACAATAATATAAAAGAC
>OZ024742.1:27295987-27315987 GCA_964016885.1 Eledone cirrhosa
GTGTTAGTATGTATATCATATAGATCTATGTAAACATTTTACAACTATCAAAGGAAATGTACATACCTTCACATATATATGCTGTCTTCAGAAATAATGATATTTGTTTATTGAAAAAAAAACAACAAAGATTTAATATAATAGGTCTGTTTGTGAACAAGTTTTAAATTGACCAATAGAAAAGTAGTAACATGTATATTTTGGTTAGATATCAATATAACTGTACCTCTCCATATATATAGTGTGAATATATGCACTTGGTAGACTATGAAATGTATGTGTTTAACTATGCCAACATGTACTTATCTGAGTTTGATTGTTCATGCATAAACATACTTAGTAATATTTTAGAGCATATAATATGTTATATTATACTGAGTGCAATTTACCACACCGTACTATATTGTGTTGGTTAAGTTGTATATTATCGCATTACTATATCTCATTATCTTATCATAATTTTCGTCTTTTAATATACTATCTTTCCTAGCCATAACATTAATTTATATTCACCTTAAAACTCAATACAACACTAATCACCATTTATTTTGGCATTCCTTTTAAATTCACTATACAAGATACATTCAACTATCAGTTTGACAATCCCCTTTCTTCCTAATAGATTGTTATGCCATTTCTACTAACACCTTTCAACCATTCCTTTCAAAGGGTCATGACCTCAACTAAAATATATTACTTTTCATCTTAACACCATATGAAAAAAAACAATTTGATTCGTTAGTTCTTCAACTACCTCCAAATATGGAGATGATACTAATTCTGAGTAAAATTATTATTGATTAAAATTATTATTGCTTTTGAAAACAGCTGGTGATATGCATGTAAGTAAATATTCTCTCTATCTGATAGTTTGTAAACTTACATAGATCAATAACTGAGTATAGATACAATGTAGTATCACCATCTAGAAACGATCGTAAAGTAGTGAAGTATATATCTATTGACTTGATTTTTTATTTCATTGTTTTAACTTATATCATGACTCTGTTTTCCTTTCAATGTTTTATTGTTTTCTGAGATTAATCTTAACCTTCAACATTTTCAACATATGGATTACATTGAGTTCTTCATACAGAATAGACCCCACAACTTACAGTGGATACCTCTGTGTGTATATATATATATATATATATATATATATATACGATATTAATAAATGGAAACTATATTTTTAAAACCATATTTATTTCATTATATATATTTCAAGGATACCAAGTTACATTATGGTATGCCTTCATCAGACAAAATACAATATATAACAGTTTTATAAATAGACATTGACGTACCCCTTTAAAAATTGACCGTTGCTTTTGGAGGCCATCAGGATAGTGATTTGTTTACTTTAGTAAGTCATAGTGTTAAGAGTAAGTAAAAAGATGGAGAGAGAGAGAGAAACGTGGAGAAAAGAAAGGGAGATATAGATAAAGAAAAAGAAGAAGGCAAAAAGAACAGAGGAAAAATAACGGGGAGATATCAAACCATCAGACAGAGAGAGATATATAGAGATAGAGAGAGGGGGGAGAGAACGAAAACCTTAACTTATGTCATATTAAGTTGAGTTAATAATTGGGATGAAAAGCATAAATAAAATTAGAAATATTAATATTCATGAATGGAATATAGATATATAATATGAGAAATTACACATTGTTTAATTATGATGAGATATTTAGTTTAAAATTGAGATCAATATATTAAAAATTGGAATTTAAACATTATAAAATATATATATTGCTATAGAGATTATCTATCGTATATTACATACACATAGGCAAAGGTACATAAATATATATATATACACCCTCACTCAGAAAATACACATTATATCTACTCCCGCATACAATATATATATATACAAAGCATAAGTGATTTTTTATTTATTGCCATACATTCCCTGTGTTATTAATTAAAAATTAAAAGTTTTTAGTATATATATACTTTCATGCATTTATGGCTGTTAAGTTATGCATATCTGCAATCAAAAACTGCATGTGTAAGCCTGTACATTCACATCCATAATTCCTAGCTATACATGAATAGATATGTGTGTGCATCTTCAATTGGTATACACGCGTCACTCATGCATATATACAGACAGACATATAATCATAAAAAAACATATAACACATGTATATGTATGTCAACACACACATATAGATACATTAGCCGTACATAGATATACGTATACATCAACATATAAAATAGTATTATTGAGTATATAAAAGGATTATATTTTGGAAATATAATTATATCAATATAACTTAAAAGGCAAACGAATTCTACAAATATCAAAATACTAAAATATCCCAAAATATTATAGAATATTTTAAGTTAAAATAATATGTTTAATATATTTAGTATAGAAATTAATCTTACGTATATTTTAATCAAGATATTGAAAGGACAAACTTTTGAAAATTATGAGAAGCTATCAAAATAAAATAAATCTAATAAAAATTATGAAAAGCTATGAGAATAGAAACAAATCTAATAAAAATAAAAAATATAAAAATAAAAAATAAAAAATAAAATGAATCTAATAAAAAAATAAATAAAATGAATCTAATAAAAAATAAAATATGATATCAATATAACTTAAAAACAAGGATTCTACAGATATCAAAGTATTAAAAAGTTTAAAAATTAAAAATTAAAAAAATTAAAAATTAAAAAATAAAAAAATAAAAAAATAAAAAAATAAAAAAATAAAAAAATAAAAAAATAAAAATAAAAATTAGTATATCTACTCCAAATATTTGTTGAGTGCTTTATATCAGTTATAAAAATATTTGCTTGTTGTATCCCAACAATTTAAATTAAACTTTTGCATATATGTATATATATATATTTATATATATATATATATATGTTAAAACACTATAGAACGCAGTAAATGAATGTGTTAGTGTATGAATGAGTAAGTGAAGGAATACGTGATTGAAAGAGTATATGATTGAGTAAGTGGCTACACAAATGAATGAGTGCCTATCTGATTATGTGCCTGGATGAATATACTTGTGAGAGAATGTAACTGTGAGTATGGTTGTATATGAAAGAATACATGATCTAATAAGTGATTGAGGAAGGACGTGAGTGGGAAATTGAGTGAATGATTGAGTGGGTGAGTATGTGAAGAAGGGAGAGAAAGAGTGAATGATTGAGTGGGTGAATGTGTGAAGGAGGCAGAGGGAGTTAATGATTGAGTGGGTGAGTGGGTGAAGTAGAGAGAAGCAGTCAATGATTATGTGGGTGAGTAAAGAAGGGTGATAAAGTGAATGAGTGGGTAAGTGTGTGAAGACGAGATAGGGAGTGAATAATTGAGTGTCTGAGTAGGTGAAGAGGAGAGAGAGAGTGAATGATTGAGTGGGTGTATGAAGAAGGGAGAGGGAGTGAATGAGTGGGTGAGTGTGTGAAGAAGGTAGAGACAGTGAAAGACTCAGTGAGTGTGTGAAGAAGGGAGATACAATGAAGGATTGAGTGGGTGAGTGAGTGAAGAAGCTAGAGACAATGAATGACTCAGTGAGTGTGTGAGGAAGGGAGATACAATGAAGGATTGAGTGGGTGAGGTGCTGAAGAAGAGAGAGACAGTGACTGAGTGGGTGAGTGTGTGAAGAAGCGAGAGACAGTGATTGAGTGGGTGAGTTGGTGAAGAAGAGAGAGACAGTGAATGAGTGGGTGAGTTGGTGAAGAAGAGAGAGACAATGACTGAGTGGGTGAGTGTGTGAAGAAGGAAGAGACAGTGACTGAGTGGGTGAGTTGGTAAAGAAGAGAGAGACAGTGACTGAGTAGGTGAGTGTGTGAAGAAGAGAGAGACAGTGATTGAGTGGGTGAGTGTCTGAAGAAGAGAGAGACAGTGACTGAGTGGGTGAAGAAGGGAGAGAGAGTCAATGAGTGGGTGAGTGTGTGAAGAAGGGAGAGACAGTGACTGAGTGGGTGAGTGTGAGAAGAAGAGAGAGAGATAGTGACTGAGTGGGTGAGTGTGTGAAGAAGAGAGAGACGGTGACTGAGTGGGTGAGTGTGTGAATAAGGGAGAGACAGTGACTGAGTGGGTGAGTGTATGAAGAAGAGAAAGACAGTGACTGAGTGGGTGAGTGGGTGAAAAAGAGAGAGACAGTGACTGAGTGGGTGAGTGTGTGAAGAAGGGAGAGACAGTGACTGAGTGGGTGAGTGCGTGGAGAAGAGAGAGACAGAAATGAGTGGGTGAGTTGGTGAAGAAGGGAGAGACAGAGAATGAGTGGGTGAGTGTGTGAAGGAGAGAGAGACAGTGACTGAGTGGGTGAGTGTGTGAAGAAGAGAGAGACAGGGACTGAGTGGGTGAGTTGGTGAAGGAGGGAGAGACAGTGAATGAGTGTGTGAGTTGGTGAAGAAGAGAGAGACAGTGAGTGAGTGGGTGAGTGGCTGAAGGAGGGAGAGACAGTGAATGAGTGGGTGAGTTGGTGAAGAATAGAGAGACAGTGACTGAGTGGGTGAGTGTGTGAAGGAGAGAGAGAGAGAATGACTGTGTGGGTGAGTTGGTGAAGAAATGAGAGACAGTTACTGAGTGGGTGAGTGTGTGAAGAAGAGAGATACAGTGAATGAGTGGGTGAGTGTGTGAAGCAGGGAGAGACAGTGACTGAGTGGGTGAGTTGGTGAAGAAGAGAGAGACAGTGACTGAGTGGGTGAGTGTGGGAAGAAGAGAGAGGCAGTGACTGAGTGGGTGAGTTGGTGAAGAAGAGAGAGACAGTGACTGAGTGGGTGAGTGGGTGAAGAAGAGAGAGGCAGTGACTGAGTGGGTGAGTTGGTGAAGAAGAGAGAGACAGTGACTGGGTGGGTGAGTATGTGAAGAAGAGAGAGACAGTGACTGAGTGGGTGAGTGTCTGATGAAGAGAGAGACAGTGACTGAGTGGGTGAGTGTGTGGAGAAGAGAGAGAGAGTGACTGAGTGGGTGAGTGTGTGAAGAAGAGAGAGACAGTGACTGAGTGGGTGAGTTGGTGAAGAAGAGAGAGAGAGTGACTGAGTGGGTGAGTGTGTGAAGAAGAGAGAGACAGTGACTGAGTGGGTGAGTGTGTGAAGAAGAGAGAGACAGTGAATGAGTGGGTGAGTTGGTGAAGAAGATAGAGACAGTGAATGAGTGGGTGAGTGTGTGAAGAAGAGAGAGACAGTGACTGAGTGGGTGAGTTGGTGAAGAAGGGAGAGACAGTGACTGAGTGGGTGAGTGTGTGAAGAGGCGAGAGACAGTGACTGAGTGGGTGAGTTGGTGAAGAAGAGAGAGACAGTGACTGAGTGGGTGAGTGTGTTAAGAAGAGAGAGACAGTGACTGAGTGGGTGAGTGTCTGAAGAAGAGAGAGACAGTGACTGAGTGGGTGAGTGGGTGAAGAAGGGAGAGAGAGTGAATGAGTGGGTGAGTGTGTGAAGAAGGGAGAGACAGTGACTGAGTGGGTGAGTTGGTGAAGAAGGGAGAGACAGTGACTGAGTGGGTGAGTGTGTGAAGATGGGAGAGACAGTGACTGAGTGGGTGAGTTGGTGAAGAAGAGAGAGACAGTGAATGAGTGGGTGAGTGTGTGAAGAAGAGAGAGACAGTGACTGAGTGGGTGAGTTGGTGAAGAAGAGAGAGACAGTGACTGAGTGGGTGAGTTGGTGAAGAAGAGAGAGACAGTGACTGAGTGGGTGAGTGGGTGAAGAAGGGAGAGAGAGTGAATGAGTGGGTGAGTGTGTGAAGAAGGGAGAGACAGTGACTGAGTGGATGATTGGGTGAAAAAGAGAGAGACAGTGAATGAGTGGGTGAGTGGGTGAAGAAGAGAGAGACAGTGAATGAGTGGGTGAGTGGGTGAAAAAGAGAGAGACAGTGACTGGATGGGTGAGTGGGTGAAGAAGAGAGAGACAGTGACTGAGTGAGTGAGTGAGTTGGTGAATAAGAGAGAGACAGTGAATGAGTGGGTGAATGTGTGAAGAAGAGAGAGGCAGTGATTGAGTGGATGAGTGGGTGAAAAAGAGAGAGACAGTGACTGAGTGGTTGAGTGTGTGAAGAAGAGAGACAGTGAATGAGTGGGTGAGTTGGTGAAGAAGGGAGAGACAGGGAATGAGTGGGTGAGTTGGTGAAGAAGGGAGAGACAGGGAATGAGTGGGTGAGTGTGTGAATAAGGGAGAGACAGTGACTGAGTGGGTGAGTGGGTGGAAAAGAGAGAGACAGTCACTGAGTGGGTGAGTGTGTGAAGAAGGGAGAGACAGTGACTGAGTGGGTGAGTGCGTGGAGAAGAGAGAGACAGTAAATGAGTGGGTGAGTTGGTGAAGAAGGGAGAGACAGAGAATGAGTGGGTGAGTGTGTGAAGGAGAGAGAGACAGTGAATGAGTGTGTGAGTTGGTGAAGAAGAGAGAGACAGTGAGTGAGTGGGTGAGTGGCTGAAGGAGGGAGAGACAGTGAATGAGTGGGTGAGTTGGTGAAGAATAGAGAGACAGTGACTGAGTGGGTGAGTGTGTGAAGAAGAGAGATACAGTGAATGAGTGGGTGAGTGCGTGAAGCAGGGAGAGACAGTGACTGAGTGGGTGAGTTGGTGAAGAAGAGAGAGACAGTGACTGAGTGGGTGAGTGTGGGAAGAAGAGAGAGGCAGTGACGGAGTGGGTGAGTTGGTGAAGAAGAGAGAGACAGTGACTGAGTGGGTGAGTGTGTGAAGAGGAGAGAGGCAGTGAATGAGTGGGTGAGTGGGTGAAGAAGAGAGAGACAGTGACTGAGTGGGTGAGTTGGTGAAGAAGAGAGAGTCAGTGAATGAGTGGGTGAGTGTGTGAAGAAGAGTGAGACAGTGACTGAGTAGTTGAGTGTGTGAAGAAGAGAGAGACAGTGACTGAGTGGGTGAGTGTGTGAAGAAGAGAGATACAGTGAATGAGTGGGTTAGTTGGTGAAGAAGAGAGAGACAGTGAATGATTGGGTGAGTGGGTGAAGAAGAGAGAGACAGTGAATGAGTGGGTGAGTGGGTGAAGAAGAGAGAGACAGTGAATGAGTGGGTGAGTGGGTGAAGAAGAGAGAGACAGTGACTGGATGGGTGAGTGGGTGAAGAAGAGAGAGACAGTGACTGAGTGAGTGAGTGAGTTGGTGAATAAGAGAGAGACAGTGAATGAGTGGGTGAATGTGTGAAGAAGAGAGAGGCAGTGACTGAGTGGATGAGTGTGTGAAGAAGGGAGAGACAGTGACTGATTGGGTGAGTGTGTGAAGAAGAGAGAGACAGTGAATGAATGGGTGAGTGGGTGAAGAAGAGAGGGAGAGACAGTGACTGAGTGGGTGAGTGTGTGAAGAAGAGTGACACAGTGACTGAGTGGGTGAGTGTGTGAAAAAGAGAGAGGCAGTGAATGAGTGGGTGAGTGTGTGAAGAAGGGAGAGACAGTGACTGAGTGAGTGAGTGTGTGAAGAAGAGAGAGGCAGTGACTGAGTGGGTGAGTGTGTGATGAAGGGAGAGACAGTGACTGAGTGGGTGAGTGTGTGAAGAAGAGTGAGACAGTGACTGAGTGGGTGAGTTGGTGAAGAAGAGAGATAGAGTGAATGAGTGGGTTAGTTGGTGAAGAAGAGAGAGACAGTGAATGAATGGGTGAGTGGGTGAAGAAGAGACAGACAGTGAATGAGTGGGTGAGTGGGTGAAGAAGAGAGAGACAGTGACTGGATGGGTGAGTGGGTGAAGAAGAGAGAGACAGTGACTGAGTGAGTGAGTGAGTTGGTGAATAAGAGAGAGACAGTGAATGAGTGGGTGAATGTGTGAAGAAGAGAGAGGCAGTGACTGAGTGGATGAGTGTGTGAAGAAGGGAGAGACAGTGACTGATTGGGTAAGTGTGTGAAGAAGAGAGAGACAGTGAATGAATGGGTGAGTGGGTGAAGAAGAGAGGGAGAGACAGTGACTGAGTGGGTGAGTGTGTGATGAAGAGTGACACAGTGACTGAGTGGGTGAGTGTGTGAAGAAGAGAGAGGCAGTGAATGAGTGGGTGAGTGTGTGAAGAAGGGAGAGACAGTGACTGAGTGAGTGAGTGTGTGAAGAAGAGAGAGGCAGTGACTGAGTGGGTGAGTGTGTGATGAAGGGAGAGACAGTGACTGAGTGGGTGAGTGTGTGAAGAAGAGAGAGACAGTGAATGAATGGGTGAGTGGGTGAAGAAGAGAGGGAGAGACAGTGACTGAGTGGGTGAGTGTGTGAAGAAGAGTGACACAGTGACTGAGTGGGTGAGTGTGTGAAGAAGAGAGAGGCAGTGAATGAGTGGGTGAGTGTGTGAAGAAGGGAGAGACAGTGACTGAGTGAGTGAGTGTGTGAAGAAGAGAGAGGCAGTGACTGAGTGGGTGAGTGTGTGATGAAGGGAGAGACAGTGACTGAGTGGGTGAGTGTGTGAAGAAGAGTGAGACAGTGACTGAGTGGGTGAGTTGGTGAAGAAGAGAGAGACAGTGAATGAGTGGGTTAGTTGGTGAAGAAGAGAGAGTCAGTGAATGAATGGGTGAGTGGGTGAAGAAGAGAGAGACAGTGACTGAGTGAGTGAGTGAGTTGGTGAATAAGAGAGAGACAGTGAATGAGTGGGTGAATGTGTGAAGAAGAGAGAGGCAGTGACTGAGTGGATGAGTGTGTGAAGAAGGGAGAGACAGTGACTGATTGGGTGAGTGTGTGAAGAAGAGAGAGACAGTGAATGAATGGGTGAGTGGGTGAAGAAGAGAGGGAGAGACAGTGACTGAGTGGGTGAGTGTGTGAAGAAGAGTGACACAGTGACTGAGTGGGTGAGTGTGTGAAGAAGAGAGAGGCAGTGAATGAGTGGGTGAGTGTGTGAAGAAGGGAGAGACAGTGACTGAGTGGGTGAGTGGGTGAAGAAGAGAGGGAGAGACAGTGACTGAGTGAGTGACTGTGTGAAGAAGAGAGAGGCAGTGATTGAGTGGGTGAGTGTGTGATGAAGGGAGAGACAGTGACTGAGTGGGTGAGTGTGTGAAGAAGAGTGAGACAGTGACTGAGTGGGTGAGTGTCTGAAGAAGAGAGAGACAGTGACTGAGTGGGTGAATGGGTGAAGAAGGGAGAGAGAGTGAATGAGTGGGTGAGTGTGTGAAGAAGGGAGAGACAGTGACTGAGTGGATGAGTGGGTGAAAAAGAGAGAGACAGTGAATGAGTGGGTGAGTGGGTGAAGAAGAGAGAGACAGTGACTGGATGGGTGAGTGGGCGAAGAAGAGAGAGACAGTGACTGAGTGGGTGAGTGTGTGAAGAAGAGAGATACAGTGAATGAGTGGGTTAGTTGGTGAAGAAGAGAGAGACAGTGAATGAATGGGTGAGTGGGTGAAGAAGAGAGAGACAGTGAATGAGTGGGTGAGTGGGTGAAGAAGAGAGAGACAGTGAATGAGTGGGTGAGTGGGTGAAGAAGAGAGAGACAGTGACTGGATGGGTGAGTGGGTGAAGAAGAGAGAGACAGTGACTGAGTGAGTGAGTGAGTTGGTGAATAAGAGAGAGACAGTGAATGAGTGGGTGAATGTGTGAAGAAGAGAGAGGCAGTGACTGAGTGGATGAGTGTGTGAAGAAGGGAGTGACAGTGACTGATTGGGTGAGTGTGTGAAGAAGAGAGAGACAGTGAATGAATGGGTGAGTGGGTGAAGAAGAGAGGGAGAGACAGTGACTGAGTGGGTGAGTGTGTGAAGAAGAGTGACACAGTGACTGAGTGGGTGAGTGTGTGAAGAAGAGAGAGGCAGTGAATGAGTGGGTGAGTGTGTGAAGAAGGGAGAGACAGTGACTGAGTGAGTGAGTGTGTGAAGAAGAGAGAGGCAGTGACTGAGTGGGTGAGTGTGTGATGAAGGGAGAGACAGTGACTGAGTGGGTGAGTGTGTGAAGAAGAGTGAGACAGTGACTGAGTGGGTGAGTTGGTGAAGAAGAGAGATACAGTGAATGAGTGGGTTAGTTGGTGAAGAAGAGAGAGACAGTGAATGAATGGGTGAGTGGGTGAAGAAGAGAGAGACAGTGAATGAGTGGGTGAGTGGGTGAAGAAGAGAGAGACAGTGACTGGATGGGTGAGTGGGTGAAGAAGAGAGAGACAGTGACTGAGTGAGTGAGTGAGTTGGTGAATAAGAGAGAGACAGTGAATGAGTGGGTGAATGTGTGAAGAAGAGAGAGGCAGTGACTGAGTGGATGAGTGTGTGAAGAAGGGAGAGACAGTGACTGATTGGGTGAGTGTGTGAAGAAGAGAGAGACAGTGAATGAATGGGTGAGTGGGTGAAGAAGAGAGGGAGAGACAGTGACTGAGTGGGTGAGAGTGTGAAGAAGAGTGACACAGTGACTGAGTGGCTGAGTGTGTGAAGAAGAGAGAGGCAGTGAATGAGTGGGTGAGTGTGTGAAGAAGGGAGAGACAGTGACTGAGTGAGTGAGTGTGTGAAGAAGAGAGAGGCAGTGACTGAGTGGGTGAGTGTGTGATGAAGGGAGAGACAGTGACTGAGTAGGTGAGTGTGTGAAGAAGAGTGAGACAGTGACTGAGTGGGTGAGTGTCTGAAGAAGAGAGAGACAGTGACTGAGTGGGTGAGTGGGTGAAGAAGGGAGAGAGAGTGAATGAGTGGGTGAGTGTGTGAAGAAGGGAGAGACAATGACTGAGTGGATGAGTGGGTGAAAAAGAGAGAGACAGTGAATGAGTGGGTGAGTGGGTGAAGAAGAGAGAGACAGTGAATGAGTGGGTGAGTGGGTGAAGAAGAGAGAGACAGTGACTGGATGGGTGAGTGGGTGAAGAAGAGAGAGACAGTGACTGAGTGAGTGAGTGAGTTGGTGAATAAGAGAGAGACAGTGAATGAGTGGGTGAATGTGTGAAGAAGAGAGAGGCAGTGATTGAGTGGATGAGTGGGTTTAAAAGAGAGAGACAGTGACTGAGTGGTTGAGTGTGTGAAGAAGAGAGACAGTGAATGAGTGGGTGAGTTGGTGAAGAAGGGAGAGACAGGGAATGAGTGGGTGAGTGTGTGAATAAGGGAGAGACAGTGACTGAGTGGGTGAGTGGGTGAAAAAGAGAGAGACAGTGACTGAGTGGGTGAGTGTGTGAAGAAGGGAGAGACAGTGACTGAGTGGGTGAGTGCGTGGAGAAGAGAGAGACAGTAAATGAGTGGGTGAGTTGGTGAAGAAGGGAGAGACAGAGAATGAGTGGGTGAGTGTGTGAAGGAGAGAGAGACAGTGACTGAGTGGGTGAGTGTGTGAAGAAGAGAGAGACAGTGACTGAGTGGGTGAGTTGGTGAAGGAAGGAGAGACAGTGAATGAGTGTGTGAGTTGGTGAAGAAGAGAGAGACAGTGAGTGAGTGGGTGAGTGGCTGAAGGAGGGAGAGACAGTGAATGAGTGGGTGAGTTGGTGAAGAATAGAGAGACAGTGATTGAGTGGGTGAGTGTGTGAAGAAGAGAGATACAGTGAATGAGTGGGTGAGTGCGTGAAGCAGGGAGAGACAGTGACTGAGTGGGTGAGTTGGTGAAGAAGAGAGAGACAGTGACTGAGTGGGTGAGTGTGGGAAGAAGAGAGAGGTAGTGACGGAGTGGGTGAGTTGGTGAAGAAGAGAGAGACAGTGACTGAGTGGGTGAGTGTGTGAAGAGGAGAGAGGCAGTGAATGAGTGGGTGAGTGGGTGAAGAAGAGAGAGACAGTGACTGAGTGGGTGAGTTGGTGAAGAAGAGAGAGTCAGTGAATGAGTGGGTGAGTGTGTGAAGAAGAGTGAGACAGTGACTGAGTAGTTGAGTGTGTGAAGAAGAGAGAGACAGTGACTGAGTGGGTGAGTGTGTGAAGAAGAGAGATACAGTGAATGAGTGGGTTAGTTGGTGAAGAAGAGAGAGACAGTGAATGAATGGGTGAGTGGGTGAAGAAGAGAGAGACAGTGAATGAGTGGGTGAGTGGGTGAAGAAGAGAGAGACAGTGAATGAGTGGGTGAGTGGGTGAAGAAGAGAGAGACAGTGACTGGATGGGTGAGTGGGTGAAGAAGAGAGAGACAGTGACTGAGTGAGTGAGTGAGTTGGTGAATAAGAGAGAGACAGTGAATGAGTGGGTGAATGTGTGAAGAAGAGAGAGGCAGTGACTGAGTGGATGAGTGTGTGAAGAAGGGAGAGACAGTGACTGATTGGGTGAGTGTGTGAAGAAGAGAGAGACAGTGAATGAATGGGTGAGTGGGTGAAGAAGAGAGGGAGAGAGAGTGACTGAGTGGGTGAGTGTGTGAAGAAGAGTGACACAGTGACTGAGTGGGTGAGTGTGTGAAGAAGAGAGAGGCAGTGAATGAGTGGGTGAGTGTGTGAAGAAGGGAGAGACAGTGACTGAGTGAGTGAGTGTGTGAAGAAGAGAGAGGCAGTGACTGAGTGGGTGAGTGTGTGAAGAAGAGTGAGACAGTGACTGAGTGGGTGAGTTGGTGAAGAAGAGAGATACAGTGAATGAGTGGGTTAGTTGGTGAAGAAGAGAGAGACAGTGACTGAATGGGTGAGTGGGTGAAGAAGAGAGAGACAGTGAATGAGTGGGTGAGTGGGTGAAGAAGAGAGAGACAGTGACTGGATGGGTGAGTGGGTGAAGAAGAGAGAGACAGTGACTGAGTGAGTGAGTGAGTTGGTGAATAAGAGAGAGACAGTGAAGAGTGGGTGAATGTGTGAAGAAGAGAGAGGCAGTGACTGAGTGGATGAGTGTGTGAAGAAGGGAGAGACAGTGACTGATTGGGTGAGTGTGTGAAGAATAGAGAGACAGTGAATGAATGGGTGAGTGGGTGAAGAAGAGAGGGAGAGACAGTGACTGAGTGGGTGAGTGTGTGAAGAAGAGTGACACAGTGACTGAGTGGGTGAGTGTGTGAAGAAGAGAGAGGCAGTGAATGAGTGGGTGAGTGTGTGAAGAAGGGAGAGACAGTGACTGAGTGAGTGAGTGTGTGAAGAAGAGAGAGGCAGTGACTGAGTGGGTGAGTGTGTGATGAAGGGAGAGACAGTGACTGAGTGGGTGAGTGTGTGAAGAAGAGTGAGACAGTGACTGAGTGGGTGAGTTGGTGAAGAAGAGAGATACAGTGAATGAGTGGGTTAGTTGGTGAAGAAGAGAGAGTCAGTGAATGAATGGGTGAGTGGGTGAAGTAGAGAGAGACAGTGACTAAGTGGGTGAGTGTGTGAAGAAGAGAGAGACAGTGAATGAATGGGTGAGTGGGTGAAGAAGAGAGAGATAGTGAATGAGTGGGTGAGTGGGTGAAGAAGAGAGAGACAGTGACTGAATGGGTGAGTTGGTGAAGAAGAGAGAGACAGTGACTGAGTGAGTGAGTGAGTTGGTGAATAAGAGAGAGACAGTGAATGAGTGGGTGAATGTGTGAAGAAGAGAGAGGCAGTGACTGAGTGGGTGAGTTGGTGAAGAAGAGAGAGACAGTGACTGAGTGGATGAGTGTGTGAAGAAGGGAGAGACAGTGACTGATTGGGTGAGTGTGTGAAGAAGAGAGAGAGACAGTGAATGAATGGGTGAGTGGGTGAAGAAGAGAGGGAGAGACAGTGACTGAGTGGGTGAGTGTGTGAAGAAGAGTGACACAGTGACTGAGTGGGTGAGTTGGTGAAGAAGAGAGAGGCAGTGACTGAGTGGGTGAGTGTGTGAAGAAGAGAGAGGCAGTGACTGAGTGGCTGAGTGTGTGATGAAGGGAGAGACAGTGACTGAGTGGGTGAGTGTGTGAAGAAGAGTGAGACAGTGACTGAGTGGGTGAGTTGGTGAAGAAGAGAGACACAGTGAATGAGTGGTTGAGTGTGTGAAGAAGAGAGAGACAGTGACTGAGTGAGTGAGTGTGTGAAGAAGAGAGAGGCAGTGACTGAGTGGGTGACTGTGTGATGAAGGGAGAGACAGTGACTGAGTGGGTGAGTGTGTGAAGAAGAGTGAGACAGTGACTGAGTGGGTGAGTTGGTGAAGAAGAGAGATACAGTGAATGAGTGGGTTAGTTGGTGAAGAAGAGAGAGACAGTGAATGAATGGGTGAGTGTGTGAAGTAGAGAGAGACAGTGACTGAGTGGGTGAGTGTGTGAAGAAGAGAGAGACAGTGAATGAATGGGTGAGTGGGTGTAGAAGAGAGAGACAGTGAATGAGTGGGTGAGTGGGTGAAGAAGAGAGAGACAGTGACTGAATGGGTGAGTTGGTGAAGAAGAGGGAGACAGTGACTGAGTGAGTGAGTGAGTTGGTGAATAAGAGAGAGACAGTGAATGAGTGGGTGAATGTGTGAAGAAGAGAGAGGCAGTCACTGAGTGGGTGAGTTGGTGAAGAAGAGAGAGACAGTAACTGATTGGGTGAGTGTGTGAAGAAGAGAGAGACAGTGAATGAATGGGAGAGTGGGTGAAGAAGAGAGGGAGAGACAGTGATTGAGTGGGTGAGTGTGTGAAGAAGAATGACACAGTGACTGAGTGGGTGAGTGTGTGAAGAAGAGAGAGGCAGTGAATGAGTGGGTGAGTGTGTGAAGAAGGGAGAGACAGTGACTGAGTGAGTGAGTGTGTGAAGAAGAGAGAGGCAGTGACTGAGTGGGTGAGTGTGTGATGAAGGGAGAGACAGTGACTGAGTGGGTGAGTGTGTGAAGAAGAGTGAGACAGTGACTGAGTGGATGAGTGTGTGAAGAAGGGGGAGACAGTAACTGATTGGGTGAGTGTGTGAAGAAGAGAGAGACAGTGAATGAATGGGAGAGTGGGTGAAGAAGAGAGGGAGAGACAGTGACTGAGTGGGTGAGTGTGTGAAGAAGAGTGACACAGTGACTGAGTGGGTGAGTGTGTGAAGAAGAGAGAAGCAGTGAATGAGTGGGTGAGTGTGTGAAGAAGGGAGAGACAGTGACTGAGTGAGTGAGTGTGTGAAGAAGAGAGAGGCAGTGACTGAGTGGGTGAGTGTGTGATGAAGGGAGAGACAGTGACTGAGTGGGTGAGTGTGTGAAGAAGAGTGAGACAGTGACTGAGTGGGTGAGTTGGTGAAGAAGAGAGATACAGTGAATGAGTGGGTTAGTTGGTGAAGAAGAGAGAGACAGTGAATGAATGGGTGAGTGGGTGAAGTAGAGAGAGACAGTGACTGAGTGGGTGAGTGTGTGAAGAAGAGAGAGACAGTGAATGAATGGGTGAGTGGGTGAAGAAGAGAGAGACAGTGAATGAGTGGGTGAGTGGGTGAAGAAGAGAGAGACAGTGACTGAATGGGTGAGTTGGTGAAGAAGAGAGAGACAGTGACTGAGTGAGTGAGTGAGTTGGTGAATAAGAGAGAGACAGTGAATGAGTGGGTGAATGTGTGAAGAAGAGAGAGGCAGTGACTGAGTGAGTGAGTGTGTGAAGAAGAGAGAGGCAGTGACTGAGTGGGTGAGTGTGTGATGAAGGGAGAGACAGTGACTGAGTGGGTGAATTGGTGAAGAGGGGAGAGAGAGTGACTGAGTGCGTGAGTGGGAGAAGAAGAGAGAGAGTAACTGAGTGGGTGAGTGTGTGAAGAAAGGAGAGACAGTGACTGAGAGGGTGAGTGGGTGAAGAAGAGAGAGACAGTGACTGAGTGGGTGAGTTGGTGAAGAAGAGAGAGACAGTTACTGCGTGGGTGAGCGGTGAAGAATAGAGAGACAGTGAATGAGTGGGTGAGTTGGTGAAGAAGAGAGAGACAGTGACTGAGTGGGTGAGTTGGTGAAGAAGGGAGAGACAGTGACTGAGTGGGTGAGTTTGTGAAGAAGAGAGAGGCAGTGACAGAGTGGGTGAGTGGGTGAAGAAGAGAGAGACAGTGACTGAGTGGGTGAGTTCTGTGAAGAAGGGAGAGACAGTGACTGAGTGGGTTATTGTGTGAAGAAGAGAGAGACAGCGACTGAGTTGGTGAGTTGGTGAAGAAGGGAGAGAGAGTGAATGATTGAGTGGGTGTGTCAATGATTGATTAAT
Organism: Eledone cirrhosa; assembly: GCA_964016885.1. Classification (NCBI taxonomy): domain Eukaryota; kingdom Metazoa; phylum Mollusca; class Cephalopoda; order Octopoda; family Eledonidae; genus Eledone; species Eledone cirrhosa. The sequence continues at coordinate 27,311,803 of OZ024742.1, forward strand.
TAAATAGTCGATGAAGATTAGAGTCATTTCGAGAAACTGTAAAGTACGTGGCTGTATGGTGAGAGAATAAGTTATGAGTGATTAACTCATTGTTAATACCTGAAGACTGTCAGATGTTATACCGAACTAAATACATTATAGACACATCACAAAACATTACATCGTTACTAAATATGATGATACTTTAAATTTAAATCATATTTGATATAGTATAAATTTCAAATCATCATTACGGTCATTAAAATTTTATCTGTATATAGTTTTGTTTTAATATGCTAGACATATTGTATTAGTATACTCTGCTCAAAATGTATTTAATGTCATTAACTTTAAATATTTCTAATTGTAATTATTTTTAATCATCATTAATTGACTCTGACCCCTACGGTAAAACTATTTTAATATAATTAATGTATTTTATCTGAAATTGTAATTTTCTCCAGGAAATAGTTTCTCTATTAAAATCACATTCTTTTTTCATTCCAATTACTCTCAAAATATCATACTTAGATGAAATATTCGGAATCTAGTTTAGCTTTTGATAGAAATTCTAGCAATCTGAATAGTGATTCTGTCTATTAAGCAACGGAAAAATCAGACATTCTCATACCTCGCAGGTACTATGATGCTCCCATAGACAGATCAAGTAGTTTCCAAATGATCTGCGTATGTTGGTAGTAAAGATATTCATTTATAGGATACAAATCCCCTCAGTAAATGGTGTAATCTGTTTAAAGAAGAAAGATGAATGTTTCTTTAGTAATGAGAAAACTCTATTTTGTCTCTTGATAGCCCGTCATCGTCATTATAGGTCTGCCTGATATGCATCACTCCGGCGTCTATAGAATAACTATTTCATCATCATCATCAACGTCGTTGTTGTCGTCATCATCATCATCATCATCATCATCATCATCATCATCATCACCAGCATCATCATCATCATCATTATAGTCATCATCATCCGCATCATCGTCGTCATCATCGTCATCATCATCATTATCAACATCATCATTGTCTTCATTGTCATTATCATCATCATCATTATCAACTTCATCATCGCCGTCATCATCGTTATCATTAACGTCATCATTATTATCATCATCATCGTCGTCAACATCTAGGGTAGTGGATTGGCAGAATCATTAAAAAACACTTTGCGGTTTTTTACGTTCTGAATTCAAATCCTGCCCTGACCCATCCTTTGCAGCAAAGAGTTACGGCCCTTTATGGTATGGGTTCAAATCCCGCCAGGTTAACTTTGCCTTTCATGCTTACGGGGTCGATAAAATAAAGTACCAGTAATGCACTGGGATAATTGCTGGCCTTGTTCCAAAAGTAGAAACATTATTATTATCTTTATAATTATTGGTATGAGAAATACATCAAGAGTTTGAAGTTTTAAAAATAAGAATCAGATTGAAAAATATTCATATAATTATTGGAAATTAAAACCAATCTCGGTTGTTATCAAAATATTCTAGATTTATAAATTTGTACGAGGTTAACTTAACAATATTTACATATATTAGTGTCGTTATTGACTCGATCGTGCCAATGTCTATCATTGTGGGTCTTTTTGAATGTCCTCCCTATCGACAAGATCTCAGACCTGTGATATTGTAAATATCAGTCAAATATCACGATAGTTTTGAGTATGTGACTAAGGAATTGACCATCAAGATTCCAGACCTCATTCGTTTACTACGTGTGGTGGAATACGTCAAATAGAACCTAAGAAACAGCGTTTCCATTGGTCACTCCATTGCTGATACTATATGCTGGTCGCAACACCTGGCAGAAACGCAAGTGAAATATAGTGTCTTATTCAAGGATATAACGCATCGCCAGGTCCAGTAATCGAACCCGCAACATCACGATTGCGAATACAACTCTCTAACCTCTAAGCCACGTGCCATCACGTGTGTCATTTTTTTCTTTTTTTATTCTTCGTATTGCAGCGGGTGTCGCTGTCCATTGTCGGCGAAAATGCCTTTGCTATTTTGTCCACGGAGCCGAAACACCGCTCTGACCTAGGTGTAGAATCTGTCACCCTCTCTCCATGCTCCCATCTTTCCTCCGTTGCCTAATAGTCCTTGCTCTATTCTCCTAATTTTTCTTCTCATTTATGGCATTCATAGTCATTTCCAATGCTGTATTTTTATGTAATTTAGGGTAGCGGATTTGTAGTATCAGTAGAGTGTCGGACAACATGCTTTGCAGCATAGAGTTACGTTTTGAGTTCAAATCATGCAGAGGTTTGCTTCGCCTTTCATCCTTACGGGATCGATAAAATAAAGGACCAGTTACGAACTGGTGTCGATTTAATCGATTTTTCCATTTCCTTCTAATCGCTGGCCTTGTACCAAATATAGAAAAAATTATTTTTATGTAATTTTATCTTTGGAATATATTTGAGTATTTTGAAATAAAATAATTATATATTTTAAAAAAAGAGATTAACAATGAGAAAAAATATTACAAATGGGATGACAGATATGTTTCTCTCTTTTTTCAGATATTTGTAACGTAGATTCCTTTCATGTAATCGTTTCCCAGTGGTATTCTGAGACCTATTATATACTAATGTTGAACTTTTTCACGATACCTGTCATTAATTTTCTCTTCTCTTCAAAGCTGCCTTTTACTCTGTTTTATATTTCTTAGCTTCCCTAGGGATAAAGATAGACAGTGTTATATTGTGTTTCGTTCATGTTATCTAGATATTTGAATTACTTTTCGATTGTTCTTTACTACTTATATTTCTAGTTCTAAAGTGAACACTCTATTTGTTTTTGTTTTTAGTTGTATTAGCCCCCTGCCTCCTTCTATTCGTAGTAAATATAATATTTCTATATCTGTCATTATTTATCTTGTATTTTTTTCTAATCTTGATATTTATTCAGCGTCCAATTAAGAATATTGTAATTATAACTTATTAATAGGACATTAGAGTATTGTTACCTCTAAACAGTATAGTTTTATAAGTTCTGTTTCAAGTATTAATATACTAATGTGTCTATAATATTCCTGACTTTTTTATATCATTTGTGTATATTCTACTCTCTCTCTGTTTTATTGATTTAAAAGTATGTGTATGTCTGTAGTTGATCTAATTCTCTCAGAACTGTTTCTTTAGCTAACATGATATAACGTTCTTAATTAATTTTACTCTCTTCCTCGTTATATTTGTGCATATGTTTATTTTTTCCTAATTCTTATATCAGTTCATCTAGTAAATACTTGAACAGTCTGTAACCGAGTTTCTAGTTGTGTATTATCTCCAGCAAACAACTTAAAATCTTCTCTTAACATATATATCCGTGTCCAGTCGGGCTTAACATGCAACAAACAGAATCGAAATGAAAATTAATCGTTTCTTGGAAATATATCCCTTCTAATAGACCTGGGGTTCATTCATATAATTCCGGAATTGTCTGTAATTGACCTTTTTCTATGACATGTTCTAATGTATTTAATTATTATATAGGCAGCAGACATGACAATCGACGTGATATAATCATTCCAACTCAGAATCATTGGGAAATGTCAGACGAAGAAGACGTATAGAGTTGCTCTCTTGGAGGATGTGATCAGCCATAATAATTGTTTCAACTAGCAAAAGTGGTTCTTTATGGACACTATAAAATAACATGTCTATATTAACGATTTGTTTTCTCTATTTTTCTTACTAGTGGTGCTTAATTGATGTATTCTTTCTTTTAATTAATATAATAGATATTCGTTATAACACTAACATAGCGTGATTTATAATGGAGGTGTATATGATATCACCTACAATATATTAATGTATATTGGTTTCTGCTTCAGGCACAAAACCAATATGATGACAGCTTAAAATATTCACTGTAAGAATTTCAGATGTTTATTAAACATAAACATATATGATTCATGCAGATCCCTAACCTCACAAATATAAATAAATATATATATATATATATATATATATATATAGAGAGAGAGAGAGAGAGAGAGAGAGAGAGAGAGAGAGAGAGAGAGAGAGAGAGAGAGAGAGAGTCCAGAAATAGCCGTCGAAACGGCTTGAGCTCTACCGTCGGGGTCCTGAACCTTTTCCTATATATATATAACTAGCGGTGATCACAACAGAGAAAAAATTAGTCCTAATTGAGGGAGTTTCTTGAAAAGCTTGTAACCTCATAGCTG